>JAPSGF010000044.1:3329717-3378751 GCA_035772895.1 Perdix hodgsoniae
TCCTTTTCCTTTTCCTTTTCCTTTTCCTTTTCCTTTTCCTTTTCCTTCTTCTGGCCACATCATTACTGCATAAATTCTGTTCCTTTTCCCTTTCTTAAACTTGACTCTGACAAACAGTTACACCACGAAGGCTGGAAGAACAGGCAAAGGAAACAGCTGGAACTGTGACCAAAGAGCAAGGATGACTGATACTTCACACCTTTTCCTGTGGTTCATAAATCCTATTCCAGATTATAAGTGCTCGTAACTAACCACCTAAATTAATCACAGTCGTAAATGTACATCATATCATTCAGCAGTCAGGCTTAATGGATTTCTTTTACCACCACAAAGCTGTTTCTCCCAGCTGTTTCACCACAAACATTAATCTCAACCTCTTAATCAACCTTCTTTCATATGAGGTCTCACATTACAAATTCTTCTCTTAGGTCTCTCATTTAAAGCCTTCTTTCATTCCTGAATGACTGCCCAGCTCAGAAATTATTGTATCAACTTATTGAATTGAGAATTGTAATTTGTGGTTGCTCAGCCCATTTCAAGGAGCTAAAAACCTGCAGCATGTTCATGCAAGACAAAATTACCTTCTCTGAGATGCCAAGCCTCTTTATGTATCATTGATGTGAACAGAAAAGGAAGAATTTGAAAAAGAAATCTAGGCCAAAGCCAGGTTGGTTACCTAATAAAACTACAAGCATTAGCTTTCAGATTGGAATGTGAAGTGATACTGAAGTAGCACCATCAGATCAGGAGAATGCTTGTAAGAAGGAGGCAGGAAAAAAAGGCAGACTATCTTTCACAATGTTTTATTGAATCTTTATCATGTTTTTAGCAGTGGACAGACACATCGTGCTTCTCAGTTTCTTATAACTAACAGATTCGAAAAAGTATATGTAGAAAATTTTCAATGTTTGCGTGCTGTAGATGGAACAAAAGGAAAAAAATATCCTGAGTCAAAGCTTTTTACTCAACACAGGTCAACTTCTAAAGCTTTTATGAATATTCTTATTACTTTCTTTAAAGGTTGCAAAAGTGAGGCATCCTGCATTCAAAGTTACAACTGGTATGCCATGACCTTCCCACTAGTAAAAGTCATTTACAACAGAGAAAAATCTTTTGGAAGTCCTTCTCTTATCCTTCTCTTTGCTTTTTTAAAAAATAAATGAGTGTAAGTCGTTACAAATCCACTTGATAATGTAGAAATTGAATCCAGTGAGAGAAATGATGATTCTACAACTTGTTCTCTGTAATTAAATCTGCCGTTTCGGTGTAGTACTACCAGGTACACATTAGAGTATATACCATTAAGCTGTACTGAACACAGTGGGACAATCCTTTCCTTTTACAATCAGAGCTTTAATGCAAGACAGCAAGCAAAATACTGTAAATCCTTTTACTATCATTTGTGCATTTTTATATTTGTTTGGAAGGCGACTTGTAGCTATAGGAGAGGATGCAGTCAATCAGAAGGTTATCTCACCAACAGGCCATTCAACAGCAATAAACTTATCACCAAAGTGAGCAACATACGGGGTCTAGTAAACAGTGCCATATCTCATAAATTTTGCATATATAAATATGCTTTGTGAGAATGCATCCAGAATCCACCTAGAGTTGAACTAACCTTCATGTGAAAATAGTTGGCAAAGAAGTTTGCAAAACTATTCAACTGGAGCATCTCTGAAATATCTATAAAGTATACTGAAGATACTGGATGAAGTATGAAGTGTATAGCAATTATTCATGAAGGAACGTTTTATGGCTTTATGGTTTGGTGGCTTTCAGAAAGTACCCTTGAAATATATTGCCATCAAGTGATAAAATCACTAGCATAAGGTAGTATAGAAATTTTCTTGCTTCAGGTTGAATAACCTTTTCCAAATACATTTTGTAGATACGGCTTGTTTTAAAAATGAATTAATTTAGCAGTTGCAAGTATGACAGTTTGTTCTAATAGAATGTGCATTGTTAGTTTTCCCCTTCAGAAAGGTTTCATCTATGGGAGTTCATGTTTCTCTCTATAGGATCTATTCTCACACTGATTTAATAACCACTTTCCCTTTCTGCCCAGCACAGCCTGGGTTTCTATCACAAGTGGTTTATGTTATCTCTTAAATTCAGTTTGCAACACTTTTGATCTAAGTACCCCCACCATGTACAGGATTTATACACGTTTCATGTTAGGTAATCCGCATAACTAATCCTAATTTGGATGTACTTCTTTCAAAATGATGGACAATTGTGGATTTAATTTAAACCCTCTGACACTTATTTCTCAGTCTGGTGTGCGAGTGTTTGGCAAAATATTTTTGGACACGTCATCAGAAGAATTATATATTTGTATGTTTGTGCGTACAAATCAGTAAAGATATCAGTGAGTTCGAGATTTACATTTCCAGTTGAATGTTAGAATGTTCTGTAAAATGCCCAATTTTCACCTGCTTTTTTTAGTTGAAAGACATTGTTCTTTGTTATGTCAAACTCCAGTAATTTTCTTTTGAGCTTTTACAGATGTCTCCCTCCCATTTGTTACCTTCCTCTCAGCTGGTTATGTTAAAACCATAAACTGCTCTTTCTGTAGACCCCCAATCTTTCCATTGTCTTGATTTCCCTTGCTGGGATTCCTTTCAATCTGTGATTTTTAACACTTTTCGGTACGCACAACTGTGACTCATTCAAGTTTAGATGGAGTTATGAATTTTAACCTCCATAGGTAATACAGCTCTGAAAGGCATCATAGATATCACACTATAAAATTATCCCAAACTGCAGACAGATACCTTTAGGTAAACACTATGGGCATAACACCATTGAAAGCCACAGAATAAAATCCCAGCCCTCTGAAATCACAGGAATTTTTCTCATCATCATCAATGTGGTCAACGTTACTACGTAGGTTATTACAGCGGAGTCAGCCTTCTGTTTTGTAATCTATCATTTTCAGTCAATTTGCCAGTCCAAAATCAAGTTTGCATGTAATATATTTATAACGCAGGGACACAAATACTCTGAAAGACTCATTCATGAGTCTCTTTGCCAAAATCTGATAGAAAGGAAATTTATCTGACTGCAGAATTAAATTTCTAGCTCTTGCCTTCATCCCATTGAGATTTACAAAAGAAAAACAGGAAACCAATCAAGTTCTTCACATGAATAGCAGCGGACAGTTCTGACAGTCTGGCATGCACAGCTTCTCTCTCCCTTGCCCTCAAAAAATTATTTCACTTCACTACAAGATTTCCTAAGTCAACAGCGACTTAGGAATTAACTTTAATTAACTTGGATTTCTTTTGTTCTTCTGTTCTCGTGATGTCTATGCTACATCAGTGAATCTGTAATCATTGTAACTTGATTCTTCTTTCTTTATATCTTCCTTTTTTAACATCTGAATGTTTTTGTTTTTTTTTTCCCCCTCTCCAGAATTTGCAACTATGGTGGCTGAATCATAAAGGCTTTAAGCAATGCAAACCCTTCACCCATCCTTCACTGCCCAATTCCAACCACCTCCCGCTGACTGCTTTGGCTCCTGTTCTATTTATTTATGTTATTTTATACTCCAGCTCTGTTCTCTGCAATCCTGCGACTCTGTAACTGTGCTGAAAGACACTGTTAAAATAATAAAGGTCACATCAATCTGGGCTTCACTCTCTCTCGCTATCACTTGTTTCTTATTTCACGTAGTCTTGGCAGACATTGAGTGAAATTTTTATTTTATTTATTTTATTTATTTACTGCTGACACCCCTGCTGCTTTATCCCTAGTTAGGGCAAAGTGTAATTATTTGGGATAAAACTTGCACAGAATGAGTCATTCAGTCCAAGCTCTGACTTGTGGCAGAACTGACTGCATTATTTTTAAGCTGTAGACGGATGCATACTCATAGCCTGGAAAATCACTAGCAATGGCAATCACCCAACTTCATTTGGCAGTTTGTTCTTCTGACTTAATCAGTTGTTATAGCTAAAATGAATTTCCTATATGTTAACCTACGTCTTCTCCGATGCATTTCGGTGACCGGTAAATTATTTGTATAGTTTGCTAAATCTGCCTGGTGCAGGGGGGTGTTAAGGTTTGACAAGAGTATCAGTAGTTGCTTATCATGCACAGGGATAGCTTTGTAAAGTATTAAAACGTGATCACTTTTGAAACACAGGATACGTTTATTAGCAGTGTCGTGCAAGTACCTGGGACAGAAAGGATGCATTACTCAAAAGAGACAGCATTACAAATGTGAGGAAAGGAGCATCGTGATTTGGCTGTGATGCTAATGCTGCCATTCCCACTGTTAAAATAGAGTATCAAATATATTTATATTATATATCTTCCACAACTATCAAAACCAGTGAACATCTTCCTTAGAGTTACATATAGGAAACTGAGTCTCAGACTATAGAAGCAAGTAGCCAATGGTAAGGCTATGACAGAGCAAAGAACCGAATGCTTCTTTCTCAAATCTTTGTCAGTAACTTTGAAACCAAGCTACTGCTTTTTCTCCATTTAGTTTTTTTTAATCAACGTTTACAGTGGAAATAAATTGCTTTTAGACAACATTTCCCCCACATTTGGACAGAACATTGATTAATACTTCAATTAAGAGGAAAGGTATTTGCCATTTCTTGATTCCAAACTATTCCCTGCAGCAATAATATCTTAATCCATTCTGATTATCATTAATCCCATATTCAAAAAAAAAAAAAAAAGGAAAGAAAAAAAAAAGGTGAAGTCTGAAACTCTGTCACCACCACATTGTACAGAGCTCCATTCTTTGCCACAGCAATTGCTGATGCTTCTTGCAAAGCCAATAAACACTCCCTAAAGCCACCCTAGGTTTTCCCTCTAGAGTCACTTACAAGGAAGACTTTTTGCTGAAGCTGCTGTTCATCCAAAAGAAATCCTCTAGTTTTGCACAATGTATATACGGATCTGAAAAATGTATTGATTTTTAAGTATCCAAATAAAGCAAATGAAAATGTATTGCAACGAAGAGAGATGGGGTTTTTTTTGTTTGTTTGTTTTTCTCGGCAGCTGCTGACCTCAAGTGGTAATGAGGCGTAATTACAGGAGTACAGAGGGCCACAGAAAAAATGCTAGTCCCACCAACACAGAAGCATCACGAATAAAGATCCATTTAATCAAAGAAATACCACAAAAATCGTTATACAGCCAGAGGCGTTTATGTTCTCTGTCTGTCTAACATTTTAATACATAAAACATTTTAATACATCCTTGTGTGTGATTAAAAAAAACCTGTAATTTTATCCAGTGCTTTGCCAAAAACAAACCAACCAACAAACAAAAAAACCCCACAATTGAACAACTAGCAAATAATGAGTCTACCAAATTATTTATAGTACTCTATTGGAAATAAAGCAAGTTAAAGTAACATTCATTGAGATAATTTACTGGTGTAAAAGTCTGAAGACTCCAGTGATTCCTGCATCAGTCTGTTTTCACAGTAGTCCCTCAATCACCCCTGAACAAGCAGCACTTATGGTCTTAATTGGCCTATATTTTTCCACTGGATAAGATTAAAAGAACTATCCTTTTACCTTCAGACAGAAAGAATTAGAATCAGAATACCACCTCCAATACGTTCAGAGACCTCCAACACAGCACCTTACTTTTCATGGTAGGCAGTACTTGATATTCTAAACAAGAATCAACACCTCACCATCCACACCTTTGGTTAGTTTGTGCAAATATGCAGCTAGCATGCCTGGGCCATCTACCCACACCATCAGAACTCTCAAACTCTGCTTTAAATCATTATTCTTAACTGGATCTTAAATTCAAAGTTCAAATTTCAGTATTTCACGCCTTTAGCAGAGGAAAAAAACCACAGGTGTCTAATGAAAACATGTATCTGCCCAAACACAAAAGGACCCCATTCTATCAGTTATTAAACTACCACTTCCTCCACTGCTGATTTCTCAGTTTTTGTCTTCAGTTCTTATTTCTCCCTCCCAGGTTACTACCAGGCCACTCTCAAATCTTGAATTGTTCCGTTTCCACCCAAGAAAAACTCTCAGAACTTTCGTGACCCCTTGTGTTAGGTGGAATTTCCCCAGCTGTGACTCAGAATGCAGCAAGATTAAATGCATATTTTTACAAGAAAACAGAACATATATAATGTATTAAGTGATTCATTTTAATATCATTAAGACTGTCACAGGCCATCTGCTGTGAAGACTGAAGAAAGCAGAGCTTGCAATAAAATTCAGTCAGCCTTTCCAGCAAGGTGTGATTCATAGTATGTAAAAAATCCACATTGTCCTGTGATGTACAATTTCATACAGAAAGATGTGCTAATTTGCACAGAAATTAAGCTTCTCCAAGAAACATTTGCCTTAGTTTTCATTGTCTTTCCTTGCCTTTAATTTTCTTTATCATCTTTGTCATGAACAGTAAATCCTCTGTAGTTTACTCCCCGGTTGTAATGCAGCAGAAGTTTTTAAACAAACAAAGATAGCAACAATTCCATCATCACATCGATGCCAAAATCTTAAATAACCAGTACACATCCCTTCATCAGGTATAAAACCAGTGGCTCGAAACAAGACTCAACTGGATGATTTAAGATAAGTAACTTACGTTTACCCACATGAAAAAGATACTACTCGTTCATATTGATATTATATATTACTAGAAAAGAAACAGATCTCTCACAGGTGCAGTTCAAAAGGAAGAACAAGATCCTCAAGTCATAGACAAAACGTGGTTTCCTGACAAAGGACAAAACATTCAACAAAGAAGATTTACACCAACAGATCATCATCAACTCTTAACACTTCTAAGAACACTGTTTACCAGTACCAAACCTTTAACCAACAAACACATAATTGTTTATGCTTTACAAGGTCTCCTGCCAAGCTTTTAATGGAGTTTCATGGATCAGCAATTTCCCACATGCCTTATTTTTGGAACCAATGGACTGGAGGCCATAACACCTGTTCGTTTTGCAAAAACTGAGGTAGAATTTATATTTACAGTCTATCTACCGGTCACGAGCGTATCACTGCCTAATGTCCCATGAATGCCTTCACTCTTCACTTCATTGAAGAAAAGCTTTCTCATTTGCTTCTTTTGCCTCCTCTGACTTTGCATCTTCAAGTGAAGAGTAAGGACACCTTCCGCCGGTCTCTAAATACTTTTGAAGACTGGAAATGCAGTTCACACTCTCCAGCACCACCACTTTAACAAAACATGGACAATATTCCATCTGAAACAGTTAATACTGTTCTTGCTATGAAATTAAAAATTATATAACTTTGCAGTTTTTTTTATAAGTTTTGCCCCAACCAAACAATTCAACACTGAAGAGTGCAAATTTACACGAGGTTTCCTGAAGACACAAATTAGCCCACAGGATTTATGCCAATGAGCATCAAGCACAGAAGAAGTTCATTTGAATCTAAAACCCTAGGTGGAGATTTATGCTGTCAGCAGATAAAGAAAATGATTTTATTTATAAATTAGTTGCGAATGAAAGAGAAATTTCAGAGCATACATCAAACTATCAAAATCAAGCTGTGATTAAAGGTTTTGCTGACCTTTTTGTAAGAATGTCAAAGATGCCATAGTGTAGTCTTCAGTACATGCAAGTCATTGGAACACCTCCCCTAGGTCCCGGCTTCTCTCGTTGCTCAGGTGTGTGTGAATGTGAACTGCTGCACAAACTCACCTTCATTCTCAAAGAATATTTTGGCAAATTCTCTTTTCCAAAGAGAAACACTCTTTAGAAATCCCACTCCTAAAACAGCTTTTCAATTAAATAAGTGAGAGCAAAGCAAAATGTTTCTGAAGGAGATTAGCTGTGATAATGAGCCATCAGTTGTCAAAACCTTCCCACACTGTAGGATCTCCTACTGTGGGACAATTACTTCACATGGGAGGAGGTACATTTCTGGTTAGTACTCTCCTAGTTAATATAGTGACAAAGCTTCATAAAGCTTGGTATACTTCTAAACACAAAAATTAATATAAATGCAAATATTAGAGCCACTTCTCCAGCTGCCAAATAAATAGAAGGAACTGCAGTAGCTGCAAGAATATAGTAATACTAACATAAAAGGACCTAAATAAAAACACTGGAAGGTACTTAATTAGGCAATGTATCATGTAGCCAGAAAAGATTTTTTTTTCATAAACTTATCTGGTCTTCCATCTAGGAAAATCTACGTGAGAGGATCTTGTCAGTGCCTGAATGAGAGTGGCCAACTCATAACACTACAGGTTTTAATTCTAGGGGATACTCATCTTGAGCCATTACCAGCTCACGTACAAAAATACAGATGGTTTCACTCTAAGTGGTACCACACTGACATTAACAGATACTCAAGCTGCCAAGCAGAAAGAATACAGTAACTATCATCTAATTCCAACTTTGCCACTCTAGAGCTTGCGCTGGAGAAAGTGAGGTCAAATGTCTAACAGGCATTACTGGATGGACAGGCCATGGGTTGCTGAAAAGCCAAATGGTTTAGAACCATTTTACTGTTTTGGAAATGTTGCCTGGAAGGGTACTTTGTAAAGTTCAGTGGTTAACAAACTTCATTTCCAGTAGCTCCATAATGCAATGCAGTTTTAAAAATGTATCACTATATATGAAAATAGAAAGGTAAGAGCAAATTATCAAGCACTCATTACTGCTCTAATATAGAGACAAATTAGAATAATGTGGCTTTGCTAATTTTAGGCTTCCTTTTGTAAATGAATGAAGATTTTCTGTCTTAAAACATTTGCATTCCATCCCCCTTCTTAAAGTAATTTCCAATTTTGCTGGATACAGCACAACTGCATCCACTCTTTCAGCTGCAATGGGTTGTTGAAATTGAGCTATTGCCCAGCACCTGCTCTTAGTCAGACAGCTCAAATCAGAGGTTAGGGGAAAAAATAAAGATTTTATGTAATTGTAATGCAAGTCTCCTTTCAGCTTTGCTGCAGTCAGTGTTCAATTATGTTCTGTAACAATCTCCATTATAGAGCCAGTGTTTTTCTGTTCCTCCCTGCATGCATTAACTCTCTTGTTCACACGTGATAGCCTTCTTAGCAAAGCAGAGGAGTCTTAAGAGACATTTGCCCATAAATTTAATGAGCCTACATCTTTTTCTTTGCCTGCTGAGGATCCCAGCATTCAAGTGTATCTTCATTTTGAATGCTCCAAAGGAAGATAACCAGTATAATGTAAGTTATATCTCACCGAAGGCCTAATAGGTCAAAATTAGCCTAAAATTTCACCCAGTCTACTGAGTACAAACCACAGAGCAGGTTAACAATGAAGGGCTCCCCATGTGATTATTTTTTTTCCCCCCAGAATGTACGCTATTTTTACAAGCTCGAGATCCTACTCATTCAGAATTTTTATGAGCTCATTCTGTGGCCAAGATGTTTAAGACTTCGACAGAAGCATGAACCAAGGATCCACATCTGTAGGAAAAAAGTGATGAAGAGTTCATTTAGCAAGGCTTGACAGCAAATGGGAAGGAAGTAGCTGGTGTGAACACCTACAGGGAATTAAGGAGGGGGAATTTTGATTTTAGTATTAGAGAGCTAGAAATTTATGGAGAAAGCTGTAACATAGAGGCCAGAGGGTGAACAACATAGAAATTTGGGGTCTGGGACTTGGGGAGATAAAAATCCAGAACAGGTGATTAGAGTGAGGATTTGAATAGCTTGGAGAAGGAGAACTTTTATTATATTATCAACACATCATCATATAACAACTGACCTTGAAAAGAAAGGACGTGCATAGTATGGAAAAGTTTGTGCCTAAATAACAACCATTCAGACAAGAGGAGATGGTAGAAAGCAGTAAGATGCAGATTCCTAATTTCTTTTAGGAGTCTCAAGTTGTTTTTGTTTGTTTTTTTTTACTGTCTCCCATGAAAGCTGTGGTCACGTGGCTGACTCTCAGCTGTCAGGAAAGGCCAAAAAATTCTATCAGTCATGGCGGCAGAGAAAATCCTGAAAATTCAAACCCTAAAAACTTAGGAACAATATAAAACAAAACATCACCACTTACTTTTTGTAAAACTAATTATCTGGATGCAATTTGTCTTATAGTTTTAATATAAGAGGTGGTACTAGCATAAACCTAGCAGTTGCTTTTTAAGCACTGACAGCAGCCAGAGATCAAAAAAAAAAAAGATTTCCATCATCAGCACATAACAAATGGCACCATGAAATTATGGGTAGCACAACCGAAGATGTCACACATTCTTATATTCTGTATCTTACAGCCCCTTCCCCACAATGCAGAAGCATATTCAGTGCTCGCTTATGAGCACAAGAGTGGCTGCTCCATAAGAGCATACTCAGAGCTGGGAAAGGTGCAGGCTGCATGCAAGGACACACTAAGTCCTTAGTCCCAACACATAAACCACTGCTAAGAAATCTATATTACATGAAGACTTCTGTATGAGGCTTCAGATTCCAAATCAGTTATCCATGTCTAATGCTTTGGGTTACACTGCTAAAAACTGCATAAAGATTAGGGTTCTCTTCCCAGTATTTTTCCTAGCCTTACTATTTTTCAGTGCAATCTGACACTAAACTGTGACTCTGATTTTCCTATTTACTATATGCAAGAGCAAACAAATAAGAAAGAATCAAGCTGGAATATTTCCAGGCATATTCAGAATAATTATTCCAAATAACTCTCCTTATCTTTATCCTTGTGGATTTGAACACATCCTTGAGAAATCTGTCCCTCATTCCATATTCATCAGAATAGAGGACAAAACAGTTAAAATTAGCATACTCGAACCAAGTCTATAACCTTGCAGAGATACCTACTCTACATATAATAATTTACCACTTTCTATTGATGTTACAACCACCATTCATTTCTAACTTCCACTTTCCCAATGTAGTACATCAGAAACAAATGGCAGATTTGCCAGATCGGTCAGAAGTGCTGCTGTAGCTGCCAAAAAATTCTTTGGCTGATTCCACCATTTCATAATCATCTTAAATTTCAGTGCAGAGTCTCATCCAAAAAGCCTTCATTTCTCGGTCCCTACCACAAAAGAGCAAGATTAGAAGACCTGCTATCAACAGCGATATAGAAAACATCCATATCCATACTTCTGTGCTAATAGTCTCACTTTGAATAGAGGAAACAAAAAGCAATTTTGAGGGATCCCCCCTCGCTTCTTTGCAGTTTTCTGAGCTCTCCAGACATATCACTAAATATTCATAGTTAATGTTGTGAGGATGCATACAGATGTGAGGATGCATACAGATTAAGAGCCACATGAACTCTGAATATTCATCAATTTTCAATTTTCAAGGTTTTTCTTACTCTGTTTTGTCATATTTATTTTTTGATAACATAAGATTTAAAAAGGAACTGATGATACAGTTTGTATTTAAGCAAGTTATTACCTAAAGATCTACTAATTCCCTTCACCAGCGTTAATGCCCTCCTGAGAAGCACTGTTGACTCCAAGGATAGCTACGTTAGTACCTCAGAATCATCAGCCTATTTAAGACACGGGCTGTAACCTGTTCAACCCAGAACATACCCCGAATCTTTGAATCTGAAATACAAAACCAAGTCCTAGGAATATTACTGAGTTCTGCCTCACCAGAATCACTTTTAACAGGCACATGTTGTGAAGGACATAATAAAAGGGAATAGTTAAGCATCCCACAGATACGCAAACCATTATCAGTCTAAAAGATCACATCACCTTTGTTTAATCCCTATTGCAAAGCCCTGCTTTACCTTGCTGTTGCCACTCTTTGCCGCTCCTGCTGGAGCCACAGTGCTATCTGGAACCCAATGAACTGTGAGCCCCACGTGCTGTTTATTTGCTGTTTCATGACCATTGCCTAAAGAAACGTGATTTCAAATTTCATGGTCCTGCAGCTGCCAGGGCAACTTATCCTGCTCACATTAGACAAGGGGCACTTCCGACACTTAAGGAATCGTGCTATAATTGATAAAGAAATGAAATGTGTGAGTAAAGGAGTGCTCTATTTCTCTTTAGTTGCTAAGTACAGGATTTAACTTAATCAACACTTCTCTGGGGTAAGAACCTCATCCTGTGCTGTGGTTTTTGGTGTTTTGCTTTGTGTTATGTTTGGCTTGTTGTTTTTTTTTAAGCCTGCAGGGTTTCCTTCCCCCTCCCTCTACACGCATTGGAGATGAGAGAAGCTTCAGTGAGCACAGCTACCAGTACTCCAATTTATTCAGCAGCAACCCCTGTGGACTGCTAACAGTAGAATGCAATTCTGCTTGGATTATAAGGTGTAGATAAGTAATTCCATCCTTAATCTATCACTGTCAGTGCAGACAAGGGAAGGACTTTTACCTAGGAGAAATCAGGCAGAGGAAAAAATATATATAATGTGTGGGGCAAAAGGACAGCTGAAATAAAGCAAGGATACAAGTCCTTGCTGCATGCTAAGTGCATGCAGAGGGAAGGAGGAAAAGTGGGAATGAGACAAAGGACCAGGATGCTGGAAGAAAAGTAAAGAATGTAATGAAAGATGTAGCCAGCAGAAATTCTCAATAGCAATGGCAATTCCACTTCTAGCATAATCTATGCCTTCTATTAAATGTCCCCAGAGTGAAATGGTAGAGATGTTTGAGACCTTGGTAAATGTTGATGGATAGTACTTTACATTTACATTACAGACACGATCAATAAATCTCAAGTACATCATAATGAAGTCTCAAAGCCTTCGCATACAAACCTGTCAGTAAACTGGGACAATATTACAAATAGACAAGGATAATGCAAAGGTTGCACAAATAGAACAGAATCACAGAACTGTAGGGGTTGGAAGGGAACTCTGGAGATCATCTAGTCCAACCCCCCACTAAAAGCAGGTTCCATGAAGCACACTGCAGAAGAAAGCTTCCAAGCAGGTTTTTAATATCTCCAGAGATGGTTTGAAGTCGAAGGAGGGAAGATTTAGGTTGGATATCGGGCGGAAGTCCTTTACCAAGAGAGTGATGAGGTGGTGGAATAGGCTGCCCAAAGAGGTGATGGATGCCCCATCCCTGGAGGTGTTCAAGGCCAGGTTGGATGGGGCCCTGGGCAGGCAGGCCTAGTACTAGATATGGTGTTTGGTGGCCCTGCCTGCGGCAGCAGGGTTGGAGATTCATGATCCTTGAGGTCCCTCCTAACCCAAACCATCCTGTGACTCTGTGAAACTCCACAACCTCTCTGGACAGGGTGTTCCTGTGCTCTGCAACCCACAAAGTAAAAATAAATAAATACATATATTCTCATGTTCATACAGAAACTCCTATGCTTCAGTCTGTGCAAGCTGCCCCTTGTCCTGTTGCGGAGCATCACTAAAAACAGCCTGGCCCCATCCACTTGCCTCCCACCCATTAGATATTTATAAGCATTGATACGATCTCCCCTCAGCCTTCTCTTTTCTGGACAGAACAGACTCAGGGCTCTCAGCCTTCTCTCAGCCTGGAAGTTGGGGAGGGACACAGCATCAGGATCTGGTATGTATATATATGAGGTTGTATTTTCTTGGAGGAGGCGATTCTGCTTGCAGAAGGTTATCCCTCCCTGGATGTAAGACTCTGCACTTGTTCCTGTCGAACCTCAACAGGTTCCTTCCTCCCTGCCCAACTCTCAGCCCGTCCAGTTCTCGCCGAATGGCACCACAGCCTTCTGGCGTCTAAACGAAGACACAACGACCATCCTCCCCCCGTGTCAATCAACGACCAGGGGCGACTCGACGCCCGGCCACCGCAGCGCATGCGCAGAGCAGCCCGTGCCCTCTGGCCGCCAGCCAGGCGCATGCGCAGAAAAAGATCCCGCCCTGCATGCGGGTGAGGGCGCTTGTGCCCGGAAGATGCCATTGCTTGGAAAGGAGATGGGTGTCAAGACAGAGGCTTTTCTGCCTCGCTCTCGCTTGTCTTTTCGCTTCTTACTGCTTCCAAACTCCTATTCTGTAGACTTTTGCCCACAACTTTATTCTTTTCTGCCCTTTTCCAAGTGAGTTAATTTTGGCTACGCGGCACTGCGCCTTGCGCTCTGCCTAATAACAAGGCGGTTCCCCCTACGTAGGTATTTGCTGGGCAGACGACACCCCGCCTCAGCCGTCCGTCACACAGCTGCACCGCCCCCTGAGCGCTCCGCCCCGCCTCTACTACAAGATGGGAGGGGACCAGGATTTGAGTGACAGGACGCCCGGAGGGCGGGCGAAGACACAGCAGCCAATAGTAACTCCGGCTAGCCTTGACGAGCAGAGCTCGCAGCCAACCGGACTTAGCGCGCCAGCAGAAGGCGGGGCGAACCGTTGCTAGGGCCGCGCTGTTGCTAGGGCCGCGGCACAGCGCCGTGGCGGCCGCCTCCGCCTTCCTCCGTCCGGGACGATGGTGAAGCTCTCCGCCAAGTGCCTGCTGGCAGGTGAGTCCGGGCTCCTCAGCGAGGCGGGAGCTCTGGCAGGGCGGTGGTGGAGGGCCGCGCGGCCTGGCAGATCGGCGGAGCAGTAGAGCAGCATCCCCGGGGGATGGGGCGGTGGTTACCGCCTCCCAGTGTTCGCGTGGGAGGGCGTGCGGTGCGATCGGCTGATGAAGGGCAGGGTGCGAAGCGAGTGGGTGTGGGAGGATGGGGGGCGAGGGGGAGGGCAAAGAGCGCCTGCTTCACCGAGGCTTCTTTTTCCACGCGTGAAGTGGAGGTTAATCGGAGGGGAGGAGGGGGTGGGGAGTGGGGGGAGGAGGGAAAGTGAGGCGATGACAGCGCTTTATTCAGTCAGGATGGATGAGGGAGGTGCCGAGAGTGAATTCAGCCGGCTGTCGGTGCTGCAGGAAGGAAAGGCTCATCGCTGAGCGCGTGCTATCGGCCAGGAGCGCAGAACCAGAACGCCTTGCTGTGCAGAACAATCTGCTGCCCCGTTAACAGTTACCAAACACAGCATGAGTACCTTAACCATCTTCAAGATTTGCACATCGCTTCCCATTTGAAGTTTCCAGGTCCCAATATAGATTTTCTTTAATCAGCTGCCCAGGCTGATTCCATGACACTCCGGAGCTCACACAGGTTTTCTTTGTGTGA
The DNA here is from genome assembly GCA_035772895.1 of Perdix hodgsoniae. NCBI lineage: Eukaryota > Metazoa > Chordata > Aves > Galliformes > Phasianidae > Perdix > Perdix hodgsoniae. The sequence goes on from JAPSGF010000044.1 coordinate 3,344,747, forward strand.
CTCAGTTATGTTCTTAATCCCTACTGGGTTTGAAGCTGCCCTTTCAATTCTGTTCACAATGCAAACAACAGAAAGGCTCTGTTCGGTGTTGTAGAATCAGATCCGTTTGTAGTGCTCCTAAGTACTAGGATAGTATGTGTATCTTGTTGAAAATAATGAATTAATGCAGCAGACCAGGCAAAATAACTTCTTTCTTCCAGGAGAGGTGACTATAATGAAATAGATGTAAGAGGCGAGAAACCACAACCTAGAGAGAGCAAGAGAATGCAATTACATTGGTAGAAGCAAAAACTTCTGAGGTAGATCAAGAAACTCTTGTGTACCTAAGGAAATGATTATGAAGAATAGAATGGCTGACAGTATTGGGAGCTGCCCCGAGGTCAAGACAACAACAGAGGGGAAAGGACTTTTGTTAGTAGAGGAGAGGCTATTAACTTGACAATAGAAAGCGATTCCTCTGTTATCTCAAGAGTAATTTACAGACTCAAACCAAGATACTGTTGGAGCTTATTTTGTAGACACCATGAAAGGATTTTCTTTGTTAAAAAAAAAATATATATACTTGTCGGTTGCAGGCGTTTTAGAGACATGCAACAGTTTTTGGCAGAAAAACAGAAATATGGACGGAATAAATTCTGTGGGATGTAGTATTTGCAGATGAGACCAAACTAAATGGAAAATGCAAGGAAACATTTTGAGAAAGAAGTGCAATGATGTAATGGTCTAAGAGAATGGCAAAGAAGAAAAAGAGACCGACAAATAAAAGAAAAGGAACACATTCGGTAGGAATTTGCACTGGATGTTGAAAATAAACGAAGCTTGCACGGTTTGTAGCAGTGTGTGCTTCTCCATCTCATTTTACAAAGACAGATCTAATTGTCTATTGAAATACAGAATAGCTTCCACTCAGAACAGAGTGTTGTCTTCAGCACAAGCTTGAACTGATCAGGGAACAAACAAGCTGATTTACCAGATTTTCCTGTCTAAATATTATGAACCCAACTCAGCTCAAAGTAAGCAAGCATGCTAAAAACGTTTAAACAAGAACTGCTTTGGTTGATACATCTAGGAGCAATTGTTAGTATCCAAACTACTCTTCTTTGAAATATCATGCGATGAGATAACTTCCCAGTCTCCTTCAAAACACCATCTATGAAGTTCTAATAGGGCCAAAATGTACCCCTTTCTGAGTTTCTTTATTACCAATGTAACACAGAAGGTTTGTGTTCCCATCTTGGCTGTCATGAGCGTTCCTTTCAGGACAGGAAAAAAAAGCTAGAACACTGAGATAGTTAGTTCCTGGGTTTTGTCCGTTTTGAACTATTCAGGCTGCTGAAAGGATATGTGAAGAGAAGATAAGCTCCCTGAGAACATTAAGTTAACTCAGTTTTGCAAGGACTGTGATCTGTTTCATGGAATGATTTGGGCTTACGTGAATTCTGCAGTTCTCTGCCGTCCTTTTAGGTCTTGCAGAACATTGTAACAGTGGGCCAAAGAAGGGCAGAAACTTGCCCAAAGTGTTATGCAAGCGACACCACTAAACCTTAGTTCTAGAGGAGCAAAAATGAAAGCCCTTTAGTTTGCTTTCCATACGGGGATGAATCAGCAGGCTTTCTCTCCAGCCAAGTGACATTTGCTTCTGTTATGCCCACGGTGCAACTAATGAGCCACCAGCAGCATTGAGTCAGCAAGAGCTGCTCACTTAGCAGGGTCAGCAAGAAGGGTTCATCGAGGAATGTTACCAGATTAAGCGGCTTTGTAGTGTATGGAAGACCTGCCTCTCCACTAAACTCCGTATAACACTAACAAGGATTTGAATTTGCGGAAATGTGTATTTTAAGGAGAGAGCAGCCTGTGCAGTTCAGTCTCCCGTATCGTGTTGTCAGATTCTTTGTAATATCACACCTGGAAAATGTGAGTTCTTAGGTAAAGGCTATGGGGTAGGTTCCTAAACACAAATTCTAAAACAAACAGCAATTCAGCCCTGATCTGGGAACTCTTTACTATCGTTCATCAAGCATAAACCTGATTTCAGCATCAATATGCATAGTAACAATATTTATTTCATCACAAAGGTGGTACGTTTCAGATTATTTTGTGACAGTTACCTTGCCTGCATTCAGAGTTGTAGTATTCAATTTCTTATGGCATAAGATAGGATCAGAACTGAGAGAAAATAAGATTCTCTTAGATGAAATAATATATATATATTTTTTAATCTTTGGTTTTGCAGGTGATCCAGCTGTGGGGAAGAGTGCTTTAGCCCAGATGTTCCGCAATGATGGGGCTCATTTTCAGAAGAACTATACATTGGTAAGTGCAAGTTACACGACTAGCTCAATCTGCTATCCAGCAACTTTTCTAAGTTACATGAGATAAATAAGAAGCCTTAGAACAAAATAAATCATATGGTTTGTTTAGGCATTCAGGGTGGGTCTTACGTGGTTTTCTTTGTCTTGCAGCTTAGAGTCTGAAGAGAAATGATTTAATGTTCTGTAAGTTTTTACATTATGTGGGTGCTGGTTTTGAAACAATGTAAATTAGTTGCTCACATTTTCCTTCTGAAACAATATTTTCCCAAACTTTTGTGGTCTGAGAGAGTTTCCCCCCCTTAGGAAATACTCTATGAAAAAGCGTCGCTGAAGGAGAATGCTCTTAATTCCAACTATTCAGTGCGCATGTGGACATTGTACTTATCACTATGCAAACATGAAGATGTTCTGCATAGCCCCAAGATAATTATAATCTGCAGAAACTGTTCCCAGATGAAGAGGATACAGTTTGCAGTCTTTCAGTGAGATAATCAATGGTGATGACTAATCAGAAGCAGGATAAAAATAAAAGTAAATATAAGTAAAGTAAAAAAAGGAAAATATGAGTGCGGGGGAATAAAAAAAACCCCAACTCTATATTATGTTTATTCATTGAAATAAAGATGGAAACCAGAAGTTAAGGATAGAAATAGAACAAACAAACAAGCTACAAAGCAGAATGAGATAAAAGGTGGAAGAGGCACAAATAACCTCAGTCCCATATGTTAGCTGATCACATGGTTGGTGCAAAATGTTCTGAGGCTGCTATAGAGCAGCAGTGTGACAGTGAACGTAACCCCACAGATTTTAGCTAATACGCTAGCATACAAACAAGGCTCTGAACACTGGTACTCTTTTTCCCATTTGAGCAAACCTACACAGCTGTGACAAGTAAGGAGAGCTATGTTACCAAAGCAATAAGGAGCACTGCTGAGCTCCCAGCAGTCTGTTTGATGGGATTGTAATGATTTGCAAAAATTGCCTCAATCTGATGCATAGTTGGTATGCAGTTGGGCAGGCTCTTAAAAACTCTTCTGATCCCTCTTTTCCTGATTCTTCTTGACAGACAACGGGCATTGAACTGTTGGTGAAGGCTATATCAGTTCCAGAGACAAGTGATAGTGTGGTGAGTTTTTCTGTGACATAAATTGGGTCAGAAAGAGACATCTGGAGCTCAAGCCTCCCTTTCCATCTCATTCCATTAGATGGTTGCACTGTATGTTTGTAAGGCCATTAAGTTGCAGTAAGGAAGTGAGACTGATCATGTGCATTTTCTTGTGCTTGCTCTTGTGAAAGGTTAGCTTAATCTTAAAGTGTGTTTTACATAGTTGTGTCAAAAAGGACATCTTAAACCAAAGCTGTCGCAAGCACTTTCTGCTTTCTGTTCTGTCTCTTAGGACAGTCAGGCTTAGTTCATGTTTGTTAGAACTATGGAAGCTAAAACTGTTCCTTTTCCTTAAATACCCTACACTTCCACTACTATGATGTGGACACATCCCATTTTATACAAATAGTGAAAATTAGCTTTTTACTTTCCCACTCTTCCCAGTGTTCTGTTTCCAGCAGAGGTAGAAACAAGGCCTAGAACCTTGGAGGTAGTCTTTTTATCATTTATACATGAAAAAAATAGCCACTTCTTTTATCACACTGTCTGAAGATGGGGTATGCACAGTGCCAAAAAACATGTCTCTTAGGAACACGAGACTGCCGTACTGAACAAAACACAGAGATGACAAGTTGCAGTAATTTACTTTCAAAACCTTCCTCTACATTGCAGTGTTCCTGGCAAGAACCTTCTTTCTGCTTCTGCTTTCAGGAATTCTTCATTTTTGACTCTGCAGGCAAGGATCTATTTTCTGAGATGCTGGAGAAACTGGTAAGTGTTATGTAACAGTCCTCTTCTTCCAAAGGAGTGCTTTTGCTTTGAAGATCTGAACTCCTGTCTGACAGATATAGCAAACTTTGTCTTTAGTGTAAATGGGAGCATTTACCTCAGTTGCCAATGCTTCCTGTTCTACCTTTCTGAAACTTGTAAAAGTGCTAGAACAAATACTTTTAAGGGGAAGGAAAGCAGATAATCCTTTAGTTTTCTTACAAAAGAAGTAGGGATTTTTAACTGAGAGTAACTATGTGCTGTTGGTTAAAGTATTTCTATTTCTCAGAAATACATTGATTTTGTTGCTACTTCAGCAGTGATGTGTTTTTTTTTGTAATGATATCTTGATACAACAGGACACATTTTTGTCCTTGAGCACAATACTGCCTTTGACTGTTGTGTGGGTTGTTTATTTTTCCTTCAGTCATTCCTGTCTTTTTTGGTACAGTTCTCCATTGTGCTATCTCACTTGAAAGGTAGAATCAGTTAATTGATATGAAGTTTCCCAAGACAGCTAAGTCAACCTAATACTGCTCTACAAGAGGCAGTTGCACTGTTGCCTTTGCACAAGGTCTGATTTGCAAGGGACCCCTTTGGAAGCTGACTCAGCTTCTCAGACTGGCAGAAAACCTTTCTAATTTTTTTCTCTAGGATTAATTTTGTGCTGATTGAGCATGAAGAATCAGCTTCCCTGGGAATAAGATGAGTGCCAGAGCTGGTACAAATAAAGGAGCAAGACCATAAAGATAGAAATGAGGAAGTAAAGCAAAACTGTAGCACTCAGTGCCAGCTATCCATTTAATCTACTCAACAGAGATGTGTAACCTCAGCCCAGGCATAGGTTTCCTGTGTATTAGGCTTTTTATTTTTATCTTAGCATCTGTGTTTGCCGTGCAAAGATGTGGACTGGCTGTTGACCACGTTGGTTTCATTAGAGCTGACAATGTTCCTTTCTTGCTGTGCAGTGGGAGCAACCAAATGTCCTGTGCCTTGTGTATGATGTCACTAATGAGCAATCTTTCAACAACTGTGCCAAGTGGCTGGAAAAGCTGAGGGCGCAAGCAGCTGGAATGCACATCCCAGGTAAGAAATGGATTATATTCTTGCTATCTGCACCCCTCTTGTATGGCAGCAGTCGTTTCTGTTGAGCTGCAGTACAGAGCATTTATTTTAAAGCAGGTGCAGGCATGGCTTCCTCCACCTCACAGTGCAGATAAAAGACATGAATGTATTTCAGATCGTTCCTTAGTGGAAACTTTTCTAGATAGTCACATTTCGTTATGCCTCACCCCAGCTTTTTCAGATACTTCTGCAAAGTCCCAAAATTTACTGCTAACAAATCATCATTTCTGCATTGTATTTCCTTTGTTTCTTTTTCTTTTCTGCAGGTGTCTTAGTGGGGAATAAAACAGATCTGGTTGGTCGTCGAGTTGTGGAACAGAAACAAGCACAGGAATGGGCTGACAAACATGGCCTGCAATACTGTGAGATGTCAGTAGTGAGTATCTGCTCTTTTCACCATCTATAGAAGTGGAAATTTGTAAAATTATCTTCTCTTTTAGCTGAGGATAAATAACTGGGGGCTCATTTCCACTTATTTGTCCTCTAACTCACCCTCTGTTTTAGTCTGTCTTTTTGTGAAGCTGTTTGAGCAGAAATAGTAAAATGCTTATTTCATCTGTCATTTACAATTTTCTTTTTACAGAAGGAGATGAAAAATTTTGAGGCCCCTTTCAACATCCTGGCAAAGTCATTCTACCAACTGTACAAAGAAAAAGTGGAAACCTTTCACTCACTAGCTTGAGGGTTGTGACTGGGATGACTTAACTTCAGTGCTTCTTCTAGTGCCCAGAATCCTATGGATTGGAATACAGAGAGAGGAAAAAAGATGAGCTTTTTGCTTCTTCACGGTCATCTTCTGGTAATTCAAAATAAACTAGAAAGAAGCGAGTGGAAAGACATTATTTTGGAATTCCTACCGTAGCATCCCCTTTATGTCCTTTACTTCAGTTCTCTGTTCCCCGAAAGTCTGTTAGGTTGGAGGAGGCAGAGAGTAAAAGGGGGAGGGCAGAATGGAAATTGCCAGCTTTTTGCCTTGATAATAGTGCCTTGTCTCATGTCTGAACAAACTTCCTGCTGCTATAAGCAAGGATGTAGAGATTTGGAGGAGGAGAGAAGAAGCTGACAGGATATTTTTCAGCTTAAGCAACCCAGCACTTGTACATACGTTGCAGGGCAGGACTGATTCTACACAACTACTTGCAAAGCATTTTCAGTAGAAAGCCTGTGGCCTGAGATGGACATGTAGTTGGATTGGATTTAGGTGTGTTTCTGGGAACGCCCAGAGTTTGAGGCCTGTTTTAACAGTGTTATTTGTATCAGTTCTAGGATTGATACAATGATGACTAACACCTCTTTGTAATGCCTAGAATTTGGTTTTCTTCAACCTGGCTCTTCCACTGCCGATCTGTCTTGCGTCTATGCCATTGTCACTTAGTAATGCAGTGCCCTCTGCTGGCCCCAGGTCACAAAATTTCTGAAGCAGCTACCTCTGTTAAAGCAAGGACTTTGTATAGTCTTACCCAAATTGGCTTACCTGTAAAATGAGGTCATAGGGTGAGAATACCTCTTTTATTCCAGGGGCAAGTCTAAAACTGAAATTGCCCTTCCTTCATCATGTATTTGTTATTTTGTTTCTGTGTCATTTTGTATCTTGTCAGCTGAATTTACCAATATCATGTTCTTATAGGTTTAGTTCTCAATCCGTTACTAGAATCAGCCATCTTTGTTGTTAAACTTTCCCTGCTTATCCTCAAATTTCCAAGTACAAACTAGGATTCTGATTTCAATTGTGGAAACAGGACTCAGGAAATGAAAGACAAACTGGCTAAGTTAATTTGGTTCAGCCACATGTAGCTGGAAATTTTGTATCAGAAAGGGTAAAAGCCTGGACAGAACACTGTGTGAGATGTTGACATTGCATATGTAAGAATTGGTAATTCTTGCTAATACAGTATGTGAAAACATCCAGTTATGTACTGTCTTGCAGCTGGACCTAACATTAAAGAATACAAAACTGTAGCATTTCTCTTCTAGAACTATTTTAGCCTCTCTTGGGTAAGAAAGGCTAATTTCTGAGGAGAATAAACGCTAAGGAGTTTTTCAGGCAAGCTTTTCAGGAATCTGTGTTTCAATACTTTTATACATATATTTTATAACCACTTTTATGCCTGGTGCTAGGAATATGACTGCAGATGTTGTAGCAGAGTTTATGAAGCACTTCAAGAATCTGTAATAACAGCTGGCTTATTTCACTGGCAACACTAAGTTGATGCTGGGAATTAGCTAGGGAGCATGAACACAAGCTAAAGAGGTTAAGCAGGCCCTGAGCTTGCTGGAAAAGAAAATAAATAGGTTTGCTGTTGTTTTGTTTTGTTTTTCACAAATCCACTTGGGGGAAAAAAAAAAGACATAGCTGGGAAAGCTCTTATTTGAAGAAAAGGAGGACTCCTCCATGGACTTAGGGTCACTAGAACTCACCTTTTTTGGCTTGGGTTGACTTTATCTTACATGGGTTGCCTTGTTAATCCTGGGGGTGTCTGTTGATTTACATAGGCTGAATGGGAGTTTGCCTGCAGATGCTGGTACCTCTGACTATTAGGAATAAAAGTTATTTTGGACGTTGAGCTGATCTAAAGAAGGTAGTTCATTTCTCCCTACTTCTATTGATGATGCGATTGCAACACAAGACTTTTTTTTTCATCTTGAAAATAGCCTGCCAGCTGTGTCTGCCCCCTGTGATCTGGTACATGGGGACTAGGGGGGAGGGTGTGAATGCCTTAGGAATGGGTGATGAAAATGAATCCTGCATGATCTCTAACGGGTGAGTTCAATCTCTCTGCACCAGAAAGACCTCCCATAACTTCAAATAAACAGTCTAAATGCACCAGTAAGATGAAGATTGGTGAACATTGTTTTATTAAATGAACACAAAAGCTGGAGGATCTCATTAAGGGAGTGCTGGTGGTGATTTGTGATTTATTGGGAAGCTGCTTTTGATAGGTTAGTGAAGAAAAATGCATCCCGTGCAGGGAAAGATATATTGCCAGAGAGAGGAAATGTATAATCTAATTAGCTAGCAGTAGGGATTCACCCACTGCCCCTTTCCTTCATTCTGCAGGCCAAGACTAGAATTAGAAAAGAGGTTGTGTCTAAAGCACATAGCTTACCTTGCTCTTTACAGAACTATTTCAAGCACTAAAGTAGTCATAATTTAACATCCTTCAAAATAGCGTGTTTGGCCATTACCACCTCCATCATTCTGAATATATTTTAAAAGCAGAATATATTGTTCTTTTTAGCTAACAGACTATGTAATAGCAGCGTGATGCAGGTGATGCTATTTTCCTAGCTTGTTTGTCACCTTGGTTATAGAGACTAATAGTGAAGGGTGAATGTAGACCATGGGAGTCAGATGCAGCCAGGCTGTGGAAAAGTTTTGTCTGTAAAGTGAGGATGCTTGTTTACTGCTTAGCCTTTGCATCTCCCTGAATTACAGGTGCTGTGGAGGACAGTGGGAGGGCTACTCCGTCCAGCTATACAGTGCTGTAGGTGTTACGAGAATAGATAATGGCAGGACAAGGGAAAATGGTCTGAAGTTAAAGGAGGGAAGATTTAAGTTGGATGTTGGGGAAGTTCTTTACCAAGAGAGTGATGAGGTGCTGGCACAGGCTGCCCAGAGAGGTTGTGGATGAATAACCCTGGAGGTGTTCGAGGCCAGGTTGGATGGGGCCCTGGGCAGCCAGATCTAGTGATAGATATGGAGGTTGGCAGCCCTGCATGCCGCTGGGGGGCTGGAGCTTCATGATCCTTGAGGTCCCTACCAACCCAGGCCATTATATGATTCTGTGATTCTGTGTGTTCAGCATGCGTGCTTACAATCCAGAAGAACCCTAATTCAGCCAGAACTGAAATTTCAAAAGATGGGAGAGGAAACAAGCAGGCCTTTAGCATCTTTAATGTATGTAGTCTTTTTTCCTGCTTGGTTTTTTTTTTGGCTAGGGGAAAAAACTGTCTTTTCTCCTCAGAATTCCTCCTTACTTTTCCTTTGATCCTCATTTCTCATTTTTTTTACTACATAGAAACCTTTTTGCTCTATGTGGTATGGTACATCACCATTTAAAAAAAAAAATTATTGTTTTATAATTTCTTCATTGTCTATTCCCACGACTATAAGACATTTTGTCTTAGAGAAATTAGTGGATGAACAGAAGTGGAATTTTAGTCAAGTTGTCTCAGAAGAATGAACTTCATAAACTGACTGACATTCTGAAATTTTACTAGAAATTCATTTTTGTAAAGTTGTCTAATTAAGGTTGCTTTCATAGTTTTGTTTTGTCTTGCCAGACATGTTCTACCATGGAGTGAAATGCAGGATATAAAATTCCAGAAAGATTAATCCTTGTTGTGGGATTTAATAAAAATTTCAAAGTTGATCATACAGTGATAATTTCTGTTCAATCTTAACAATGGAGTGGTCACTGCTGTTCATAACAAAGCAACACGTATTCTGAAATGGGGCTGTCAGAACAATTTCTTCTAGAGATCTGTTCATTCTACAGACTTAAAACAAGAAAGGATGTCTTTTATAAAAAATGATCAGATAAAGGATACTATTTGGTCCAGAGTTATTTCTGATATAACATCAGTGACTTAAAGGGCTGGATTCAGTCAGTTATGCCAATTGACTCCCTTGGGTAAGCTTCATTTCTTTACCTTCTATACATCTTGGACCAATCTGACCTGATAGCAAAAGACACATGATGTTGTTGAAAATGAAATACTGCCTTGGGGCAGAAGGATAAACTGCGGCCTCCTGAGGTCTTCCCAGCAATACTTTCTATAATTCTATTAGATTAAGTGGGGAAAGAAGTAGCGTGGAAAGCATAAAACAGGCTAAGTCATAAACTAGCAATTAAAGTGGGAGCTGGGCCGGGCTACAGCAGAAAACGTACAATCTATCCCAATTAAGAGCTGTATCTCAAGAGAAACCAGGAGCCTGACGCAGGTGCTGACAGCAGGGAAAACACTGCATTTCTGTTCCTTAGGCAGCAAATGCTTTCTACTGGTGCTTACCCAGATCCATGGGGGTCCGTACCCTGCTCAGGACTGTGCTCTGCTTTTAATAATTACTGTATCTATGATATTCAGCTGACAGCTGCTTGCAGTTGTTTTCTCATCTGCCTATATAAAGCCAGCAGTCTGATAGCAGATCTCTATTAGTAGAAGGAAGATGTGTCTGTTCTTGACACCATCCATTATGGGACCCCTCTCTCTCTCCTTGAGTTCACAGTCCCTTTTTTTCCCTTTCATCTCTACTTCTTCATGGAGAATAGTCACCACTGCTTCTTTTTAGCAAGTAATTTTTTGATCTTGTAGATGATACTCTGTGGTCCTGAGGCTAAGAGGCTTCTAGGACCTTCTGCAGCAGAGGTGGATTGCAAGCAGGAAATATTCAAGGGCCATGTTGGCCCCCTCAGCGTTTCTCATAGCCTGAGGGCAAATCATCTCTCTGCTTCTTGCATCCTATTTTCTCCTCCTGCTGTCATCTTGCCTTGAGAACAATGTCTTCTGAGCCAGTTGCCCTTGGCTCTGTTGACCCGGAACAGCAAGGCTTGGGGGAGGGAGAAAGAAGAGCGCATCTCAATCTCCAGTCCTTTCAGGTGTTGTGAACCCTTAGGTGCTATGACTCCTTGTTGAAATCACCTTGACAGGTGGGGATGTTGTTCAGTCTAGAGTGTAATTTTCTGGCAGGAGACCCCCAGTGGAGTCCCAGCAGCCTCATCTCGGCTCTTCAGAGCTTGCTGCAGTTTCATAGACACTGGCTGTTCTCATTCTGACTTGGAGTTGTAGTTGTTTGTTTGTTTGCTTATTGTTTTGTTTTGGTTTTACTCCTTGGGGGTCCTTCTCTCGTTCTTCTGTCACAGCTTCACATATTTCTTGCCTTAGAGCTGTTTGTCAAGAAAAGTCTGGAATTGCTCTCTTTCCTGGTCTCTGAGATCAAATCCAAATTTGGCAATGTTTAAAAGGGAAATGTGACAGACCCTACATGTCAAACTGGGGTCAGGGATGGGGTCAGTTTGATGAGTTTCCCTCCAGCCAGATATGCATCAGTTGGAGAAATGTGGAGCCTGTTATCTTTCTGTACAAGTACTGGAAAAATATACAATGTGAAAACTTTTAGTCAGTGAGCAGAGTAGGTATATAGGCAGAACTGGTGAGCTGCTGTGCCTCAAACAGTGGAAATGAAGGAGCAGTAAGGGGAATAGGAATGAGTAGGGTCTACATTCCTTCATGAAAAGCCCAAGGGATTTGCAGAGGGAGAGTGGGAAATATGGATGGAAAGACCTATGGCTTTTTCTGGCTTGTAGAGTTATGTGTGGAAATTAAATGAGAGGAAACATAATTTATGCTTAAGCCGTTGAGGGAAAACAAGGATACAAGATAGTGCTGGATGACACTGCAGGTTGTAGAACAGGTGGTAAGAATAAATAACTGGATAGAAATTTGCAGAACTGAGATCTCCTGGTCGAGGTTGGTTTGGGGAATTCAGAGCCATGATGAGTAAGGTCAATGGCAACCGTGAGTTTAGGTTCAAGATAAAGGGTTTGCAGTAGACAAAGGCAGGTTGGATTAAAGTCTGTGTAACAGAGTTGATGCTGGAGTTATGCAGCTATAGTGAAAACCCATAATAGTAAGCCTAGGAGTAGCGTGGGGAGATAGCTGTGATGCTCTGAGGAGTATATTTGGGGGAGGCTGGAAAAAATTAAAAACAGTAAAGGTAGACTACAGACACAATTGGTCTGAAAGGGTGGAAAAATGTGAAGAGAGATTGGAAATTCAGATTGAGTGCAGTTCTTTGATGGGATTTCTGAGTGCAAGGAAATAAACACCTACAATTATTGCCTGCAAATTTTTGTATTATTTAAAAAGAAGAGAAAAAAAAAAAAAAAAAAGAGGTTAGATTCTTTTACCAGAAGCTGGGGTGATGCACTTGCTTAAGCATTTTTTTTCCTGGGGGGAGAGGATGGAGAGACTAACACGTAAGCTTACACATAACTATGCTGCACCATATATTATTTCCATCCATTCAGAGAATGGAAAGAGAACCTTCATCTCATATGACCAAGCAGAAGTGACCACTACAACTTCAGGATTGACATTTCACAACAAAAGCTCTTCATGATCAGCTAATAGAGCAGAAGACCTCCTGAGAATATCAGTATTAACCTCAAAAAATACAAAATGCAGTGTGTATGTGGCCAATGTAAAGCAGATAGAAATCACCCTGTTTGTGAATTTGCTACTAACTGTAATAAAAATGCATTTAGCTACAAATGAGTTGAATTTCTTTTCTCTCTTGGTTTCCCTTCACTTTTGCTAATCAATTTTAATTCTTGTGAAGCATCACTTACTCTTAGTATCACAGTTGTGTGTGGCTATTGTGTGCTATTTCTAGGTCTTTGATTTTGTGATGTTGAATGGCTTCAGTGTGGGGGCTGAAACTGGAAGTGTTGGTTGCAGTTGAAGCATCAGGCGTAAAATGCAGAATAGCATGTCTAGGAAAGACCATTTACAAGGTTAAGATAATGCTTTTCAGTGCTATTGTCAGCAGAGAGGTATCAGGCTGCAAGGAACAGGAAAATGTTAGATGGGTTAGGAATGCTGGTAGCTTCTAAACAAGAAACGATTGTCATTTATTGGAACTGAGTTAGATATGATGCTGCAAGTCTCTGAATGCAGATATCAGGGGAGGTATAAGGGAGCTTTCTTGGACAGTGTCATGAAACTGGGAAAGGGCAGGAGGACATTTCTGGTATGGACACAAACAAAATAATGAAGCTTTTTCTGTCCTCTCTAGTTTCTGCACCCACTCAGGCCTGGGGATATTTCCTTTAAGTGGACTGAGTCATTGCTGTTGATGGCTCTTCTAGCCGAGACTGCCAGTAGGGTGGCATCCCTCTTCACCTAGACAGAAGTGATCACTGGATGCCGCTTGGTTCACAACCATTTGATTCCTCTGTACTGTCCACGCCTCTAGCCTATGAACAGTCCCTGCACGTGGAGGTCTGCTTGCTGCTTGTAGCCATACATCCCCACAACTCTGCTATGCTTCCCATGCTAATGTCCCTCCTCACCCACCTTCACACTCCTAAATCCCCACATATACTCACCTTTGTGAGGTTATACACTGATGTCAGGAAAAAGCACTGGTCTTCCTATCCACTACTACCATCTCTTGCCCCTCTCTTCTCCATCTGGTGCTAGGGTAGAGCTTGTTCATCAGCTAGTTCTGGCACAAAATTGAACTGGTATGGGAGAGAGCTGTGCCCATGTTGGATGTGTGTTTCTTTGCGGGTGAGGGGCATCTGAAGCAGGCACCCTTTCCTCCTTTTATTAGACTGCTCTCATTTATTACACCATCTGTTTTCCCAGTGCCAGAGATGATGCTGGGGATATGTGACTTGGGGCACTCAGGCAGAAACTGGCCTGCACAAGGCCAGCCATGTGTTTGCCTCCTAGCAATGCAGCGGTCAGCAGCAAATTCTTTGCCGCCGCCTCCTCTCAGTATGGGAGAGAGCAAGCGTGGGCCTGGGTGTGTAGGAGACACAAAGAGATAAAATACGTGAAGGAACAGGGGGAGGCACGGGAGAGACATGGACTGGGGGTACATATGTATCAGCTAGAGAGAACTGTGGGAAGGAAGGACAGACAGACAGATGGGCAGAGTAGGGGAGAAGGCAAGAGGAATGGATTGTCAGAAGGGAAAGAAAGAAGAACTGGGGTAGAGAGAAACAAAGTGATGGACTGGCTGGGGACAGTGAGAGCAAGGCTGAGAAGGAAGAACAGGCAGGCAGAGTTGTCTGATATGTAGTGGGGAGAGAGACGGATTGTCTGTGGGGGAAGAGACGTGTGTCAGCTAGGTACTATGATAATAGGTAACTGGATAACCAGAGATGGAGATGAAGTGACTGCTTGTGTGTGTGTGTCTGTGTTTGTCTATGCCTGTGCAGGGGGAAACTGAATGAATGAATGACAGGGAGGGAGAACATCCACAAGTGGAGAGGGAAGAGAGAAAGCAGAGCTATAAGAAAGAGCAAAAGAGCAAATCTAGAGGTAAGATGTGGGAAAAAGAGAGATGTGGGAAGGCAAAGCCCTTAGAGTGCAAATAAGAATGGAGATATGTTGGAGAGAGAGGAGGGAAGCTCTTATGAGAAGACGGGAGACTAACAGTGCTAGTACTCATGTTCGGGCTGAGGTTCTCTTACTGGGACCTGAGAAAGGATAGAGGGCAGAAATGCAAGCATGACTCCATAAGACTAAAAGGAAGCATTTTCTTATACACAGGGCTCACTGCCAATGCACAGAGACCCAGTGGACCTGGGAATGTAAATGCCACTGTTCTAGTGCAGGGTGTTTCCTGCTTGCTGAACTGCAATGTACCTGAGCATCTGCAACCTGTGGACTGCCTTTTTCCAGTGTACCTGCTTGACTGCTAGGAGCTGTTTATGATGGCAGGTCAGACATTTATTTATAATTTTATTCTCCTTCCTCTTGCCCCTTTTCCTTACAGTGTATTCTCAATGGAAAAAGAGACATGAGAAAAAAAACAGTGCCCAAATTTACAGGCACATTCTTAGTTCTTCTGCCTCATGTCATAGACATCACTTTGCTTTGCTGCCTGACTCAGCCAATACCCCTCTCTTTGACCATTTCTTTTCTGTCCCTTGCTGTGTCTTTTTCATCTCCTTATGTATGTCTTCCTTCAACTTTCTGCCATTTTAATGTTATACTCTTCCCTCTGACTTCAGCTATTATGTTCTAGGCTTCTAGGTCATACGCTTCCCCTTGTTGTTTCAGCTTATTCCTTCTAGTTGCCCTGTTTCATTTCTTTTGCTCCTTTTAATCCCTTCCTGATTCCTCCATCTCCTCCTGTCTATGCCTGTCTGCTTGCTTTCTCTCACTCCCTGTCTGTCTCTTTTGAACTAGGTTGTGAATTCTGTCAGCATCAGAGTGGGACGAACTGCAAAACTGAGGTTCCCGGAGGGCCAGGTTGTGATCATTTTATTTTTACAATGTCCTTGGATGTATAAAGGTGTTTGTTTGAGGGGGAGGAGCAGTGCATGTGCTCCATGTGGGAGAATAGAGGGGAGTGCAGGCCAGAACGAATGAAGCTTGAAACTAATATAGGTCAGTTGCAGAGAAAGTCCCAGTGGTCTGTGAAACACAGAAGTGATTTGACACTTCAGACTGGCTACTGGAAAGATGGCAACTGAACAGTTTTATCCAAATGACGCAAGCAACCTGGAAAAGTGTCCTGTGAAAGAGTACAGGAGTGGTGAGCATGGGAGGAGAGCCAAGCCCTGCACAGGCTCTGCTTATCTACAGTCACCTCCTTAACTCAGGGAATAACGAGCCTGAAACTCCATGTTCCTGCCTCTGAGCAGTCTTCTCCTGTGTGCATCCATCTGACCCCTGCATGGAATGGGGAACATAGTGGAGATACACCTCACTGTCCCCTCTTCCAGACCTGTCCACCGGGCCGGGTCAGAGCTGGCAACAACAGAGCAAAGAGATCAGTGGAGAACCAAGGACTGTACCCCCAAACCCTTGGAGATGTTTGGCCAACCTCTGCCACGGATGGGGCTGCAAAGGAGCCTCACACCACCAGCAGAGATGTCACCAAGGCTCTGAGCCTGGCCTGGTTAAGCTGGAAGAACCAAGTGCTCTCCGTGGCACTGCTGGGAGTTGATTTGCTCTGCATAAGACTCCTTGCTTGCCATGATTTTCCACAGACTGTAAACACTGCACTCAGACCTTTCCTAGAAAATTTCACAAGTGGCTACTAGCTGCATTGAATGATTGAAAGTGGCAAAACCTGATGAGTAACTTCTGATTTCATTTCTATTAAAATTTTGTTGTTGATATAAGAGTCATCTGTTAAGATGACGTTTAGATATCAAAACAGACATCCAGATTTTCGGAGTCATTTGGAGCCTCTTCATCTCTGTAAAATCAATGTGAGATACTGACTGCTCAGCATAACTGAAAATCAGGGCAGTTCTTCAATGTCTAAACATGGACTTAAAAGCCTAGATACACATGTGTTTTGCTTTCTTTTTTAAATAGGCCCCCATTCCCAAGAAAAGGAATGTCACCTTTCTACAGCTTCTGTTCACGTACTCTTTTCTGTGCATCATCATAACGCTGTGGTCTAGCATCTGACTGTCTTAACTCAGTGTGTTTAACCTAATTCCTGTATGGGAATTCACTCTCTGGATCCTAAATAATTATGAAAGTAATACAAAACGAAATCCTAGGAATTAATTTGATGGCTCTGTGTCCACAATACACCCGCTGGCTTTTAATGAAACAGTGTCTGAAGTACATGTACATTTCACGAGATTTCTCCCTGACAATAAGATGCTACAAAAAGAAATCCTCCCCATTTTAAAATTAGTTGCCTGTTATCACTGATGTCAGTGGAACCCTGTGAT
The DNA here is from genome assembly GCA_035772895.1 of Perdix hodgsoniae. NCBI lineage: Eukaryota > Metazoa > Chordata > Aves > Galliformes > Phasianidae > Perdix > Perdix hodgsoniae. Next base: position 3,361,492 of record JAPSGF010000044.1, read on the forward strand.
TATGAATTTTCTAAGATTCCCTACTCACGGAGCTCTCAATTAGGTGCTGGGATACATGTTTCCCTTGATTTGTCCCTCCGAAAAGTCAGAGGGATGATAAGATCTATCCCAGAGGCTAACCATTTTTCTTAATTTGCTTAGGATGTTCTTTCAAGAGTCTTTTTTTAATTCTGGTTTGTGGTTTTTTTTTTCATTGAGCATCAGAGAAATTAGAAGTATTCCTTCTTTTTATTTTATTCATTTTTTTAATTATACCCAAAGCTATGTCACAGAAGAAGAGCCAAGGAGGCCCTAAAGATGACAATTGATTGTATAGCTCCTTTGCAGAAGGATTACCCGTGTCGTTACCTCCAGACCTAGAAAAGCAAGTTTGTCCCATACAGAAAGCCTCAGCAATGCCTCTGTGGCTGCTGGGGACTAGAGGCAAAAGCTGTGTTCAGGCTGGTCTGTGACTTTAAACGATAATACTGAATAGATGAGGCTGCATAGGATCCTCTTTGTCCTCATCTGCGCCCTTTACGCTGATATCAGAGAACACTGATCAAGGTCAACACAAAGCATCCTCATTGTAGGCCTCACCTTTCCTCCAGCATTTATCACTGTGCTGATATTTCCAGGAAGCTTCCAAAAACCTTCAATTCAGAAAAAAAGAAACCCAACAACTTCTCTTTCTCGCCTTATTCTTTACAGTTCTCTGATTACTGCTATGTTTACGTAAAAACAGGCTTTTTTCTTCTTTAAGACTCAAACCGCAGCTGCTGCACATTTCCTCACTGGAATTTTCTATTCTTATCTGTCAACAAATTATGGCTTTTTTAACCCATGGATTCTGAGCAATAGAGACCATCCCTGATTATGAGAGGTGGATCTGGTGTGAGTACTGATTATAGTTAATTGATGGATGGGCAATGGATTTATTATGAACAAGACCAAGATATTTGTGCCCATATTTCATGTAGTTCCAGTGAGACGCATTGCTCTACAATCTGTTCTGAAGACCTTTTCCCTTGTGTCTTGACTTTAAGCAGATTCTGATCACAAAGCCTGCACTATATTCTTTTCACTAACTTTTTGTAAGGAAGGTGTGACTCAGCTCGGGTTTTTTTCCTCCTCTTATTTGTATCCTTTCACTCTGCTTTTCAGGCATTTGTTTATTCGGGTATGAAGGCTCTGTACCTCTTTGCCCTGTTTCCTGGAATATGCTTCCAGGACTGGGAGTATATGGATGTCTGTGAAAACTGTGTATGCCTAAATTTGCATATGGATGGGAAAAAAGAAAAAAAAAAAAATGTAGGTGGAGAATCTGAGGATACAGCAACAGAGTAGGAATGGCATATGAATAATCAGGTCTTAAACTGGATTTCTATGGGACATAGTTTACCAGGGAGTAAAGGTGTGTAGAGGGATGCATTTTTTTTTATACACAGGATGGGCCAGCATATGGCCCCATTATATGTCAAGTGCAGAATAATGTACACTCTGGAGTGGAGACTTATGAGGGACAGCATCCGAGTGAAGAGGAAGTGTCTTTAATTTAACACAGGCAAATACATGGAGTAGACATTCTGATGAGGTGGGGAATTTTCCCACAACTAATTGTCTTAGTCCTATTCAGTAAGTTTGCATGTGTATGCATATATATCCTCACTGAGGATACTTTACCAAATACTGTAATTCCAGCTAGGGTGATTGGTTAGCAGCCTGCCCTCTGTTACAGTTAATGGGTTGCAGGCATTGATTTTTTTTTTCTATTCCTATTGATTAGGAGGCTGCTGTCCACAAAACCTCAGCATAGCATGGAAAGGGAAAGAGAGGCAAAACAGTTCTCATCCCAGCAATTCATCATGGCGAAAATGTCATGCTAGGAGTCTGAATCTTCTCTCACTATCCCTTTCAAATAGAGAAGGACACCTTTCCCTTCTTGAATAATTCAATCCATAAGGTACATGAGATGACTTTCTTCCTGCCATTTGCAGTAGCGAACATGTCAGAGATTACCATTCAGTGGAAAAAAACATTGTGTGAGACAAAGGAATCTTGCACTGGAAGCACAGGTGCTTTAGCTTCAAGACTCAATGTGCAACACTGGACAACCATTGATATTCAGTTCATTTATGACAATACTCGGATCTCACTAATATCAGTGCATAGACTTTGGCTTTGGTGGGGTTTGTGATTTCAGTACCTCAGTGCGTCCGCAAAATAATTCAAGTGTTACATTATATGAGTGTTTTATGGGTAAACGATTTTTTTTTTATTTTTTATTTTTTTTGCAAAGCGTTTGTCTTAGGCAAGGATATATGTCAGAAACGGAGGGAGTTACGTACTACAGCCTTATACTCTCACACTTGGTCCACCTGTACCTAATATAGTTTTTTTATGCACTCTTGGGATAGCCCCAGCATCACTTTTGCAGAGAGACTTCCTCAGTTTATTTGTGAGACCTCTGTACCATGTCTCCTTTTTTTTCCCCTTCTGATCATAGTGTTATGCTAGAGATGAATTTCATATAGTATTCAAATATTTGATATTTACACTGTCTTTTATGTTGATGCTCAACTTAGAAGACCTGAAGTTAAGTAGAGAGGACCACTGAGGATTTGTACACCTGTATTTATCTCTATCATCTCCACATGTGATTCTTGGACAAAACACGAATTTTCTTCTTTCTTCAGTTTGCTAGTTTGTTAAGTTGGTCTAAGAATACCACCAGCATGCCGATATGATGTAAATAATGTTTCTTGCATATTTTGGGTCCCTCAGCTTTGGCTGCCAGTGATGACTGCTCTGATCACCCTCTCTGCTTGCATGGATGTATGTTTTTTTTTCAACCTTCTCCAGTGAAACTTTTTAAATATTAATTCCTTTTCTGGACCATATCTCACTTCTATCTTTCTGTCCCATTGGTTTTCAGTTCTATAATCATCACTCTAACCCCAATTTATTTTTCCTAACATTTCCTCTGCTGTTGCAGCTGTCTATTAACACCTCTGCTCTGCCTGCAAATACAACTGCATCAACTCCATCTCTTTTACATCTCATTACAGCAGCTCCTTCTGAGATGGCCTGCCCAGTATGAAGATTCCTCGGTACGCAATCGCTGTCTGATTTTATCCTGAGCCAAAAATCTCCACTGCAGCACTTGATTCAGAGACACTCTATTCAGTTCCATTACCATCTCATGGAGTTGCTTCCGACTTCATGCCCTTCATCTCCCTTCCTGTATCTTTCTTGTGCCCCTTTCTTTCCTACAGCACTGCCCCTTCTCTCCACAAATAGCAGCACTCTTGGTTTGCCATTGGAAGCAGACTTCCTGCGGCTCCTTGTCTCATCAGCTTCTCATTTCAAGTAATTTAAAATGTAATTTAAAATCTCTCTATTTCCTCCAGACTATTAATTTCTCTCTCCTTACTCTTCTATAGATGTCATTCTGTGTTGCGCTATTCAGTAAGATGCGACTGTTGTAAAATTCTGCCACAGTGTTTTTAATCTATATTCTTGTTTTGTATTATCATTTTTAACAATTATTTGTAGGAAAGATGAAATCTCAGCACAGCATCTAGCCACAGCACAAGCAGTCACACAGGACATTCTGGCATTTGCATTGCCTTTGTTCCGTTCTTCTCCAGCAGCATTTAGAACAACTGTAGAGGGATTATTGTGAATGGTTTAAGAGGATATAAGTAGGGTAGCAGGAAGAGAATTATTTCTGAAAATTGGGAAGTGTGAGGCAGGAAGTCACCTTTAGTCCTGATCCTGAGACATAATGAACCATCACAGGACCCACTGCTCTTAGCCAGAGATTAAAAGACTCATTGTTCTGCAGGCCTGGCCTTCTTGTACTGGCAGTGTCTTTGGAGAGAATGTGTCCCTATCTTGTTGGTGTAGTCATTTGAAATCAAACTTGCAAAATCTGTAGAAATACATAATAAAGGCAACAGTTACAGATTAGTTTGAGGACCTCTGTTTTGACCCAGCTTCTTCTTCATCCTCTGAAATTATCTGAATTAATCAAATGTAAAGATAAGTAATCCAGCAGTTCCAGCAGTATTTTTCTTTTTACAGATGAAATCTGTGAATTCTCTCTGTGTTGGGATGCCTTGCAAGTCCCAGTCTACAACTTCCGCAGTGGCTGTTCACTCACTCTTCTTGTCCCACTCTACTCAGTTACCAACAGAAGCTACCAAAAGACAGCTCCCATTTGTGCAGCCCCACACACCTTGATCTAAAGGGGCCTTCCAATTTGTCACAGCAAAATAAACACTTAACAGTACAGGGTGCCCAGGGGAGCCCTCAGTGAAAATGTACCTTTTCTCCCTATCCTCTTTGAATGACCCTGCTGTTTGGGCACAAGTGAGGTTCCATAAGACCCGAGTCCTTTCTGCTTCCACTCACTCCAGCCAGGATGCTTAGTGACATTACTGGGAGAGCTGTGTTGCACTATTTTGACAGCACAAAGTAATTGAGGAGCCCACTTTGCTAGGAGAGACTTCCAGTGTGGTTTTCCCTTCCATGTACTCAGTGTTGATGCCTGCTGGATTTTGGTGCCAACATAGTCTGCTGAAATTTTTCCTCTTCAGAGTCTTCCAGGTTCCTGGCTCAAATTTCCTGCCTTTCTTTGAATAACAGAACCTCAGTGGTGGGATGGAGAGTAATGACCACCAACACAAAAATAAATGGCTCAGAACCACCAGAATGGTACATTCATCCCTTATCCTTCCTTCTTTCAGCAGAAAGCATTCAGGAGTGGAGGAGAAGTCCTAGGGTGTTTTTTTGTAGCTTCCCTAGCTAAAAGCCTTGGAGGACCTCCTCCTCATCTCAAGCCACCTCTGTAGAGCTGTAATCTCCCACCATCCCAGGGGGACTCTCTATATCTCTTCCCTTTCATTTGAACCAAGGCCAACAGTTCAGAGAGCCTGCCAACAGCTACCACGCTCACCACCAATCCACCAAGCTGAAATACACAGCCCATAAGGGCCACCTCCTCCCTTGCCCATCCTCAGCTGTTCGGCAGCTCCATGAGTGCAGAGAAAAAAAGAAAAAAAAAAAAAGAAAAAAAAAAAAGAGAGAAAGAAAAAAAAACCCATCAACAAAAAAAAAAAAAAACCCACAAACAAACAAACAAAAAAACCTCTTCCAAGAGAGAAGGCCAGGACCCTCCCAGATGAGGCTAGGAACTGTGGTTGTCCCTCAGCAATGTATTAGTGGGCCCAGCCTGTACTGTCAGCTGCCTCATTCCCCATCCCTTCTGCCTCCCCAGGACCTGCTGATAACAATCTGCATTCGGCTGATGCCACACACCATCCGTGCTTGCTGGTAAACTCCCCATCACGTACTCAGTTCTCTGCTGAGCAGAGGAAATGCTCGGCTGCCTTTTGTGCCCCCTCCTCTCCTGCTGCTTTCCATAGAGTCTTTCATGTCCAACAGTCCTGAGGGAGATTGTCCTGGAATGGCAATCCCAGATTGCACCCAGAGAAGGACAGTGGAGGAGACAAATGGAGTTATGAAATTACAGTGTGGCTGAAACCCTCCAACTGGTTCAACTACCCGTCACCCCCTCCCCTCGGCCCCTTAATTCCCCTAGAAGAGCAGTGAACCTAATGCAGCCCTTCTGCTCTCTTACACTGAACAATGAATCTGATCAGAGCGAAACAAAATCGGAAGCATCATGAATTAGATGATTTCTTTATGATTGCTGCATTAATGAGCAGCTACATGTATAGAACGAGGAGGTGACTAATGTAATTAACCTGATGTAATAATACTGCTGAGGAAGGGAGAGACAGTTATGACATACTAAGATGTTAGCATTGCACAATTTTATATACATTCTCGGTATTATCAGGTTGTGTCTGACACAAAAACTTAAGCACTGATAGATTTCAGTCTGCATCCATTCACTTCATGCATCTTTCTGTGGAAAATGAAGATTGAAATGTGGGATACTTTCCAGGGATGGGGGAGAGGAATTCAGTTTGGTGGTCCCTTTCCTTACCAAAATTACAGTAATAACAAGAAATCGACCTTTCTTGTGAAGAATCTTCCCAAAATGTCTGCTTCTTGAAGCAAGCTATGGGAATTCACAGAAAGCTACGAAGAGAAAGTCAAAATGCAGGGATTCACACAACATTGGTCAGGGGGAGACAGAGGGACGGAAAACGAGCAACACCAAAACATATGCAACTTGCAGCAAAGCTGAGAAGAGTGAGAAGCGAGCACTTAAAAATAATAGCGACAACAAAAATAAGAGAAATAAATGCTTATTTTTAAATTACCCTTCCACGTTACATTTCACCCATCTCCTGGGGAGAGAAAACGGCTGCCTGAAGTTTTGTACGGGTCTAACTGCAGCGTGTGCGGGTTGTACTTGCCGCTCTGGGCACGTATGGCGGGGATGCGAGGCAACTGAGCCGGGGGGCGGAGGTGGGGTGCGGGTGGGGGCGAAAGGCTGAAAGGCAGAAAGAGGGAGAGCCCCAGCTACGCCTTCCCCCGGGCTCCTGCAGCCGGGGGGAGCAACCCAGCCCGGGGCTGGCAGCGGCGGGGTAGGCACAGGGAGGGGGGAGGCTGCCCCCTCCGCCCCTCCCTGCCTGCCTGCCTGCCTGCCCGCGCAGAGCGAAGGAGGGCGGCTGCCGCCCGCGGATGCTGGGGCGCGGGCAGGGCGGGCGGCGCGGGCGGCGCGGGCAGGGGAGCTGTCCTTCAGCACCGCGGGCCGCGGAGCGCCGCTCCGGCACTGCCGCCCGGGGAGCTGTCCTTCAGCACCGGGGGGCCGGGAGCGCTCCTCCCGCGCCGCGGACCGGGGAGCTGTCCTTCAGCACCGCGGGCCGCCGCCGCCGCCACGGGGGATCCGTCCTGCGCCTCGCCGCCGCCTTGATGCAGTAGCGGGGCCCGGGAGTCGCCGGGGGCCGCCGCGGGGCAGGGGGTGCCGCAGCCGGGCGCCGCTCCGAGCCCCCAGCCCAGGAGAACGCCGCGCCTGTCCCCCTCCTCCCCCAGGAGCCCCCCTCTCTCCTCGCCCACCTCCGCCGGGAGCGAGCGCCGCGGCTGTGCGGAAAAGCCATGGGAGGCAAGACCTCGGCACCTGTTCAGCTGAAATCAAGGGCTTACAGTATACTGGGCAGTCTGGCTTGGTGGTAGGAGCGAACGAAAGGAAGGAGAAGCGAGCAAGAAAAAGTGAGAGAGGATTGGAGCGACTGCCGCTGCCGGGGGAAAAAAAATAAAAACCCAAGGAAGATAACTGGGAAGGAAAAGGATTTTCATGGCGCAGGCTGCAGAGCTAAGCAAGAAGACTGAAGGTTGCATCTCTGCTCTTACAGTCTCTAACTGTCTAGGTCCAGATAATGAGAGATTGTGTTGAGGATGCTGCTGCTGCTCCCCTGTTCACTGTGGAAGCCATCTCCAAATTAGCCATTACATATGGAAACTGGAGACCAGAATTTTAGAAAAAGGGATTAAGGCGTCTCGTTTTGGGGGGGGTTCTCTCTTTATTTGTTTGTTTTTTTCTTGGTTCTTTTGTCTCTCTTTTTTTTTTTTTTCTTTTTCCTTTTTCCTTTTTTTATATTTCAACCAGAACGTTTCCGATTTAAAAGGCAAGCCTGTTCCCGTGTGGTCTTTCTAATTTACACTCTTTTCCGTGGGCTTTCTTACCTCTCTTTTTTGATATCTATCTCTCTATATATACCCATTATATTATTAGTCGGAATTATTATTCTTTTATTTTATTAAACACACACACCCCAAGAATCAGAAGGCGGTTGGGTATTTGTATAATGAAGAATTATGGGGCTCTTTGACAGAGGTGTTCAGATGCTTTTAACCACCGTTGGTGCTTTCGCTGCCTTCAGCCTGATGACCATAGCTGTGGGGACCGACTACTGGCTTTACTCCAGAGGGGTTTGCAAGACTAAAACTGTCAGTGAGAACGAAACCAGCAAAAAGAACGAGGAAGTCATGACCCATTCTGGATTATGGAGAACCTGCTGCCTGGAAGGTATTTGATTCTGGATCTCCACCCCCCCCCCCCCCCCCCCCCCCCCCCACTTTCCTTTCCCCCTATCCCATACCCCCCCGCCCCCCCACTACTCCCAATAAATCCCTTCACATTCCACCATTTTCTAACTTCATTCCTTCCACCACAATTGAGAGTGGTGGGCTTAGTTACATGGGGTACGGAGGCAAGAAGACAAGCAAATTATTCTTTGCACCGGTCCCTTCTTCCCTTCCTCAGCCTCTGCCCTACACTCCCCAGCATTTCACTCCCCCCCTTCCGACGGGAATAATATGTGTCCTACAAAAACACCAAGAGACCCTTTCAAAAAGCAACTATGTGGTCTACCTGTCTTCAGATTGTTTGTATTGCCTGTGAAAGCAATGCCAAAATGCTGTGTTATTGCTGTGCTCCGTCTGCAACCACAGAGTGAAATAATTTGTCTCTTTGCAAATGGCTTATTTGCAAAGACTAACTCGGAGTGAGGGGCAATGTGGGGAGGAGGTGACTGCAAAGCAATTCAGATGTAATTATTGTTTCACTTTAGAAAGGAAAAGAGAGAGAATGGGAAATAACCCTGCTATGTCCAAAATGTCTCATATGGTAAATCTGGTGATTCCAGTCCTCTCGAGCAGAGTTCAGAGCATTTCATAATGTCTGTGAGCAACCACATCTTACTGGGCTGGATGCAGGGGGGTCTATTTGGCAGCTGATTGGCTTGTTTTGGGGCTGGGATCTTTTCCCCACTTGTTTGTTGGTCGGGGGTAGATTTTTGTCTGGGGGCTTTTTTTTAAGGTTTATGGTAAAAGCTAAAAATAAACAAGTGTCTGTATAGAAAAATCAGCCTAAGTCTTATGTGGTGAAACTGCACAACAACTCAGTGACATGTCTGATGGCAGAAAAGCCACTGCCGCAGCCAACTTCTGGAATCAGATGTTCCTAAGGGAGGGGGAGAGAAGCGAGGGGACAGCGGTTCACTTTTAAATATGTGTTGCTCAGTCCTGCTATTGGCATACATGTGGGCTGGGGAGGTGGACTGCAGCTGGTGCTGGAGGGATAGGGGCTACCAATGTAAATGCGTGGTTTTCTGTTAGACACGTAGCGAGAAGGAGGGAGCAAGAGCAAGGCAGCGCACATTGCAGCCTGGTATCAAAATGCTGCTTAATGCTCCAGTCCCCAGCCAGAGAGTGGGCTATGGGGGCTGGTGGGTGCGTTATGCCTGCGGATAACGCTGGGTTCTTCTACTGCCCCCCAGAGCTGGGTGTGCCTGAAGCTCCCTGATGGGCAAGAGGGGAAGCGGGTACCGCAGGAGCAATTTTCTGAGAGTGCACTGGGAGATGCAAGGCAGGGGGAGGGGGAATAAACTGTGTATGTCCTAATGTCTCCCACCAAAGCAAGCTAAAGCTGCTGTTTAGAAATGGTTGTGTCCGGGAAGAAGAGCAAATTTCCCCCCCGTTCTTGGTGCAAACGGTTGAGTGATGGCTGGACATGTTTTGAATAGCTAAGTGACTTCATTGAGCGATGGTCTATTTGACGCATACTGCATTTAGTGCCCTTTGTCAACCCAAACTGCTGCCTTTTAACATATCCTGCAGAGGAGCTCTATGCTGAATACTATATGCTGTCTCCACGCCAGAAAATCAATAGCAGTAAATTAATGGGGGATGTTTTAAACACACTCACTCGCGCACATGCACGCATTTCCTCCAAATAGATAAATATATGGAGATATATATTAATAAAGAATGAAAAGCCTTTCACATGGCTATTCATTACAACAGGGGAGAGAGACATCTCCTTAATTAAAAATTAATGAGAGAGGAGGAAAAAAAAAAGAAGAAAAAAAAAAAGCCCAAAAGCAAAGCCATGTGGGGAGGAGGGAGGCAGCAGGGAGAACTCCCCTCATGAGCTATGTCCCCGAACCAGAGGGCGGAGGGAGGCTGGGGAGAAGATAAGAGGTGTGAGGACCCTGGTGAGGAGTGGCAGTGAATTCAGATCATGTCCATGTGCCCATAGAGCCAGATCCAGAGGGCAGGATCAGAGGGGGAGGAGGAAGGGGCGGGTGAGATTTGTCAGATTGGAGGAGCTCAAGGCTCCTTCTCATTTACATCCAACAGGACCCCATAGGGACTGTGGAGAAGTGGTTGCGTGATAAGGGAAAGTGCCAGGATGCTCCCTATCGAAGGTTCCAAAGTGTTCCCAACCCCTTCCAGTGCCATCTTGATCCCCTGCCCATGCTATCATGCAAAATCAGACTGCAACCCTACAAAAGAGCTGGGAAAGTCAGCATGAGAGATGATGGGATTCTCTTTTGTCCCCACCACACAAAGGAGGAGCCTGGTTGGCTCCCCAAAACTGCTAGATGTGGGGCAGAAGTTCTAAGTGGGGCTGGAAGGTTCTAGGAACTGCCTGGGAGCAAACCCTGCTATGACCCTCACCAGCCTGAGGACACAGGTTGTCCCAAAACTTTGGGGTGAGCTAAGTAACAGGAGTTCCATGGCCATACACTGAGCATTGACATGGGCGTGGGTGTGCCTCATGGCTGAGCATGCCTCTGACTGTCTCCCCTCATCCCAAGTCTGCATGGGCTGGTGGCTGTCACTCCTTAATCACAGAATGGCACAGCCAAATACCCCCAATAGACATGTATGAGAGGGCACTGGGCAACCCCCAGATGTCATATCTGATAAGCCAGAAGGTTGTCTTCCTTCTCAGCATAAGGAATCAGAAAGGTCTTCCTGATTCACTTGATCTCCCAAGTGAGAGACGCAATCTGGGTGGAGAAGGGTGCTGCATAGGCTCCTTGCCCCCGTGGTGCATGGGTTGGACAGGTTTGGGAAGGGAAAGAGTTGGTCCCAAGGAGGCTGTGGAAATGACCAAACCCTTGGACTCTGATCACACTCTGCTCACAGTGTGGCAAAAATACCTGGAGATGAGTGTGGGATAGAAATGGTGCAGGCCCATAGGGTTTTTGAGAGTCAGTGAAGAGGAGGGCAGAGGAATTTTAATGAGAAAATAATCAAAGAAGGAGCCAAAACAATCTTCTGCTAATAATATTAAGGCTCTGCTGAGGTTGACTTCACTTTGGGGGACATAAGGGAATGCTAGCACTAGCCAGCACTGTAGGCCGTCAGAAATGGTGAACTCTTCATATTTCAAGAGGTAAATTGTAATAAAATGCTGTGGTAAATTCTATTTCTTTATCTTGGCCAAGATATGCAATAGCAAAAAATAACGTGTAGGCTCAGCCTGAACACACAGATGTGCTGCAATCAGAAAGTGAGTTCCCCTTGAACAATTTGGTTCCTGGGCTTTTAGGATTTTACGGTTCTCCTCTGTCCAGTCATTCAACATTCTCAGTCAGTATCTTCAGAGCTTTGTGTTGCTCCAAACAGCAGTGTCATTTTGGGTGTTCAGCCTCTGTTGAGATCCCTCTCCTCTCTTTCCTGCATCCTACAGGGAGCTCCTGTTCAACAGTGGGGCTGGAGCAGAAAGGTGATGGTGGTTCCCATTACTGCAGACCATGCTTCCAATTCTTTTTCTAATCTTCCTTCACATATTTCTCTCTAAGGCTTTGGGAATGCTTAAGTGTGTACCTGCACTGCTCAAAAATCTTTGCTCTACAAGAAAAATGGCAGAACCTACCTCAGCCCCCTGACCACATATATATGGAGTGTAAATGTACATTTAGCAGCTGAAACCCATGAGCTCATGGCGCACAGAAGTGCTGCACCTCTTACAACTTTGAAATGGCTGCAGAGCTTCCAGCCTAATTCCTCCTTGGCACCGAATGCTTTTAAAACACTTTTTATTATGAGTGATGCCTTGTCTAATTCGTTCATTAGCTCCTGTAGATCTCCTACAGGATCTCAAAAAGTGAATGACAAAGCCTTATCAGGGTCTTATGAAGCAAGTAAATGAAATGTATTTTATATCTGTAGGTTATTGGCTTTGTCATGTTGTCATTATTATTAGGAAAGGGATAGGTATGGGAGGCTTTTATACTGAGAACGGAGAGACTGGAGTTCAGGGCAGGCAGGCATGAGTGATGCGCATGGGGTTAGACATCCCTGTAGATCTTACTGGTGTGAAGGCAAATAATTGAATGGATGTTGATGCAGAAAATAATTCCTGCCTAGAGACCCTTCCCAAGGAAAATTAATGAGCTGATCTGTTCCCTTTCCAGTTAGTTATATCTGAGCAGCGCATGAGAGTTAAGTGCAATTTTGGTGTTTGCAGAAACGAAAAGCTGACAGCAAGGTAAAGCAAGGCAGAGCACAGGCACTGGACACAATCCTGGTGCTGCGTCTCTTCCCCACACTGCTTCTTTCACTGCTGTCTGCTGATGGGCCACTTCTTTCCCTACACATGATCTTATGAGCATTTCTTCCTCGTCTTCTCTCTTATCTATCTTTCACCCTTCGTTTTCCTCATCTCTAGTTCCACCCTGCAGAGCTGCCCGCTGTCTTATTTCTGTGGATCCACAAAACTGATAGGGTCATTTCCCCTGCCTCTTGCTGTCCTACACCAGAAGATTTCTGAGGAAGCAGTATAAATAGCAGTAGATTGAATGAGAGTCCCCACGCTCGGCAGTGCAGGAGCATCCCAGAGCACAGCCCAGAGATGCAGGAGGCAGAGGCTCAGTGCCGCACTGCCTGCTGCTGGTGTTGCCTCTGCCAGGCAGAGGGAGGATGCAGAGCTGCATGGGCCTGGTGTGAAGAGGGAGGCAAAGGATTTCCAGAAGTGGGGTGCAGGTGGTGAAGGGGAGGCACATGGGATCCCAGGCGTGGGTGGGTTTAGTTCTCACAGAGCTTAAATTCACACATCACTGAGAGCTGGGGATTCAATGGGCTGAGACCTGCAAGCTCACTTCATTTCACATTTGACAAGGAAATGCTGTTCCTTGCCAGCCAGCTGCTAGAACTGACTTCTAAATTGTGTTTAAATTCTGGATCTCCCCACTGACAGAGAAAGAGGAATGGGTTAATATTGTCCTGAAATGCACCAGAAATTGCCTTGCTGAAGAGAGTGAGAGCGAAATGCAGTGGGAGGGACATGAAGATGCAGTGTGGCAGCAGTAATGTATAAAGAAATTACATAGAGATAGAACAAATGTCTCTTTGCCAGGGAGACCAGGAGCTATTCCTATCCCACGATTCCATGTTAACCCATCCCTTTCTCACCCGAGCCCCTCCACTCCGTCTCACTCAGCTGCGGTTCAGTGCAACCTCATCGGGAATTCATGGGAGGAGGGCCGCCGGGGCTCGCCAGCAGCATCTCCATATTTATTTCCTTTAAAAGCAGCAGCGAGGAGGTTGCCGAGGGGAACGGGGAACATTTCAGGCTCTCAGCTGGCACTGCCCCCTGCCCCTGTTTTAAGAGTAGGATTCCCAATCAAGCATACCCTCTTTATCCCAGGGGGAGCCCTCACCACCGCATTCTGCACTGCTTCCCCCTTCACATCGCCCCACTGTTGTGGATGCGCTGCTGCCTTCCTGGGCACCACAGCCTCTCTTTTGAGAGGGGCTTTCTGGGAGAATCAGGGTCTGCTGCCTGAGGAGGGGTCACCAGCAGGGCTCCCAGCCCCAGGGTGCAGCAGCCCAACAGAGAAATGCAGAGCACAGGATGGGTCAGGAGTGCGGGGAGCAGACTGCAAGCGCAATGCACCCCGAAGTTATTTTTCCCTCGCCTGCGTGACCCCAGCTCGCTCCTCACCCTCCATCTTTGACTCATTCTATCCATCTCCATTTTAATTTGTTCTCGTTTCCCTCCCCTGTTTTTCCTCTTTATTTTTCTCTTTCATCTTCACGTCTCTTCTACGCTCTCTCAGAAGCAGCTTCCCCTTCATTATTCCTCCCTGATTCTCTCCAAGTTCTCTGAGGCCCATCCCCCTTTGCTCTTTCCTCTGTTACATTAGCTTGCCCTTGCTTTCCTCTGTCCCCTTTGCTCCTGCCATCTCATCTGTCTGTCCTCTTTTCTTTTCTCTCTGCCGTCACATCACCCTGGCTGCCCCTGTCTCATATTCTCTCAGCCCAGAGACCCCATCCTTTCAAAACTCCTTTCCAAGGAAGCTCCTTGGGGTGGATGTCCCCCTCCTTTTTCTCTGGCCAACCTCCCCCCCCTCTAAGCAGCCTATGACACCGGTTGCTGTTGCTGCCTTCTCTCACCCACAGAGCACTACAGCTCCTTCTGCCCCCTCCTCCCGCCTTGTGCTCCCCTCATTGCTCGTTGCCTGTGGTCAAGCCGACATCCCTTCACTTTGCAGCCTCCAACCTCCGTGGCCGGAGGGTTCACTGGCAGCGCAGCTGATGAGCTGGCTCATCTGCATGCAGCCAGCAACTGGGCTGGAAGGAGCTCCCAGCAGCCCTAAATACCCACCCTGGCAGCTCTCAGACATGAATCAGGCCAGGCTCCAATGGGAAAATCGGGGTCTCTGCAGCCATCACCCTGGGGCCATTGCTGTGCACTACAGGGAGCGTGTCAGCAAACAGCCATCCTTTTCAAGCTGCTTACAGGGAGAGGATTCTCTCTGAGATCCTCAGGACCACCCTAGAGGGGTGAGGAGAATGGGGCCGGGGTCTTCAGTGGGTCTCAATCGTCAGATCAGAGAGTACCATCAGCTGATGGGAAAAGGAGGGCTGTAGGGCTTGCGGGGCTCTAAATGAAACACAGCAGATCCTCCGTTCCCTGAAAAAGGAATATTGCTATTTTGTGGCTCAGGGCAGTGCATGGCTGTAGACAGAAAACTCACCAGTAGCAAGTCCCCTAGCACTAGGAGTGGACCAGCATAGATAACAGAGCACAAGGAGTCATCTGGGAAAGAAGGTAAAACCATAGGAGGGCTCATAAAAGGTGGACAGGGATAAGGAGGAGCAAGGAAGACCATGCGTATGAGGACATCCTGAAAGACTTAGATGTGTTTGTCTGGAAAAGGAGGTGAATGAGTGGGAAAGCAATTGGATTGTGTTGAATAATGAATGGGCAAGAGAAGATGGATCAGTAGCTCTTGATTTCCCCATTTTGTAACACACAGACAAGAGGACCTGACGTGAGTCACCGGAGACCCAGTTAAAGCTTTCTCATTTGATGCGTATCAGGGCTGTGGAGTTTATTGCCACCGGAGCTCCCGTGGCCAAGATTTTAACAACATTTAGCAAGCAAGTGGGCATTTACAACAGAGTTCACTAAAATTAAGCATCCTCATAATGGATATGAACAGCGTTTTGGGTGTTTCGTAATTCAGCAATTAAGCTAGACTCCATAAAAACTGGGATAGCATTTCACAAGGGCAGTCTATCCCCTATCTGACTGCCATGTGCTTCTTGCCTCTCTTCTGAAACATTTGCCAGGGATTAAACGGAGCTCAGATTTACTTAGTCTGGCGTTTCTTTTGTTTCTAGATGTTCTGCTATGCAATTGCAACATAAGATGCAAACTAGGCCTGCATTTCTGCCAGTGTCAATGACTGCCCTAATTTGACAAATTAACTGTGAGTTTAGGTATTTCTATCATATTTTGTTAGAAAGGATCTGGGATAGAGAGCAATTAAGAGCATACAGAATTAAGTGGAGTCCTTTTTCTTTACACCCCAGGGTATAAAATAGGTAGTTAGCAATGAACATACTATATAAGTGCAAAGAATTATTATTGTTGATATCCCTGCTTCCCAGAAAGCAGTAGGCTTTGGGTCTCTTTGATGCTATCATGACTAAATTAGAAATGAGGTTGTCTCTTTTCTCTTGCATCTGTGGCAGTGATTACTGAACTGGCATCTGATGACGTACAATACTGTAGTGTTCCTATGCACAAGGGATGAAGGTCTGATTCTCACCTCCTTTGCACTGGTGCAACCTCGGTGACTTGGAAGGAGCTGTGCTGCTTTCACGGTCCATGAAGGCAAGAGGGAAATCAGGCTGAGAAAGGGCTGTGCATGCTTTAAACAGCTGTGTCCCTCGAGGTCACCCTGTGCCCTGCTCCCACAGCGCTGTACCCCACAAACCAGGGGCTCAGTTTGCCTTCAGTGCGTGGGATGCCCATTTATGCCAGCTGTTCCTCCAGTCCAGCTGTCCCTTTCTAAAAACGATTTCAATGTTCATCATCTGTCACCCTCTCTAGATAGGTCCAGGTTGGCATCCCTCACTGTGGGACAAAATCCTCCTGTGGGCTCCCCACCTGAGGTTGGTGGAAGTGTGAGATGGTAGAGGAGACCATGCATCCCCTGACATTCAGCTTCCTTCTTCCTTCTGCATTTCTGTCTTTTGTGAGATCTCTGTCATTTGTTGACAGCTTTCTGTCTCCCAGCCCCATTTATCCCCTTTGTGCTACAGAAAAGCTCCTCTATAAAATTCCAAACTACACAGTCAGAGTTTTCATAACAAGCCCTGCAGGATAGGTGAAATCCACTTCTGTTTCTGCGGCACAGGCTGCTGGAGTTTTTATACCAGCTTCCTATCAAATCTATAACTCCCCAGAGAAGTATATGGACTTTATCCTGGATCTCCTGTTCCGCCAGAGCATATACTTCTACCTGTTAGCCTAGAAAAAGAGAAAATGAGGATGGTATACAAAAACTTGAGACTGCAGTGCCATGCTATCCATGGATAGGAATTCCTCTGGTGTGTGTTCTTGCTAGAAGCGGAACAACTATGAATTTCTGATTTAGCTTGTTGTATAAAGTATACATTCTGTCAAATAAAGAATAACACTATCCACCTCCATCCCCTGGATTTCTTCCTATTTCTCAGTTTTCATTCTCTCCATGAACATGATTTTTTTAGTGTGTTTTATTTTTCTCCTCCCACTGCTTCGTAACTGCATTTCATTCTTAAATTTGCCATCGCTCAGGGAAGTTCCCTCTTCCTTCAGGTCCTGTTTATACCACCAGTGTAGCTGCAGTGTGATGGATCTCACTTGAACACTGAATATTTCCCAGGTTTATGGTCATGTTCATTCAGTGTCATAGACCAAGCACTGTCAATCACACAGCTTTTCATCCAACCCTATTCGCTGACTCCTGCAACCTGTCCACTGCAAATAGCACATTTCTGCACACCTGCTTCTGGAGCTTCACTCCCTCCTGAAAATGCTGCTTAGGGCTTTCCTTTCTTGTTTTCATGTTTTTCTTTGTTCATTCCATCAGTACCCTTCATAATTCATTGCTTCTACTTTCCTTCCCTTTTTCTTCACTTACTCTTTCAGATCTGCCATCTTCTCTTCTCTTCTCTTCTCTTCTCTTCTCTTCTCTTCTCTTCTCTTCTCTTCTCTTCTCTTCTCTTCTCT
>JAPSGF010000044.1:3378851-3660508 GCA_035772895.1 Perdix hodgsoniae
TCCTCTCCTCTCCTCTCCTCTCCTCTCCTCTCCTCTCCTCTCCTCTCTTCACATCCTTTTTTTTTCAATTCCTCAGTTCTCCTGGGTAAGAGCCACCCCCAATCCCAGCTCATCCTCCACAGAGAAGTGGTGAAAAAGGTTTGACAGCTAAACGTGTACATGTGTGTGCATGTGTATCTCCTTTCAGATGTGGTCAGTTAGAAAGCCTGGGAGTTGAGACGAAGTATCCTAGCTCTGACTTTTGCCTTTCAGAGAGCCCTGAGGAGTCATTTCTGAATGCAGATGGCCCTCAGAATTGCCTTCAGAGTACAGGGTCCCAAGGAATCAATCATCAGGAATTTCTGCTGCTTTCTTTTAGATTCGAGCATTGCCCTTTTCCTTAGGCTGAGGGTCATGGTTTTTTTGAAGGGCAGTGGCAGAACCATGAAAGAAGACATTTTTCTCTTACTCATTTTTGACTGAGGGAGTGAATGAACTGTGATAAATATTTTTCTGTATATAGCTAGAGCTGTCTCAGAGAAGTGGCAGAGGAAACAGATGGCAGAGGCCCTTTATAGGCAGCTGCTGTTGTCTCTTAAGGTGTCACCAGCACAAGAAAAGTGGTTGTAATTGGGCAGCTTCAAGAACAGCAGCGCCTGAGAGGACTCGAGCAGTCGAATGTCATCCTGTGTGAAGGGGGGGAGGCAGAAATCAAATATTCAGAGACTAAGGAATGGTGCTTGAGGGGTGAAATAAAGTACAGGAAATAGTTCGAAGCAAGGATGAACCTTTACTAAATGACATGACTAGAGGATGCTTTTCCTTTTGGGAGTTCACACTTGGCCACAGACAGTGGGAACATTGTAGGCAGGGTGAAGAAGGTGGTTTTGAGTATTTTGGGGACGGAAAGAGGAGGTGGCGTGCAAAGGAAACAGCTGAGTGAGAGACACAGATTTTCAATGTGCTATGGAAACGCAGCCCACGGGAGAGGAAAGGTCCAGGAGTAGCCATTTCCAGGCTCCTACCTCCTCCAGCTTGCTTCACAGCAACCCTGCAATGTGCTTTTGAGACAAGGGGTGCTGCAGTTCTGTGTAGAAGCCTCTGTCCTAGAAACTCCCCAGATTATTTCCGTGCCAGAGCCTGCCAGTATCCAGCGTAAAGAGAAATTGTAAGCTGACCTGTAAAACAACAGAAGTGGAGACATGTAGCAGCTCCCTCAAGAAATAACCTGAACAAAGATTCTTTATAACTTTCAAGATGGGAGGGATTTTGCTTTGGGCTAGACTCCTAAGTCTTCTAGTCATGGAGATGTCTACATCTCCTCTGCTGCCTTTGTGTCCCCAGAAGCAGGATTGACGTATTCCTTTGCAGAAGAAGAAAAATCATAGAGAATTCAATAGGAAGCCTGGGAGGAAACCAGAGAGGATTGCAAGGTCTGTCTTGAAGTGCAAGGGTTTGGGTTAACATAGCAGCTGTGGACAGCTGGGGATTAATGCAGCTGAAGGTTTTGGTGTCCTCTAGCTAAGACACATCCATTGCAGCTGTAGTCAAGCACCTCATCATCTTGAAGGAAAAAACTGCTGAGAGCAGAATCGTGCAGCTATTTCACTACTGGGAGGAGGAAAAACAGAGAAACTAATATGCCAACCCTGCAGAGTGAAGTGTAATGCAAAGAGCAGTACAGCACACAGGAAAAAAATGTAAGATTGACAATTTTCCTAAATTTCAGGTGACTGCCTTTTCATTGCAGCACTCTTCCCCAATCATTGCACCACTCTCCCCCATTTCAGTCATCACTTTCTCCCTTTGTACACAGGAAAGAATAACTCAGTAAGGCCAAGAGCAGCTTTCCAGGAATTAATTCCAGGGGCTGTCTAAGATCACAGAAGAAAGGTGTTTTTCTGTGTGCTGCATCATTACAGCTTGGCCCACATTTGCGGGAACAGTGAGGGGGAAAGTATTCAGAGCAAGGCAAGACTTCGAGAAAGAACACTGTGAGGATGTGGAGGCACCAGCACCAGGAACGATTCACACTCTTCTGCAGAAACTAAGTGCATGGTTGTTTTTTTTTTTGTTGGTTTTTGTTGTTGCTGTTTCTGGGAGTAGACTAACGGTAGAGAGAAGCATCTCTGTTTGCTGGAAAGAAAGGGAAGGTTGGGGATGGAAGGATCTCGTGGCATCTGTAAAGCCAGGCTGGCTTGAGGGAGAGCTGAGGTAAGGGGGACCCAGGACTCAGACACAGCATGGCGTGGGGAGTTGGTGAGGGAAAGAAGGAGATGCCTTGAAGATAGCTGGGAAATATGGTCAGAGAGAGAAATGTGAGTCAGGAAAAATCATAAGAGCCATGTATAGGACAGTCTTGAATAGCTCTGGTCTGAGAGAAGCAGGAATATCAGTCATAGCTGATGGATGGAGAGACAGCCTCCTCATCCATCTTCTCTGCCTTGTGGAATGGTACTGTTTTCCTCTTGAGTTACACCTCTAGAAGCCTTTTCACCCTCTTTTCCCTGCTCTGTTCCATAGCATAAAGAAGGATTTAAATACACACAGACAGGGTAGGATCAATCACACCAACCAAACATGGGCCTGCACCACCAATATGGGAAGTGTGATCAGTGGTCACTGCTCAGGCAACAAAAGATTGGCAAAGGAGGGCGGGTGAGAAGAATCAAAGGAGCTGCAGTGTACAGTTTTTGTCTCAGCCTTTTCTTGGTGAAGCTAAGAAATTTATCTGCATAAACAATTTAAAGCAGACATGGCCACCTCCTAGGACGTGTCTCCCTGCTTTAGACCTGTCTCTTTCTGGAGGCCTGGGGTACAGTTTTTGTGCTAGACAATGTATGGCATGGACAGATTATCTTCAGTAAAACAGAAGAACCAAACTGCAATGCTCCTCTTTGGCTGCTGCTCCTCAGCAGAGTGTTTCTGAGCATTTTACTTGCTTTGCTGTTGTGTCATTGCAGTTGCACCAAAATGCTTCATGTATGGTGGAAGCACCTTATTCTAGACACCGCGCATACACAAAAGTTCTCATTCAGATGTGAAAGAAGTGACAATCTAAGATGATAAATGACATATGAAATGCAGCAAAGCAGAATACAGCAAACGTTTCAATCTTGTTTCTGGATCATTGTTTTTGATACCAGTGAGAGAGTATTTCATCGCCTTCTCCAGAGTAGGGAGAGCAGAACGCAGAACAAAACACATCTGCCCAGCACTAGGCAGTACCAGAAAGGTACCTGAATAACTCGAAGCAAGCTAGCTTAGGTATTTCCACCTCTAATGGCTACTCAAGCACAGTGCTCTGCACAGACAAATTAGCAGCATGTCTGAGAGCTGTCAGGATGCAACACTTACTTGCGTGTGCTGCTTCTGAGACCCATGTGAAGTCACATTATGTTGTGCCATGGAGACTTGTAGCAAGAGCCTCACTCAATTCTCAATCTAAATCTAATTCCTGTATCCCCAAATAGGTATGCCTGTGTAGTTGTTTTTTTTTTTCTTTCCCTTATTAGGTAATCACAGGTAGTATGAGAGAAATGAACTGTTCCCATCTTGTATCAGTTCTTCTAGAAAGGGTGCCATGTTCTTTGGGATTCTGAAAGGGAGCTCATTTCCAGATGTCTCTCTGAGTGCGTGGGAGATCTGGAGCCAGAAGAAGCCATCACAGCTGGATTTCTCCTTTGTTGTTTTAGCAGGCAGGGCTGAAGGACACAGAGACTAATCTCCATGTGACCCGCAGATTCTGTCCTTTCACATGAGGGCTGAAGCTTGCTGAAAAGGCAATGCTGGAATGCTTTCGCCCATGTGGTTATTGCCCTGGGGATACATGGCCACTTCTGTCTCCAGGGTTGTCACTTACCAGTGAAAATTCACTGGATTCATGACAAAACTGCAGGATTTACCAGCAAAGAAATACTTTGCTCTGAAAATAAATAAAAATCTGATCTGGGGGTGGTAATTTACTCAGACACCCAAGAGATCACTTATTTTGAGTATCTTGTTTAATTCTCACTGAGACTGCTCATTTTCTGTCATTCTTGATCTTAGTTTTCTTGAAGAAAATTTAAAAAAAAAGGTATAATATGTTACACGTCTTCTTCCCTATAATAAAAACAAAAGAATGATTTCAAGGAGAGGAAAACTCCACGGCCATCTCTTCACTGAGCTGCACCAAAGCAGGGCTGGATGTTGAACTCTCATCCAAACAAATTCTTAAGACCCACATAAAACCCCAGTCTTCTTTGGGATCCAGGTCAAGAATTAGATCTCTGCAACTGATATACCATCAGCAGCTTTTCCCAAATAATGAACTAATCAGAAATACTAAAAATAGGCTGCATCGGAACATCATTTCATCCATTTGGAATGTAGAGCAAATGGCACTGAATGTGTTTAATGAAGTGAAAGAGCTTTGTTTTTAATCACTGTGCTATTGATAAATTGTTGATAGGTGATCAAATGTGGACTCTACTTTCAAATGCTGTGGTTTTTGAACCTGCCAAGACTCTCTTGAGCCACTCTTGTTCCTTTCATTGCTAATGCAGTAGGACTTCCTGCCCTTTTCAGGACCTAATTCAAGAAAAATAGTTATGTCGTCTTTCTTTTCCAGATAACAAATACGTAGCCTCTGGGCCAGTAATCAATTTTCAGGAATAAATGCCCATAATTCTACAAAATCAGGCCCTGGGAACTGGGTCAGAAGATGCCAGGATGAGAATCAGATCAGTTCACATCTCTACATGCTGTTACAAAAACAACGAGGCATCAGATTAGGAAAGTGGTGAGAGCAGGTGAGAGTGAATCTGGTTTTGGACTGTACAGCAGCAAAACCTGTGGGGCTTTAGGGCAAGGTTACTGCTGAGGGGAGATTTCCTCTTCTTGCTGGGAAGGAAATAAGCCAGGATCTCATGGAAATTAGACAAAAACATATGCAAAATGAGTAAAGGAAACTGAGGCTCTGATAGGAAAAGAGGTTTATTATGAGGGATGAGACAACATTATTGAACCAAGACAGTTCACAATAGGCCTTGTTGGTTATTCTTTACATTTGGACTTGGTCTTCTGGCCTGTGTATATTACACTCATTCCAGAGTGACAGAGGAAAAAAGCGTCTACCTTCATATTCATATGTCTCCAAACTTATATCACACAGACAGAATATCTTCAGAAGGGATTTAAGCAAATATCTTTGCTGGTTTGTGGTATGAAGTGGTGTGAAACAACTGGATGTAATTTAAGGGCCAAGCTTCACATCTGTGCTCTGGGTGACAAATGTTGATTCCATACTGATTTTAGTCACAGCTTGCTATTAGTCACACCTTGAAATTATCTATACTTTCCTTTCCAGTACTGAAGAACCACAGCGTCTTCCTCATAGTCTGCAGGAAATTTCAAACTATATTGGAGATGTAGTTTATGCACTTGGTATCAGTGTTTTAATACCGACTGCCTCAGTATTCATAGTCCTTAAAAGTTCTAACTCGGTGTTTTGGGATGAAAGATACATTCAGTGTACATCAAGCCTATACAGTAATTAATCAGCTGACTGAACATTTAAATTTTGATTATAATTCCGCAAATCGTTCAACGGAATCCTATTAGGAACGAGGTTTATCTTTTATCATCAACTGCAAACGAACTGTCCATCAGTTACAACGTGCTCATACATCCGGGTGATGAGAACAGCAGAAAAGCCTAAATGGCTTGCTAGAAAGTGCTCCATGTAAAATAGAGCTGTATTTCATTAGCTTTGGGAGGATTGGCCGCTCGTTAATTGGATGAATCACCCAATGGGTGTGCTCCTTAAGCCAATCAGAGTGTGCCAGTTCAGTAGGGCCACAGTGAGCATCGCTGTGCTGCGTCATTCAGCATTCTCTGGTGAGTGATTAAATCCATGTCATTTGTAATAAATCAAATCTTGTCACAGGGTCAATCCAGTGGGTCACGCTAGGTTATTGTGGTGATTTTGCACTCGTTATATCAGGTACTGCTGTGTCATACAGGTTTTTGCTGGGTCATGGGGTCATGAAGGGTCCCTTAGATACCATCTCCTAAACTTGTCAGGAGCCCTCCAGGAATGCACTGGAAGAATGATGAGAACAGTATGCTGCATAGCCTCTGGCGCACCTGGTTATTGCCTCTTCTCGTGGATGAAGTGCCTCTTCCCTGGAAAATATGCATTTTTTTACTTTACACAGCCACTTTAATTTCTGTTTTGTCCCCTCCAAAACACCACCTGCCCAAGGCCCAAAACAGGCAAGATCTAGTCTTGAACCAGTGACCTCTTTTTCAGAGGAGAAAACATCATGTTATTCCAGTTGATTATATTGCTATCTGACTCCGTAGAGTCAGAAAGGGATCCTGCCCTCTACTAACATGACTGCACATTGCTGGTTTTAGTGGCTGCTTGGAGATCACCCTGTTACAGAGAAATCTCCGCGTAGCCAACAAATGCATAAACTTCCCTTCATTTAGGGGATGGGATGAAGAGAAAAAGATTACTGACAACAATACATCTCTTCCAGGAGTCCCCCTCTTCAGTGATATCTTGCTTTGAGTTATGGTTTGGTCAGGTATATATTAGAATAGCCTTGAGGTGACTGTAACTTGCATCAGAGACTAAGCCAATCTTTTCTGGTCTAATGGTCAGAAAAATACAAAGGCAGCACAAAGCCACCTTTAGCTGCCACACTGTCTACACTGTTTCAGATACCACTGAGAAAGCTGGAAATACTCAGCTCCTCTGAAGAACTCACTTTAGATGACAGGAATCTAAAATGTTGACATTTTTATGCATGGAAGGACTATTTGAGGGTTGCTTTTTTTAAAGAATACTGTGGCATCCCATGGTTTCTGTGGTTAATTTAGTAGAAATTGATAATTGCTTTCACAGAGAAGGAATACAACAATAGTTTCACTAACATTTTTAAGCCTCTCAAAGGAAATTTACTTTCCGTGACATGTAGCATCTCCAGAATAGACAGTGGCAGATTACAGTATGAAATTTTTACTGGTACCAATCAGAATGACATGCCCAGCCCACTGATGCAATTGCTGGTCAGAAAAACAAGGACTAGCAGCTGATTTACTGCAGGAAATCTCCCATTTTCCATCGGCAAAAACAATGCTTCTGGTGAGGTTTCAGTTTGTACTTTCTCTGCATAACGTTGTTGTTCTCTGCTCAGGGCAACTGAAGTCATTCTGCTGGTGCATTATTTCTCATTCTTCGATGTATCCCAGTCTAGTGGCACCTAGTGTCCCTGGAGCACAAGGAAATATGCTCTCATGCCCATGATATACATGGAATAATTGGAACTCAGGAAGGCTAAATAGTTTGTCAAATACACAAAGACTGTGGCAGAGCTGAACTCACTTTTTTACTGAGATTTAGGTCCATATCCAGATTATTCCTCCATCATCTTTCCAGAGCTCTGTTTACTTGGCCCCACTGCTTATCACAACACAGAAGGACGTGGCTTGTTTTCCAAGTGTGAGGTACATAGATGATCTCTAAAGAACCATGGAAATGTCATGGATGCAATCAGTAATGTATTAGAACCAATTCAATCTCTACAGTACTTCTTGCCTGGATTCTTTGCACATGGGAGGTCTCTGCAGGAACTGCATCAGATCTAGCTAGTCTGCTGGAGTCAGAGAGTGAGCCAGGAAAAATCTTATTCCCTCAGCAACTGAAATCAAACTCATATTTTCCTCAGCAGAGCTATTTTAAGTCATTCATTATTATCTTTTTTTTCTCTCAAAAGCAAAGTCGCTTTGATACTCAGAGATTCTTAGAACCAAATGGAAAGGGAGAACACCAGGGTATTGTTCTTACTGCAGTTGCAGGCATACTTGGTACCTAGAAAAGGATTTGTTAAAAAACAACTCTACAGTGCTTCATGTCAGAAGAAGAAAAAATAAATAAAATAAAACAAAGGAAAAAAAGAAAGAAAATCCATGCTGTTGATGTCTTGAGCAGTGAGACTGTCAGGGAAGTAAGGCCTCTGTTGGCATCCTGGGTCAAATCCATTGCTGGTACAAGTGAGCATAAACCACTGATTCTTCTGTTCTGCAATGATGCATGGGAGGCTAAGCAGCAGATTATCTCATTTAGCCTTTGTGATGTAAGCAGGATCCAATACTGAGTTCCTGTGTACATCTGCAACAGATGGTGTTTAATAGCAACACCAGTCATTGTAGGTATGCCTTTTCACATCTTGCTGGATACCAGCTTCCTCCTGAGGCTGTCCATTTGAGCTGGAAACCACCTGGAGAAGTTTTTGGTGCGTTCTTCTACCACACAAGTAAGCCAGGGCTGTGCATCCACATTAACTTGCCACAGCAGTACGAACTCATGTAAGCTACATGATGCAGGCAGAGACAGTTTTGGCACTTCCTATTATTTGTTTTCTACCATGCAACAACACAAGGAACCATCTCACTATCGTTTGTTTCTTTTCTCCACCTGTTTATTATTTTCTTCTCATTCCTGTTCAGCAGGTGCCTTCAGCTCTTAAGTTCCCAAGCACGTTCCCAGATTTTTTCCAATGTCAACTGTAGAACTAAAAAGGGATTTTCTGAATTTGACGGATCAGATTGTCACAAATCTGGCTGGGAGCCACTTGTTGGACATGCTTCAGATTGCTGCCCCAGAATCCAGCTGCTGATTTTCCACTGTGCTTTAAGCCTGTGGAGCTTAAAGAGAGACAAGCACTACACCTGACCGGGTTTCTCCAGGGATGTTTGAGGGGCACAGAACCTTTATTGACTATCTCCTCCCAGGAGCTTGACTTCCTGCTGCAGTTGCCTCTCCCTGAAGGCTCATACAACTTCCCTAGGTAGCTTAAATGCAGCCTCTCACAGAAAGCTGTCATGAGGCACGAGCCTTCTGGCTTACACTTTATTTCATCAGGCACTGCTTGATGTAAAAAATGTACAATAAAGATGAACTTTGCTCATAATGTCTGAACCCAGCACTGCTTGGAAAATACAGATCATGAGAAAACAACAAACACAATGCCCTGTGCACAGCTCCCTCTCTCTTTGACTCTGTGGGAGATCCCCTACCTTCAGGTTGCCAGCTCATAATTTGTCTTTTCTGAACATGGTTATTCCCTTCACTAAATTTAGCTTTTTCTTTCAGAGAACAGTCACTCCCCTCTCTGCCATCCACTCTCTCCTGCCTCTTGATGAAGTTTGCTCTTTTGTTCCTCATCCAAGTCTTTCTTTAATCCCTTTCTGTCCCTACATGGCTTTGTTCAGCTTTTCATAACATGCAGAGGCCTCAGCAATCCCACCATCCTTCTGTTGGATCTCAGTCATGACCCACAAGGATTCTAGGACCAGCTACCATCAGAGATATGTGAAGAGCTTCACGATCTCCCCCCATCTAATAATAAGCACACATCCACACTGAAACTATTCCCTCAGCAACAGCTATGTAACAACACTGTAATATCAAGGAGGCACTCAACTCGTGCAGAGGTCCCAGAACAACTTGAGTTGACATTCCAAACTGACATCCAGGGAAGACCTAGTGCTAATCCAGTAGCACTGAAAGCTCAGTGGGTACAGTGACTTTGAATGAGGTAGAGACATTTGCCTAAGAGAGAGACTTGGACTGCTGGTTCTGGAGGATGCCTGCTCACCTGGATCTCCTCCACCCATTCAAGTTCCTTGAGCAGGAGCTCAGAGCATCAAGAGAAGATCAGGATGCAGGTCGTCCTCCTGATGTCAGGACTCAGGGCGCAGCAAAACCTGCCTGGTTTTGTAGGTGGAAGGAAAATAGGTGGAAGCATCACATTATCTGCAGCTGCAGCTCAGCAGATGCTCCAATTGCACAGTGCAATTTATGAGCCGTGATGGGGTATGATTTAGAGGACAGAGAGCTTTAGTTTCATCAGGAACATGAAGGTGAGGGAAGAATTCCCATAAGCAGGCAGTGAATAAAGCTTAGGGTGAGACAAAATCTTCCTACATTGACATGCCCACACACAGACCAATGCACAGATCACCCTTGGAGTAAAGATGGTTCGATGGGCTCTTATTATAAATGATCCTTGGCTAACAACATAGACAAAGTAATTTATGGCTCCTCCTGCATTTCTGAATAATCTTCAGTAGGTTGAACTGTCCATAAATCTATTTGCAGTTCTTTGGATACAGGTGTGAATCCAAGGACTCGCTGACTCTTAAAATGATGAAGTTTGGCAACCAAAAATCACTTTTTAGATCAAGGATTCACTCTCCCCTGTTTAAATACCTCAGGAAGTGGTGACACATTTACAGGAAGTAAGATCAGATTCTGATAAGCAGGGCTGAAATAACTTGCCATTTTCGGAGCAGAATGAAACACATGGCAATTATAATGCAAGAAGTGTTATGAGGATGTAACTGTTTAAAAGCTGATTAGGAAAAGAGGGACTTGGCATCCAATCTGGAAGGGCAGTAGAGGGAAGGATGGCTGCATGGCAGGACTCCTGTTGCTGTATGAATGTCTGCGCCATGGTGGCATTGTTATCCCCTTCTTGTCCTGACAATGTACAGTCAATGGCACTTCAGGAGGTGGGTGGGGGACATCTGGTTAATGAGGAACAGATGGACCTTGCAGGACGTATGCTACACCTGCTCCTTCCTCCACTGCTCCCTCCCTTGCTCTGTGATTTCTCTGTTTTCCCCTGCAGCTGAGCTCTTCCTTTTCCTTCCTTTTACACGGGAGGAAGCGTTTGTGTGCTACCAAGAAGGAGGAACAAATATCTCTGGTCAGAGCCAAGTGTAATACCAGCAAATACAACTAGGAAATTTCAGTCCTGCACGCTGAGCTGGTCCCTGCTTACCATGTTCCCTGCACACTCCAGTCCCTGGACCCTCACACCATCATGACACACAACTGAATTAATGCTCCCTAAAGCCTCCCCTAGGCCTGGCTGACCTGTGGATACGGAGAGCTGCTAGCGAGATGTGCCAATCTGATGCCTCAGCACAACAGAAGCAAATGGTGGGCAACAGAGCCCACCTTCTTGTTTTCTGTTCCTCTGATATGACCTATTTAATTGTTTGAGAAGGACCATCCTTTGTAACCTGGCCACGCAGCAGCTTAACCCTGTGTGAAAATTCCTGTGTTTATCCTTCCTGCTTCTCCTCTTCTAGCTCATAGGGGTGATTTTTAGAAGAAGTGCAGTGTTTAGAGCTGGCAACCCAAATTTCCCTTCCATTCTTACGGGTCTCTCAGGGCATGCAGATAAGACTTGTATCTGTGCTCTTGCCCTCTCATCCAGTTATTGAGTACCAGTGAAGTGGGTTTCTTGGTCTCCCATAACATACAGCTGAACACAAACCAGATCCTGAGAGAAATACGAATTCCCAAAGGTTTGTGCATCTCACAGCCCAGAGGAGAGAGCACAATGTTCCTACATATGCTTCTGCAAACGAAATCTTCCTAAATCCCTGTGTTCCAACCAACGCTGACAAAATAGCAAAATAATTCCTATCAAGTTCCAATTGGCTTTCATTAATACTGGTAGCTTTTGTTGAGATTTTATCCCTGAGAGATATAACAGAAAAGTCAGTCCCTAAACCCATTCTTACTCCTTACAGCCACTTACTCCACTATGGTTATGCCTGCTCACAGTTGCAGAGTTGAACTGATCCCTCAGTTTAAGTTACATGATATGCTTACGTAGCATGAGAACAAGGTTTTGCACCTTCCTTTCACTCACTGAGCATTTTATTGTGGGTGAACAAAGTTCCCTGAATCAGTCCCTTTCAAGGGCAGCAAGCAGAGGTACAGTCAGCAGTCCAACCATGCTACCTTCTTCTGACTCTCTAATCTGAAAGCTGTTACAGTGTCCCAAAACGGGATTAATTTTCTGTGTAAGTCTGTTTAGGATGAAAGGCCTCTGTGTCCCTTCTGTGGTTTCTACTCCGGCTGCCCTTGAGACACAATGGATTTTATATATAGGGCACAGACATAGCATGAATGAGGAAAGAGAACTTCAAAAGAGGGTGATTTAGACAGGGTGAGGTAGAAATCAAGTTAATTCACTTTATTTGAGTTGATCATTTCAGTGAGGAAAATGGACTGAGTCCCTGTGGTATTCTCACCATAGCACACAAATGCTGAGCTAGCATACAGAGCCATCCTCTGCCAGGTACTCGACTTTACGGGCAACTCGGAAGTATTATTCAGTATATATCTCAGCCAAAGCATCATGACTACATCTGATTGCCCTTGGGTTGCCGTCCAACATCTTTTCCATACTCCCTCTCTTTTTGCCTTTTCCCAAATGAGCCCTCGCTCCTCCCCCATATCCATGGGGAGTTAGCAAGCAGACTACCACAATGAGTTAGCAGTACTTCAACAGTCCAAAGCCTGCTGGCAGGATGGAGCATACCACAGGAAAAGCCTGCTCATCCCTCTCCTTTTGCCATTCATCAGAAGCTGAAGTGTGCCCATCTTAGCTTTTTCCTTTATGACTACTGTGGAACTTTGCTTCTCCCTGGAACATTTCCTTCAGTGCAGAGGAATGAAGGTTGTGAGGCTGTTCTTACACTGCTCATCTCCCACAGGTTATGGAGCATGGCAACACAGTCTGGAACTGGTGTACACTTCACTGAGCTCACAGGGAGATCCCAGACTAAAGATCCCATACAGAAATCCTCAGGGACAGAACGTGCTCAGTCATCCCTGGCAGCTCATCCCCAGACTATACCATCCACATACAAATGAATGTTGGGCCAGTCAGCACTATCACTTTCCATCTGCTTGGATAGCTGTACACTTCTTGCTTCATCTTAGATCCTCGCTTCAGACATCTCTCATAACTCTCCTTGCACACATTCCTCAAGGACAACAATTTTTTTCATTTAAGTTCTCTAACCCCATAATAGAAATATCCGCTCAAGGTCACTGATTCCTTCTGCTGGAGTGGAGGAATGGATTTGGAGTTATCTGAGAGTTTCTTAACAGCATAACTTTACCATTTAACAGTTCCCTTCCCCTCAACCCCAGGGTGCAGATCTTGGCAATAACGCCATCTCTAGTGTTGCTCCTCCAAATAGCCCTCCATCTGCTGAAGAGTGAAAATCCGTGTCAGTGCACCTGAACCTGTTCCCTTGCAAGGAGATTTTCTCTGTACTGCCCCAGATTTGTCAAGTCCATTATGAAGAATCCTGTTGTGCAGAACTTCGATTCCAGACGTGCTGCTTTGTCAGATAAATGCAGGTTGAAAGTGTGCAGCTGCATTCCTAGAGAAGAGGGCTACAGTTCCCCAGGGACCCTCGAAGTTCCAAGGCAACTGCAGTCATGACCCCATTGCCAGTACCGGTCTCATCACCACAGTAATTGAATAAATTTGTACAAACCCCACTGGAGAGGGGACAACGATAATAACCCCCATTCTTTCTTGTACAGCAAGTACATGTTTAGAAGTGACCTGGCAAGCCTCTGAGGAAACCCCATGCCCACAGCTGAGGAGGAAAGTAGCTAGGACTTACTGCTGGTTTTAAGAATCAGTGGGGTTTGGATATTTGCTGCAATTTCTTGTGAACTACAAGATGAGTTTTTGTTTTCCAAAGAAATGCATTGCATTTTGGCTGCTGGCACAGCTTCATCAGGATTTGTGGATGCCCCATCCCTCGAAGTGTTCGACGGCAGGTTGGATGGGACCCTGGGCAGCATGACCTGACGGGTGACAGTCCTGCCCATGGCAGGGGATTGGATCTTTAAGACCCCTTCCAAACCAAACCATTCTTTGATTCTATGATTCTATGATTTCAGGAATCCCTTTTTCCTGCTTTGTGGATAGCACTTCTCACATGTGGTGGGCCCATGTTTATCCCAAGTCAAAAAAGGCACCTGTGGCCTGAGTTGGAGTATAGTGTCAGTCATTTTCTCTCATTTGGTTTCAGTAGTAAGTTGGAAATAATAATGCATTATAAATCTTAAGCCTGGATTTCCATCTCAAATGAACTCAAAGGCTTATCAGTTATGATAAGCCTTATCATCATGACCAGCCAATGGAGTGGATCTGCTGAAGCACTCAACCCTTCCCTCTGTTTAGACTCATATGTATGCTTCTTTTTCTTTAATATATGATGCCCGCAGATGTCTGTCAAAATGCAGCTAGTCTGGGAAAGTCTGTATTTCCCTACACATGATTTTCTATCTCATTCCTTTTCTCCTTGCAAGTTCTAGTTATATCTCAAGTTCAGCAGCTGGATCTCGTGATAGGATGAAATTTTACAGTTCCTCTGTAGGTATTTATAGTCTGGCCATTATCATGCCGTGTATGTATTTTAGTACTGTGTTTCAAGGCTTTGCAATGACATAACACTGACTTTCACCTCTGGTCGTGATTGCTTATAGACACCGTCCCATCACAGGGAACTTGATGTTGGGAAAGAAAAGGCAGTCACACAGCTGAGTTAGTCAAGTTTGAGTTATAGGATGGTTGAAGCCTTTCGGTGGAAAGAGACCTCACAAAGTCCCTAGTCAGGATCTCAGAGCAGGGTCAGTTATGAGGCCAGGCCAGTTTGCTTTGGACTTTATATAGCCAGAGTCAGGTTTGATATCATATCCCAGCAGAACTTCAAACAAATGCTGTATATCACTAAAGAACAATGATTCTCAAACTTCCAGAGGCATATGGCTTTTTAAAAATTAATACTTTGATTTTGTTGGTCTGTGCGTCACATCTTTGAAACTTATTCCTACTCCTAACTCTAGCAGCCCCCTTATGTATTGATCCAGGACTGAAAACAGCCCATCTTAGATCTTAAACCAATATAAGCTCTAAGCCTTGCTGGGCCAGATTCTTGTAAGAAAGCCAAAGAAGGCATACTGTATGACTTCTCCAGAGTGATGCACAAAAGTAGAGAGAAAGAGACACATATCAAGACAGAGTCTTGAACAAAGTACAGAACTGAACTCCTGAGGTTTCACACAGAAGATCAAGGCAGTGTTCCAAAAAAGGTAGAGAGAGGCTGGAAATTGAAAAATGAGATCTTTGTGGTCTTCATTGCCAAGACCCTTGAGAGTTCATGGGTGAACACAAGAGGTTGTGAATCCATGCAAACATTTCTTGTGCATTTCTGGACCTGAAGGTGAAATCTCACACACTTTATTTCTAATCCCTTGCAGTCAGATGCACGTGAGACTCTCCTCTTCCCTGGCCGTGAGCAGACTCCTCTTTGTGAGTCACCTCTTACATGAGTTGTGTATATTGCAGCAATTTATGTCTTTCAGAGTGAGCCTGGAGGCATTTCCAACCATCAGGGTCATCCTCAGCGCCCTGGGACCAGGGGCAGGTGTCTGAACCCAGTGCAGCTCTCTTTGATTAGCTAGGGTGCTGCTGGATTTGGATTTCTGCACCAGGAGGCAATGAGCTGCCAATGGCAGGAGAGACAAGAAGAAAAATATCCTTGTGAAATCACATTTATTTGGCACTTTATGCAGGAAATTGACCAACAGCACAAGGGGTTTAGTAGTTTTGTAATGCAGTGCAAACCGGTCAGGAAAGGTTTAATAGCAGCACCAACATACGTAGCTATTTCAGACAAAAAACTCTACTGTTTGTTTTTTTTTCCTTGAGTGTGATAAGGGTTCATAGTTCCTGTGCACTGAGGATCTGCTGCTGTAAGTCCCAGGGCTGAAAACTGTGTCAGCCAGGGCTGCTCAATAGTTCAATGGCCCAATGGACAAATGGGAGGACAAAAACACAGTAAAAAGCAATCTGAGACCACGTGACAGTCTGTCAGCCAATGCCACAGATCTGGAAAACCCTGGGTTGTAATTAGAAACAGTAAATATTTCAGAAAGCAGTATCCCCTGCTGTGATGCATGTTAGATAAACACAGAAAAAGGCTTTCATCTGGCCCACTCTGGGTCAAGTTCAATCAAAGCAAACCCACAGACAGAGAAACCTTCCAAAATTTTTGTTTGATCTCAGAAGGAAATTCTTTACTTAGAGGGAGGTGAAGCACTGGCACAGGCTGCCCAGGAGCTGTGGGTGCTCCATCCAAGGAGGTTCAAGGCCAGGTTGGATGGGGCTGTGGGCGGCCTGACCTGGAGGGAAGCAGTCCTGCCCACAGCAAACGTTGGGGCTCAATGATCTTTAAGATCCCTTCTAACTGAATCCACTCTATGCTTCCATGATTCTACGATTCTATGAATCCCACATCCCAGAGCACACAGCCCAGCTGGGAGGGAGTGTTGGAGATGGCTTCTCCACTCCCTGCTCGGAGCCACACAGCCAGAGGAACCCAGTCAAATGGCTTTGCAAATAGCCCCCAATCTGTATGCTTATTTTCACTACTACACCCTGTAGCAGAGCGTCACAGCACTGCATATGGTAGATGAGCACTTGGTGTTTTGTTGGGTCTGAAATGCAAGTGTTTTCAAGGGCTGCTTATTGGTTTTATAGCTAGCTTATAATCTATACGTTAGGCATGTAATGGTGTGCAGGAGCGCGATTGATCCAGAGCTGGATGCGGTAGCACTGTCGGCTCTGTCAGCTCTCTTTTAAATGGTTCATCAGATGCTTGCAATGCCGGCTCCTCTACCACCTTGATTTACCCACGGCCATGACTGCACTGCAGCCATTTCGCTGCGTGCAACATCTGGGAATGAGCTCCAGGACTTCCCCACTCAGGAGCCTTTTGTCCAATGAGCCACGAGAGCGGTTTGGCTGGCTGGGATGGAGAAGATGGGAGCTTATAAGTAATAAAAATTCCGGCAAATCGTGTACATTTGGCTGCATTCACAGCTTGAGCTAAGTGAATTGGAGGCAGTGTGAGCTGCTGTAATATGTCATTTTCTCCATCCTGCCGGCACATAACTCACACAACTTCAGCTATCTCTACCAACGCCAGACTCCCCCACGTCTGTCCCTTGCCACCCAATAAGCCGATGTGGTGCTCATAATAGAACCTGCAAGGCTTCCCTGAGCCACAGCAAAAGCATTCCTAGAGCAGCCAAGGAAAGAAATGTAGCTGGGTAGACCAGTAATTGAGAAAGCTGATATATTTCCGCCAGGAGAAGGTAGCAATTCATACCCTCTACCTATCATTATCCTTAAGTATTGATTCCCCAGTCACATTTTCTTTGTTAAATGGCTTATTTCATCAAGGAGGGATTCTGCAGCTGCAGTCAAAGTGGGACTGAGCGCATGCATACATTTGGACTGCACAGTGTATGTGACCTGAATTTTGGAGTAGCCTCTAAGGCTATTCTCCTAATGAAATCTCGGTGTGCTGCGTCTCCCACTGCTGGTTAACTCCCACCATCCAATGGGACTGTAAGGACCTGATGTCTTACTTTGCAAAAATGATGTGGTGACCATCAGACACGTGAGAAGATGGATTTTGGTAAATAGCGCGTTAAACATTTCTGTGTGATCATTCAATTTACGTTGAACAAATTTGCTTCGATTGTGTTCCCACTCCATTTGTATCTGCCTTCTGTGAGTGTTCCAGCAGCATATTTACTGGCATGGATTTGCACCCAAACAGCAACATTTAAGTGAACTTGTTTGTAAAAAGCAGATGTTGAAACCATAGTGAAACAGTATTTGCTATTGATGAGTTAAAGCCACTATCAAATTGTTACTGGAAATGTTTGTTTGTTGGAAACTGAGAATTCACACATGATGACAATTGTTTCCAAATAGCTCTTCCGAGGAGCAATTTTTTTTTTGGGGGGGGGGGGAAGGAGCAATGGAAAGCAAAACATTTTCCATTTCCAGTTGATTGCATGGATTAAAAGACATTCAGAATACGTTCCCAGTCAGGAAAAAAAGAAAAAAAAAAAAACAAAAAACGAAAACAACCCTAAATTTCACATCTCATATACTTAAATCAATGATGGCAGAAACAGTTTAGCAAACAAATCAGAGGTTGAAGTGACCTTGTGTTGTCAAAAAATGTCAATCAACAAACAAATTAGGGGAAATTATGACTTTCCTCTAAAAAAGATTTAAAAACAGATGGGAGTAAGGATTAAATCTTTTGTGGGACTGAACGTCTCCCAGGCTCTTCAAAAAAGGAGAAAGATTTTCTACTGATCAGGCACAGAATCGTACTTTTACACTGCTTTTAAATCCTATCTTTTGTAACATTTGTTCTGTGCGCTGGAAGAATGTAGGTTGTCCTGTTTCACAGTGGAAAAATACAAGAATGAAGTTTTAAAAAACAATTGGAAGCAAATCTGAGATCAATTGAAATCAAGACAGAGAGAGAAGAGAGAGAGTCCAGGCCAAAGAAGCAGAATTGAAAAAGATAGGTCAACAGCTGAAGCTGTGTGGGACCCTGAGGAAATTGGCACTGGCAGAGAAATGTGAGTAATGGCACAGACGGGAGCAAATCACTTTTGGAAACAAAGGAGAGGAATTTGAAAATTTGCCTCAAAATGCATGAGAAACAAAGAGTCTGAGATGAGCAGGCAAAGATGCAGTGCTGTTGTCTTCTTGTGCACACAGTTTGGAAAAGTGTGGAGCAAGAAAGCTTGCAAAGGTCAGACTGTACTGTAGACGTGGGGACTGGTAGATCTGCAGTTGGGACATCAGTAGGTTGGGAAAATGAGTTGAAAATTCAGAATAAATGTAGAATGATAGAATGGCTTGGATTGGAAGGGACCTCAAAGTCTCACCAGCTCAGGCTGCCCAGGGCCTCATCCAACTTGTCCTTGATTGCCTCCAGAGACGAGGCACCCACAGCTTTTCTGGACAAAAATAAGGCCCAAGTTATGCCTAGCATGTGCAGATTAGATCTCAAAGAGGGATAGAACAGGAAGATGGATTTTCTGAGGCATTTTAGATTAGGAGGACCTATTCCAGCTGTGAGGGAGTTAAATGAGAAAAGCTGGTACAAATCCAGATGCTTTCTTATGCAAGAAGTACTGCAGGTAAGCAGGAAAGAACCAGTGAAGACATAAAAGATGTGTGTATTTGAGCATTATTGACATAAAAGTGACTGGTAGAGCTCACAGGAATTTTCTTCTGAAACACATTTTTCATCTGTGAAGTCAGTTTGTTGAAGCTGGCTCTCTGTTGGAACATACTTTCTAGTCTCAGTGGAAAAGGTTGCTTAGATCTAAGATGGGATCACTAGTCAGGAGAGAAAGGGAAGAGGCAATCAAAACAGCCAAGTAATTAGTTCACTCACCTAAAATAGAGAAAATCCAGGGTGAAGACTTTGCTACATGAGAAGAAGAATTCTGAACCAATGTTTTCATAATTTTGACAGCAAGCCCAGCTGCTCCACTGCTACATCTTCTAGGGCAGGATTTTCTCCCTCCCTCAGAGCACGTACAAAAACAACTGAGGAGGTCTGGATATGTCACAGTACAGACAGCAGATTTATTTTGAAACTTCTAGAATACCTGGATGCTTTGCAGCATCACCACCTCTCCACCACTTAAGGCAGAAGAAGACCATGAAGCAGCAATATTCTCCTGCATGGAGCCTCTGGCTCTGATGCCAGAAGTAACTGAGTTCATTGTGGTTGTGATCAGGCAGTATACAACTGCAACTTCATAGATGCTCGTTTCTGAGTGCTCATCTCAGATATTTTGCACTTCCTGCTCTATTTGGTATTGTTCAAAGGTGCTGAAGACCTACTGCTCCCTTTCAAGTCCTACAGCAAAGCAATTAGGTTATTTCAGACAGGATTCCCAGAATTGAGATTCATAAAGTGAATGAACACATGAAAATATTGGCCCTAATATCTCTGTGACTCAGCTTTTTCATCTCTACAATGGAGAAAATGATGCTTACTGATTTTTCCAAATACTTCTGAGCTCTACAGATGTAAACCAGAATGGATGTTAAGTACGATAATCATTTTTATTACAAAAATACATCACTTATTCCTGGAGAAGGAATCCCAGAACAGAAGAGGCATCTCTGTCTGCAGAAGTGCCTGAAAGTTGAGCTGCTAAGAAACCAAAGTACCCTCATCCCTATAAATACCCTGAGAGGGATGGAGCGGGCAACCATTTCACAAAGCTGCCACAAGGTGAAAAAGAGATGGGACCAGGCATCATTAGCAGCAAGGAGATCATTAGATTTCTGCACTATGGTCTGCATGAACCACAGTGAAAATGGCTGAGGACAGTCATGTAGGAGAGATAAGAGAGAGTGACTCTCTTAAGCAGTCTATGAAGAATAAGGAGGATCTGGGTGCTTGTTAAATGGAAAGACGATGTCAGTGCAGGAGCCTGGGAGCACAGCAGATAATGGCTTATTTTCAAAGAGTTGAGCAGTGCACCAGAAGCTAAGGAATTACTGGAATCAGGAGTAAAGTAAAAAGACGGAGTAAGGAGATAAGCCTAAATGATGAGAGGTACCAGGGTCAACAGAAGTGGTTGTTTTCTTGAGTGAATGAATTATGTCAGATGGTTCCAAGGCCACAAAGAGAGTAGGAGGAGAGCCATGAGAAAGGTTCTGGAAAGAGAGATGTTAAGTCTAGGTGAGCTAAATCAGGGCAATCTGTGACTAAAAGACCAAAAAAAAGTATATTGTACATGTCTGGAAAAAGACTAAGTGAGAACAACATGGGTGTTCTGGGAAGAACAGCAGAGTCTTAGAAATGAGGAGAAAGGGCTAATGGCAGCTAGAGAAATGAAGGAGGAACAGGAGCAGTACTACCCATAATGAACTGCCCTAAGTCTCCTGCTGGACATGGAGAAGGGATTTGTGCTGTTGTTTCCAAAGCTATAAGCCAAATGATTGAAAATCAGAGAGAGACTGGAGAAAGTATCTTGAAGAAGATCTTGAAGTGATGGATATTTTTTTCTGCTCTTTAATGCAGCCAGTGTTGGACAGAAATGGAGATTATGCATTTCTGCAGGTATTGCCATAATAGACTGAGAAGAAAGGAGGGAGCCAGTTACACAGCAGAGGAACACTAGTAGGTATGCAGACAGAATGTTTGAAGGCAATCAAAAGTTCAGTGTGATCCTGAGATGAAGAGACAACAGAGAAGTGGTGCAAACTCAGGAAGGCAGCAGTGGGAAGGGATGGAAAAGTTGGGTTCATTAAGCAGAGTCTCAGAGGTCAGGAAGCTGAAGGAGAGAAACTGCATGGCAATATTTGGGAAGGAAGGAGAAGTAAATAGAGTACCATAGAATAATAAAGACTGTAAGAAATCTGAAGCATTGTAGAAGGTAAGAAAGAAGAAATTCACATGCAGGATGCTGTCTCAGGAGTGAAGGAGTGCTAAGCTGTTAAAAAATAAATAAATAAATAGAGGAGGATCCACTTAAAGTTTCAGAAACGGAATCCATCACATTTCACAGCGTAGTGATCCGGATGCTGTCCTTGCTCTCACAATGATCTAACTGAACTTAAACCCAAAACCTGGTGCCCAGGTCTGGCACATCCTGTCCCTGTCTGCCATGTGGAGGTGAATTCTCTCCTCCTTCCATTTTCCATAGTGCTCGTCCTTTGGCTCTTGTTTTCCACGCGTCTCAGGAAAAGAAAGTGTTGTTCAGGGACTGCTGTGTGATTTCTGCTCCTTCTGTCCCAGATGTTATCCTGAACAGAAGGTGGGAGATGGAGATTCTCCTGTGGGGGATCCACAGGGATGGGGAGGTTTCTTGCTCATGCTGGCGGTTCCGTCCTGCGGGGAGCACTCTTAGTTGGACGTGATCCAGAGAAACTGCAATAAACAGCAGAGAGAACAGCACTGATCTCCCCAGAACCCTGTAGAATGTGGAAATTGAGAGCTCTTGAGAATGAAGGCAACCCCACTGCCTTCCTCTCTGTAGTGCCCAATGCCTGTGGGCCAGGATAGGAGATGCTCAGCCCCACAGTGCACCCACAGCCTCATCCCATTGCATGCAGACAGAGCTTTCCCTGTGACCGCCTCCTCCTGGGAATTATCGCTCCCGACGTGTGGGTGATTGATTAGGCAGGAGCAACCCAGAGGCAGTGCTGCAGTTATTCAGACTAGATCACGAAAACACAAACCCACTCAATTCTGGGAGATGTAGAGGCCCAGCAGGACTGTAGGGTAGGCTTAATACTCACACTGAAAGTCTAGTGCACAGCAGCGTTATCTTTTCCTTACCTGCTGTTCCACTTGTGTCACTCTCTCTGCTCGAATCCCTGTGCTGACTCCCAGCCTCTTTCGACATCAAAGTTCAGCTCCTCACTTCATTTTCAGGGCCTCACGTGGCTCTGCTGGGGCTCAGTTCCCTTTGTCCCCTACTCTACCCTGTGCTGACCCAGCACATCTCCCACTCCTCAGCCACTCCACGTCCCTAAAGCCGTAGCTCTGCTCCTCTTTCCCCCTCTCAAGCCCAGCCTTGGCCACCTCCCTGCCACCCACCCTGAGGGCTCATTCAGTGCAGCTGGTCTTCCTGTGCTAATGACTTCCACTTCTCCTGTGTCCTTGGCAAGCGTTTCCCCTTCCGACTATTAACTTTGTTTACTACATTGCATCTTCAGAATGAGGAATGATTCAGAGATACCCAGCTGAAGCCAGGAGCAAACAAGACATGAACATGCAATGGTTTAGCTTGTGACCTTTCTCAGATGCTTCCTCATTCCAGCCTGCACATCTCAGACCTAATCACGTTCCCAGTGATTTCCCATTGGTCTTATAAGTAGCAGGATCCAGGCTTCGTGGATGCAGCCCAAAGGTCTGAGTGCTGGGAGCCCCCTTTGGAAGAGCTGAGCTGGTGCCCCAAAGGTTAGGGTCTTTGTATAATGAAACTCTAGGGCAAGAGTCTGCCTTTGCAGCTGCCAGTAAAGTGCCATGTACACACGAAGGCATGTGGAAATACATAACACTTCACGGTACGAGTAGACAGCATTAGCAGGGGAAGGCTTTCCCCTCCCACTCACCCTTTGTCTGTCTGCTCCTTTCCCGTTGTCAGAATTTAGCATCCTTCACCAAGAGACTCAGTTTTGTTCTGATGCTTGGAAGGTATCCAGTCCCAGCTTGCACGCTGCTCTGCCAGTCTCCACAGGTATTCTGTACACAGGGCTTCCAGCTAGTCAAGAAATGCTCTTTCTCCTCCCCTCCCTGCCGGGGAATCTCCAAGCACCAGGGTTGTTACAGGATCCCGGTGGCTGGGCAAAGCCAAGCATTCTTGCTGTGATGTATTAACCCCCTCTGCTTTGCTACACATCACCAAGCACACTGCAGCAGAAGCCCTTTGTAGGGACGGAGGCTGGCTGTGGAGAGGTATTTGCACGGTTAGGTCTTAGCTTGGCCAAATCTCATTCTGATGTTCACTAAAAGCGGCTCCAGGAAAGGCAGTTTGGGACAGAGAGAGGTTCACAGAGGAAAGAGGCAGACTGGGTGGGACAACAAAAAAAAGAGAGAAAAAAAAAAAAAGAAAAAAAAAAAAAGATTTTTCTAGACCAAAACCGTGAGTTTGATGTACTGAAAATGTCAGTGAGCCGACAGTTCAGGCATTCACCTCATTCATCTGGAATTCAGGTGATCAAGTCACAGTCTCTGTAACCCTCAAAGAAATTTCCTCTGAAAAACCCTGACCACCTGCTAGAGAGAAAGGCTTTCTGCTGCAGCTGTAGCACAAGGAAAAAAATAAAAAAGGGTTTACTCATGGAAAGGCAAACACAAAGTGAGGCTGAAACGCTGCAGTTCTTTGATCTTGGCACACGTCCTGACAGGCAGCTCCAGCACAAAGATAAGATCACGAGGGTAAGATCTGAGGTGCAGCGCAGCATTTTAAGGCTCTGTTGCTTCTCAGACTGCTGTCAGTGCAGCAGTCAATTAGAAAGTGGGGAAGGGGCTGGAATTTCAGCTCAGCGTTTCTAGAAAGAACTGAGAATTTTTTCAGGGGAAAATGGGCAAGCCTGGAGGAGGTTTTGGCAGCTTCCTGGTGACAAATTCTGGTTTTGGAGGTTTCATAGCAAGCTTCAGATCCAAGACCTACCTTACCCAACATATGGGGCAGACAGAGAGGTGCAGTTTGGGGCAGGAAGCTCTGGTGGGCACATCTCCAGGGAGTCTGATCCCAGCCACATGAGGTGCTCTATGATGGTGTTCTATGATAGGTGGCTCGGACATGATTCAAAACCCTGAAACGGCCCTTCAGGTTTCTAACTGAGTGTAACGGGACCAGGTCATGTTAGAAATGATATTCCCCAGTCTGGTGCTGTGAGTAAATTTTATCCTGTTATGAATAGCCTCCTCCCCAGGACGCAAGAGCAGTGTTACGTGTAGCAAAGCTGAAAACGCTTCAGAGATTAGCCCTAGCACGTAGATCCAGACTCTTTCGTAATGAATTAGTGTGTTCAATGAATGAAAAAATATTGGTGCAGCAGCACAGCTTGCAGTCAAGCTTCAAAGGGGTTCTGATGGCTGAGCAGCCCTACCTGCTCTAGTTGTGCCACGGGGGTTTAACGCTCATCCTTCACAGCTTCCCATCTGCTTGCTCCTTTCCAAATCATCCTCCCCTCTCTGGCCTCCACTCACCTTTCTCGTAGGCATCATCCCTAAATCTGGCACACTTCTGCCCTCCGTGGATTTCATTTTAAAAGCAAGCATAAACTTAACAGGATACAGGCGCACACACAACCATAAATGTCTCATGATCATGTGCTGCTATAAACCTCCCTCTTCCAAACACCCTGCTGGCACTGTTTGCTTGTTAAATAACCCCAGTGCTGTGCTTAAGTCTAACTTTTGTTATAGGCACTTCAGGAGAGGGCCAAGGCACTTTGTCTCCTTGTAAAGCACCGGGGTATCTGCAATTCAGGAGGAATAATAATAATAAAATTATTAACGTTCTAATAGCAGCCTCTGAAAGTTAACACTGCTTGTGAGGGTTGGTATTTGTTTTCTCTAGCTGCTTAATTAAGGGACCTGAAATTAAATCTGTGCAATACCTCCTCCGACATCTGGTGTTTGATGTAGATTAGGAGCACCTAGTCAGAGCAGCACTCGCTCACCTGGTGATGGTGGGAGCTGTGGCACAGCTGAATGCCATACTTAGGTGTAATACCTCATTCAGCTCCACACGGTGTAAGCTATGCTTGCTAACATGTTTTGGACTGGGGAAAGGGCTGCAATGAGGGCTATTCCCAGCAAGGCAACACTGCCAGGGTGGGAGGTTCCCTCTCCAGCCATTGGAGACACCAATAGCTTTGTCCCCAGCTGCTGGCAAGAATGGGCTTGCTGTGCATCACATCTGCCCCATTCTTCCCCTGTTTTTTTTTATTGCTTTGGGGGCATTTGCTTCCTGAAGGGACAGCAAAATCCCCAGGGCACTTTATCTTAAAGGAATTAGAGATGCTCCCTGTCTGGGCAAAGCCTGGGCAAGCTCAGTAAGCGCATAATGGCAGCTGCGCTCATGTGCGACAGCCCCGCACTGGGGGACATTCCTCAGCCTTGCGTGAAGGGCTCTGAGTTTCCCCAGTGTCACACATGCTGGAGGAAAGCCAGCCCTGCCCTTGCTCTGCTTTCTTGTCTAAAACAATCTTCATACTTGCCTCCTAGCCAAAAGAGGGTTTGCGCGCCCAGCAAAGCCAATCACCCCAAGTCTTGCAACTGTGGCTGATCTCCTAGTTTTCATAATAGATATCAATTGCTAAGCACATGGGATGGGATCTTACCCTGGAGGGGCTGCAGAGGGGCAGCAGTGCCGAAAGGGCAGAGGATATGGAGCATGGAGCAAAAGCTGCTGTTGTCCTTGGTTTTCTCCACTCTCTGGATTATTTCCCTTGGGTACTCAGATGTTTTTATTATTAATAACTAATTTTTATCTAGCACTTTGCATCCTGAAGGACCCTAAAGCGCACCACATACTTCATAAGCTAATTGCCAGCTGAGCCTAATTCCTCACTCAGTTGTGACCATATCTGCTGAAGGAGCAGCTCAGGGTCACACTGGGTTTGCACCAGTTCAGCCGAGGACAGCCTCTCCCTATAGATCCAGCAGGATATGTCAGAGATAAATGCAGCGTGGGGTTGGAGGTGAAAAATTTGAGTTGCCTTTTCTCCTCCTTCATAATTTAAAAATGACTAATGAAATGGTGGTCACAAAGCCTTCTGACCATGGCACTGCAATTGTGAGTGTTGGTATCTGTGTGCCGTGACTTCCAATCACCCCTAGTTATGATCTCACCACCCACCCAAAACATGACCTTCCAGGGCAAACCTGGCCCTGTCCTCCGATGTATACACACAGATCAGCACCGTAGCTTTGTCCGAGGAGAAAATGCAACCCCAGCAGACGAGCTGAACCATAAATCTTCTGCCTCAAGGATTTCCTCTGTGTGCTTCTGGGGAGGACCGGGCTCAGCTGAGCCGTGTGCTTTCAGCTCAGGTTGGAGGCTGTTCAGTGCCTACATCCCCATCAGCTGGGATGGTGTTTACACGTTCTGCCTTCTGGGAGTTTGATGCTGTATACCTGCATGTAAAAACTGTCCTAGTTGCAATATTGCCGCCGTGACAGGGGGAAAAAAAAAAAAAAGAAGCAACAGCTCTTAAACACTCCCTTCATCCCATCCATCCCTTTCCCCCCAGGCTTCCATTAGTATCTCCCTTCCCCTGACATCTGGATGTGCCGCCGCAGCTTGGGATTGCCTGTGGTAGCGGTGGAGCAGCTCCTCTCCTCCCACACCTTATGCACATCATTTCTCTCTCACTGCAGATAATTGCATCACCCTTC
Organism: Perdix hodgsoniae; assembly: GCA_035772895.1. Lineage (NCBI taxonomy): Eukaryota > Metazoa > Chordata > Aves > Galliformes > Phasianidae > Perdix > Perdix hodgsoniae. Next base: position 3,405,477 of record JAPSGF010000044.1, read on the forward strand.
CTGTCACTCGGCTCACAGTTGTAGTGTCACATTTGACTCATTTTCCACACACACACAACTGTTCTTGCTACAAATTGCCAGTTTGGGTTTGGCTGTGTTTCTTTTTCTTTCTTCCCGAATATCTCAATTTCTTTCATTTGCCCTTTCTGTTTCATCAGGACTTCTCTCTATGCCCTGACCATCCTCTGCTTTCATTCCTCCACCTTTCAACCAGCGGCTCTGGTCATCCAGTTGTGCTCTGGGAGGTTAAACCCCAACATTGCACTGCAACATCCAAGCTCAGATCCTTAAAAACCCTTTTCGGAATCCCTTTTCTGGTTCTCAGCTCATTTGCAGACCTGTTTTGCCTCTTCTTAAATGGAAAAGGCAATAACTTCTGCCAGCTCAGCTGACATACCTTGAAAACCTTGTGGCAGGTCTTGTACACGTGGAAATTCACAAGGTTTTGTGCACCAGTCTTTGCAGAATTAGTTCCTAAACAATCTGTTGAGGAATCACAGATGCTGTCAGTGCTTTACACATCCATCAAACCACAAAGGAAAACAACAGCAAGAGAAACTCAAATGCCTTCATTGATGTGTCTACATGAAATCACAACATGCAATTGCTGTATATGTAGATGTAAAACTGTTTTCAGTTCCAGCTGGGAAATGCAAGAAATACAACATTAGGAGGAGTGAACTTACCCATAGCTTTAGGAAAGCCTACAACGTTTTTCTGCTTATTACTGTTTTTAGAAGAAATTCAGCTCAGGTTTGATTCTGTCAACGTCTAGAAAATAGAGGCGATTGATTACCAAGGGAAATGTTTGTACTGAATGTATGCAAAAAAAAAAAAGAGAAGGATTTTTTTGAATGACTTTTATTATTGCTGTGTTAGGTTTTTTAATTTGTAACTTGGACAATGTCTAGCAGTGCCTGAAAACCAGCCACCCGCAGTGCTTTAGCTTATAAAGCTCAAACGTGCTGGATTTGTCTCTGCACCAAAACGCCTTCCAGATCCTTTGCCCAGTTCCTCAGCCAATCCCCCTCTCTGCCTGTGACAAAGCAGGGGAGATTCCAAGCAATGGCACGAACGTTCTTGAAAATTACAAGCCTATAACAAGAAGGTGCTTATAAATGGAAATCTTTGGATATTCTTAAGTATAGGTTTTGCTTCTGTTGCACTTCCCTCCACAGAGCCCATGGAGTGGGATGAGGAGGCGGGGATACCTGGTGCCCAGGAGGAGACCCAGCACCATGAGGCCATGATGGGAACCTGGCTCTGCTCACCCTTTCCTCTCTGGTGCTGGTGTCTCACTTTTTTCCTCCCCTGCCCACCTGTGTCACTGCTTCTATTTCCATCTATTAACTGCCTCCCAGCCCGAGTCATCCCCCCAGAATTGCTCCTGTCAGGCTGCTTACTGCTGCAGTGTTGGTCATGGCTAATGCAGTGCGATATAGCCCTTCCTTCAGGCTCCTCAAGGCACTGTAAGGCAGTGTTTGTACCATTATACTGCAGAAAAACCTCTTTATTATCTGATCCTTAGCAGCAGCTGTAATAAACACAATTATTAATGATAAGGTGAGGAGAGCTGATATAACGGTTCTCCCTCGTAGGCAGGGGGGATATTCTTTAATAACTGTAGGATCAATTTCTATTTTGCATCAGTCCTTTTACAGTCTTTTTTTGCCACAATATCTGAATGATTTCCAGTGGCACATTAAGTGATGGGGCTTGATATCAGTCACATGTGGTTTGTTCTTTTATCCTCTCCCCAGGGAGAGAATTATGTATGCAGCATACTGGTTATGTTGCTAGGGTTTTGTTGGTTTTTTGTTTAACGTATGCACTGCTGCACGTTTACGTTGGGGAAGGCCACATCAAAGCAGGCACGCTGCATTTACATGAGAAGGTGATGAGGCTTCTGATGGCCCTTAGTTCCCAGAGGATCTCCAGTATTTCCCCAGGCTGAGCCCTGCAGACTCCATTTCCCACCCCACTGGTATCACCGGCACCATTCTGGGACAGTGATGGCAAACTTTCTCTCCTGGCTTGCAAGTCCTTTGGCAATACTTGTAAAGCTCACATACCAGCAGTTTGCCATACAGCACTGGAATTTGTCCTCCAAGTTCCAAGCTTCGCCACCTGGTCCCAATGGGAATAATCTCAGAAACAAAATCTTGGAGCAGAAAGAAATGTTTGAGCTCCGTGTCCTCCCTCCTGCCCTTCCTGTGCAGTTTTCCTCATTTCTTTCATGGGCAAATAGTGCATATCAATTTAATCTGCAATGACAATTACTTCTAAGGCAGGAATCACAAGTGTGGATTTGGGAGGTCTTTCACGTGGGCGCAGCCTTCATGTTCATCTGAGAGAAGGTCACGTCAAGGAGGAGCACGTTATGTTTGAACTGGAAAGTGGGGAGAAATATCTGGCCCAAACAGCTCCAGTGTCTGATCTCCTTCATGTTTCTAATACAGATATCCTCAGGCTGTTTCCCCAACGCAGGGAAATAACGTTATTCGCTCTGTCTGTGACAGAAGAGTGGGGTTAAGTGACTTGCTAAAATGATACAGGAAATGTGTGGCGGTGCTGAATCCTTGGCTAACACTGAGCCATCATTCTGAGCTTTTAGAGACAACAGCTATATCCAGCCACCTTTATTTATTTCTCCAGAAGCCACCATGCCAAAACCCCTGCTAAATTAGAGAGGGAGGCTGAAGGAAAGCTTTCAGCAGATTGCTTTTTTCCGTAAATGGAAATACCACAAATCATTCTGGGAAAAACAGGTCTTTCTGTTCTCTTCCCTCTTTGTCTGCCTCTCTCCTTTTGGATGTCTCTCCCTCTGGCTCCCAGTTTTCAGATGTACAGTCCTGACCATCTAAAAGCATTCCCTTCTCCCCGTGGGAAGGGAGCAGCTTTGTATTCTTCGGAACTTACGATTTGCCAACGGATTGCACTCCGCAGGCAGGCGAGACTTCTGAAAAAGCCAGGGCTGCACAAAGCAGCACAAAAATAAACCGTGCCATCAACAGCACCGAGCCAGGTTCCCATCAGGGGTAACTTGGTCCGGCTCGCGCTGCAGCAGAGCCGGCAGCTGCCAGCTGCCCTGCATAGACAGCATGTACCCAAACGATGGCTGGCTGCCTTGCAGGAGGCCTCTCTGAGACCAAGCACTCAGTCAATGCTGATGTCTATGCGTTTTAGATGTTCAGTCCCTCTTCGCACTATGGCAGGTCACAGCGCAAAGCACTGCCTCTGCTCCCAAGCTTTCCAAAGCTCAGGCAGGTAAACGCTGGGGGTCTGACTGAAGGACACCCAGCAGCATCTTGAGGGATGCTCTGGAATATTGCCATGGTGTCAGAAGAGCGAGGACCAGGATTAGGGTTGTTTTCCATGGACCTGGGCATCTACACCTTTTTGGCCCTGAGACAAGTCAGAGCTCTTCCCCAGCTGCTCTGCACATTCCAAGATCAGACTGCCCCAGGAGCCCCACAGCAACATATTGGGTGGAAGAAGGTGGCTGTAGAGAATGATATTGAGAAATGGGAGGAGGATCTGGAGAGTGAGGGGAGAACTGGAAGCTGGGAGAGCAGCAGTGGATATGTGTAGCTTGAGTTTCTTGTGGGCTTGCAGAAGTCAAGCTCAACATCTGCCTGGGGTTCACAGCATGAAATAGTTCATCAGGAAGAATGGGAAGGGCAAAAGGACATGAGTATGTACGAGGATACATCATTCCTCTCTCCTTAAAGAGGTCCCAGAGTCCTGCACATCCTCCGAAATAGAGATGTGCTCATGCACAGACATTCAGAGTTACTAACTGTGGTGTGGAACATGGCTCTTCTCTCCCTGGCTTTGCAAACCGCATGTGCGGAATGGGAAAAGGGCCTTGTGTCAGACCTCTGAAACACTGCTGAGCTTTTCTAAACCCTCCCTACAAGTGGCTGAGGGGCTTCCACTGGCACAGGAGCCAGGGAGTCTGTCCCACCATCCCAGCAGGCCACAGATGTCCAGAAGAGGATTGCCAAGCTGCCTTGGCATGAGAGGCGACTTCTCCACCCACACTGAGCTGATTTCTGAGCCATCGCATCTGCCCTGAGCACATACACAGCCTGTGACAGCCGTGCAGCCACCCTGTGCCCTCTGGAGGAGTGCAAGGCAGAGCAGTGCTGTCGCCCCATCTCATGAGGTGGGTCTCCAAGGCAGAATAAGAAATGGTTTCAGCAGCATGCCCGTGGCAGAACAGAAACTGAATCTTGTTCTCTCCTATTCCCAGTCACCATGTTAATGACCTAAATTCTGCATCCTTTCTCCATCCATTGCCCAGATGAGCTAGGAGGCATTAGAGGAGAAGCTGTGGCAGCACAGGCAAGCATTTGTCTTCTGGAGCCTCAGCTCCATGCTTGTATCACAGACAGCAGTAACTCAATGGGATCAGCGCTGCCCACGCTGACCTCATGAATACCAGTGGGGATGAACCAGGACCAGACCAGAGCAGCACATTGTCGCAGGGTAAAAAGCAGCTCCTCAGTGACACAGCATTTTAAGCAAGCAGGGTTGGACAGCATCATCAGCAGCACACTTTGGACAACCAGCACTGGGAGCAGGTTTTCAAAGAGCCTGCCTGTCCACTTGCCTTGTACCGTGTGGGCAAGTAGCAGGTGAGAGTGTAGTGGGGAAAGTTGCTTGGCTGTGGATCTTTCCCTCCAGGAGAGCCGTGGCTGAGAAGCAGACACTTGAGGTAACTGCACTGTGGAAGGGTGATTAATAACTTATAACCCATGGGTTAGATGTAGGAATAACACTTCAGAGATGCATGGAGAGGCTTTGTTCCTACTTTCTCCTCCTAGTGCTTACCTTTTACACACACTCCTCCCCACTGTGACTAGCCTCTTCTTGGAAGCTCCTTGAACTAACAGTGAAGGGTGATAGGTATCTCACAGGTACCAGGCAAAAACTGACAGGACCCAGAAGACACAAGCATAGGGGCTTACCCAGAGAAACTTCAGGATGTGCAGTCTCCCAAACCTTGCTCCAGCAAGGCTTTGCCTGGAGAAAAACCCAGGGAGAATCATCTATGTTCCTACATATTCCCGAATACCTAAGAGATCATCTGGAACAAATCTCCCGAGACATGACTCAGGAATCTGACATGGTGCCTGAGGTCTCAGTCTGGCAAGAGTTAGCCTGGAAGAGCTCTAGGTTCCTCACAAACAACCCTTCCTGGAGGCAACATCTACGGTTGTGGTAGCTTCAAAATCTCCTGCCCTGCATACCCAGCTGGTACCATGGCTGGGCAAGGATGGCAGAGCAGGTTTCTCAGGTTGCGACAACACTTGTCGTTCTCAGCATTCAGGCTACAAAGTCCCTTGCTGAGGGCTCAGTCAGTTTGAAATACCGATGGCTGATCTCCAGTTAGGGGGCCCCCGGGACTGCCATGCCTAGCCATGTACCCACTTCAGTACCGTGGTCCTCCTTCCCAAAGAGCCCTGTACCAACATGAATAACCAGGTACCTCAATATACTAATCAACGTCCAGTCAACCAATGGCCATGATGATGACTGTGCTCAAAGATTACCAATCTGTTGTGGTATTGCTGATTTCAAGAGGAGAGTGACACAAACGTTGAAAAGAAGAGACTGGTAGAAATCTCAGATGATGATGGACTGTGAAGATCTCTCTGGCCTTCTGGTGAGATGGCTTTGCTGGTCATAGAGTGCGTTAAAGAGGGTGCCCCGTGGCTAAAGCAGAGAGGCTGGTAGAAGCACCTGTGTGGGGGATTTTCACCAGCTTGGTGAATCTGTGGGTGACCCAGATTCTCAACCACGGCAGAAGATTTGGTTCCTCCAGCACATGGGGTCCTTGGCTGCGGGGCTGCACCCCAACACTCATGCCAAGCTTCTTGCAGGCTTAATCTGTGAGCGGACATAAGAGGAGGCCTGCTAAAAGTACACAAAGCAAGCAGTCATACGGAGCAAGTAGATTAGGAGCTTTTGTTCTTCTCGTACAACAGCAGAACAATGGAACATATCCCGCCAGTGAAATGAATAGGTATAGCAAATTCACAGCACGGGAAAACAAACACTTCTCTACACAAATACAATCAGCCCTCGGTACGCAACACCACTGGAATTCACCGAGGCTATGCCAGGTGAAATTCAATTGGAGAATTGGCCTCTCTGTAACTATGCAAACACCTGAGGTCGCTTCAGTCGATGCCAACAGAAGGGATGCTAACCCATGAGTTTTGCCATCTGTGACTCCTGTTCCACCTCCTACAGAGGCGGAACAGACCCCTTGTCCATCCATGGCCAAAACCTCCAGTGCTGCCAAATCTCAGAGTAAGGAATATTGGGTCAAGTAGACATCAGTCTGTGTCTGGCCCGTGTTCCTGTGCAAAGAAGAGGGAGATGGGTGTGTGAGCATGTGAGGAGAGCAGCTAATGGTCCCTGTGTGAGTGTGCATGCTGCCTGGGAGAAAGGAAGGGAGGGAATAAGGAGCAACACAGAGGGCAGTTGCTCCTTCAAGAAGGTTGCTGGTGTTCTCATTTGTTCTTTTTTTCTCTTGTTCCCTAGGGAATTTTAAAGGTCTGTGTAAGCAAATCGATCACTTCCCTGAGGATGCAGATTATGAAGCCGATACAGCAGAATATTTCCTCCGTAAGTCCACAGGCCCTTTTCCCTGAAACTGCTCATAGGTGCTGTCATTGGGTGCCTTTTGCTCTCTGAAAACAGTGCAGTGCAGATCCTGGATACTGTGGAGCTCAGGGGGCAGAGGGAGGGATGGCTGTGAGAGGTGGGCAGGGGCCCCCCAGATCCACTGACTCTTTGCATCTGGCTGCAGTCTCACCTCCCTGGGACCTGCCATTGAGGCGGGTCAAGTGTCATGACAACCAATGGCGTTTCTTATTAGCAGCAATTTATTGCGATATAAACCCAGAGTCTTCTAACCCCAAAACATCAGAGTTTGGCACATGACAATAGCAGTTTCTGAGCCCCTCTCCAGTGGGCAAGATGCACGGGGACAGAGGGCTGCAGGGGCCATCCTTCATAGTTGCAGCTGATTCTGCAGCCGAATCCTGGGCACAGGAACACCAGAGCTCCCTTCTGTATCACTGATCTAACTCAAGCATCCTCTCTGCCTAAACATGCCCACCTCACATAGAACAAGGCTGTGCTTCCTCGCCTCACACTCTGATTGCATCAGATCTAAGAAATTTGCTGGGCTGGAGTGAATGGAGACACCCATTTCTCTCCTGTTCCACCTCTCTCCAAACACTGTGTTTCTACAGAGCAGACCCACAACACACGCCGCCCCAGCTGGCAATGAGCCACCACTTCCTCCTACCCTGAGAGCTCAGCTGAACAGGAGTCACTCCCCCTCCCAGGTCTCCCCCCTTGCCTTCTTTTCCACCCTCTGCACACTCACAGCATCTTTTGGCACCATGAGAAGAGATCTTCTCCATTCAGGAAGGTGGGACAAGAGATTTTGACCTCCCAAGGTGAAGCACCAGAGGTCTCCAAAGACCAGCAGCATATTAGAGCTGCTCCTTGTCAGCCAGCTGTGCTGGAAGCCAGATGTGGAGACCCAGCCCTGCGGCAGAAATGAGAAGATAATTTGGACTCTGAAAAGCTCATCTGTATGTGAAAAGAGATGGCTCTTACTGCTTGCACAGTTGTTTGGGAGTGAGAAAACTACAAGCATCCTCTTCACTTTAGGAAGGAGAGCTGGGGGAAGGGAGTGATCATCCCAAGAGCTGTGGATTCATTCTCTCAGAGGAAACAAGACTCACATGCAAAATTTGGCCAATGCCAGGATCCGAGAGTGTCCTAAGACAGAACATTTTTGAAAAATTAGGTTCAAAGTGGGATTTGGCCACTTAGTTAAGGACTCCTGAGGTCTCTCCTTGAGGAAGTTGGGCTTCTGCTGGCTGCATAAGGACCCCACCAAGCAGCCTCTTCCCCAAGCCTTCTGCCAAATTGAGTTCATGGGTGCTCTGCATGGGTGATGCCTGGTGGTGCTAGCAAGGGCAGCTGGGAGGGTGTTCATTGTTATCAACCTAAGTGATCCCTTCGGTTCAAGGACCAGGATAATCATGGGACAGTGCCCATGGCCCATCTAGAAAAGCTCAGACTTGATGCCTGCCAGACATCTTCAGAAGGTATCTCATGTTTCTGAGAATTAAACATCCATTAGAGAGGAAGCAGCAGCATCCCTATGTTCACTTGCTAACACCAAGTTAGAAAATAGGCAGATGCTATGAGCATCCAAATACCATTATAAATCCTTTTGTCTTTAGCCCCAAGGATCCAGAAAACCAGACGATACCCTGCCTCCCTCTTGCTTCCTTGGTCCTTCCAAGGAGCTGGAAGCAGGGCCTACTCTCACACTTCTTATGCTGCCTGCACAGCATCACATCAGCCAGCACATTCTGGTTCTCCCAGCATGTGGGAATTTCTGAAATAAGACTGATAAGGTCAGAGCAGGGTTGTGAGCGTCCCTCTAGAAACCTTCCAAACAGAGGATGCTTGCTTGATATTTGCTCACCTCCATTTAGCTTCACCTTGTTGAATTCTGCCTTATCTTCCAGAAGCTATTAAGATGGTTATTATCACTCTCCTGTTCCCTGAAACTCAGCCAAGGAGAGATGGAAAGCAAGCGAGAGGTCTGTCCCTGTTTATTGCATTCTCAACACACCAGCAGGGGGCTTGGCCCCCCACTCAAAGAGCCCATTTCTTCTGCCTGGTAGGACTCAAACACCAGCAGGGTCTTTGAAAAAAGTCTGTTCTTGCACCAGAAAAAGTCCTACCTTTGGGACTTAGGGGCTGGACTTGATGATCCTTATGGATTCCTTCCAACTTGAGATATTCTATGATTCTGTGATTTTATTCAGGAGGGTCCATTCCTGTAGGCAAGGAGTGTTTGGCTTTCATCCCTCTTTCCCAATCTTTGCTCCACAAGCAGGATCGCACCAGCAAGGCTTCATTTCACGCTTTACAGATTACTTCCTCTTGGGAAGAGAGGAGGGAAGCCCTTCTCAGTAAAAAAACACAAACAGTGCCAACACAAACCAATGCAGACTGCCTGAATACATGCAAGTTTTCCCCCAGAGCTCTAGGGTTCATTGTGCATCTGCGTGCATTGGTGTCATTGCCCTTTGCCAGCTGAGCCATCCACTATTGACCAATGGCGTGTGTATGGAGCTGGCACACGCACACCCACCCCTGTCCTCTGGAACGAGCCCAGCTCTTTCATCACCAGCATCTTCTGACACGCTTTGTCTCTCTCTTCTCACTCCCTTTGTATTCCTCCATGAATTACTCTGACTCACCCAAAGTCATGCCCTCTGGTCCCCTTGCCCCATGTTGCTGCCACAGCCCTGACTCTTCTCTCTGACACGTGCATTGTTGTCTCTGCCCCTCTCCCTCTCTCCTCCACAGGGGCTGTTAGAGCCTCTAGTATTTTTCCGATCCTGAGTGTGATTCTGCTTTTCATGGGTGGACTCTGCATTGCAGCCAGCGAGTTCTACAAAACTCGACACAACATCATCCTTAGTGCCGGCATCTTCTTCGTGTCCGCAGGTAATGGGACATGTGTGGGCCGGGCTCAGGGGTAAGGGAGGGCTGCTTTTCCAACCTGGGATGAAGGCAACACCCTGAGGAAGCCTCTCCATCTGCCACATAGGGAGGGAGGATCCTCATGGCTGGTGGCTTTGGGGGGCCATCAGGGTGTGGGGGACGCAGGAGCAAGGGCTTGCCCAGGAAAAGCTGCAACGGAGACCAGCAGGTAGGTTTGGGACCCCATAACCCCTCCTGGCAGCAGGAGGGCAGGAGTCTCATCCCACGGCCACCGCCACGCGTTGTCCTCCTGACAGCTGCCTCTCCCCCAGGTCTGAGTAATATAATTGGGATCATCGTATACATATCAGCCAACGCTGGAGACCCCTCGAAGAGCGATTCCAAGAAGAACAGCTACTCCTATGGCTGGTCCTTCTACTTTGGGGCCCTGTCCTTCATTATAGCCGAGATGGTGGGAGTGCTGGCCGTCCACATGTTCATTGACCGGCACAAACAGCTGCGCGCCAACGCTCGCGCCACGGACTACCTCCAGTCCTCCGCCATCACCCGCATCCCCAGCTACCGGTACCGCTACCAGAGACGCAGCCGCTCCAGCTCCCGCTCCACCGAGCCTTCACACTCCAGGGATGCCTCTCCAGTCGGGATCAAAGGGTTCAACACCCTTCCATCAACAGAGATCTCGATGTACACCCTGAGCAGGGACCCGCTGAAGGCCACCACCACCCCTACCGCTACCTACAACTCTGACAGGGATAACAGCTTCCTCCAGGTTCACAACTGTATCCAGAAGGAGAACAAGGACTCGATCCACACCAACACAGCCAACCGCCGGACCACCCCGGTATGAAGCCGCCGCCAGGAGCTGCAAGTGGGGAAGGAGGAGGCAGGAGGACGGGGTGGGGGGCGGGGGGGTGGGCTGGGGGGTGAGGGCAAAGGGGGTGGCGGGGTGGGAGGAGGTGTGAGTGCCCCCGGGGTGGGGCCCTCGCAATTGCAAAAAACAAACAAACAAAAAAAACAAACGAACAAACAAGCAAACAAACAAAAAAACATAGAGAGAAAAGTGTTAAAAAAAAAAAAGCATTAAAAAAAAAACACGCGCGAAAATAGGAAATAAAATACGGAGCGACCGGCGAGCAAAGAGATAAGCAGACAAATGAGCACGTGAACACAAAGCAAACGTACAGCAAGCAAACAAAATGCAAAAGGAAACGTGAGGGAAGAAACAACAGAGGAAAAAAAAAAACTTGAAAAAAAAAAGAAAAAGAAAAAAGAAAAAAAAGAAAAACTTTAAAACCGAGAGAAAGAGATTTAAAAAAAAATAGAAATAAATTTAAAAGAAAATGCATGATTTCCCATGTACCATTATTTTAACATTTAATAAAAAGAGATTTAAAAAAAAATATAAAAGGGAACCAAGAAATAACGACAATAAACCAAGTGGGAGGAAGAGGAGGAGGAGGAGGAAGAGGAGGAGGCGGCAGCTCTTTGGGTTTGGGGGGGGGGGGGGGGTTCTTTAATTTTATGGTTCATTCCCCACTTCCTTCAGCTCAGTGCAGGCTCCTGGGGGGCTCGAACCTGCAGCAACCCCTCCATGTCTCCAGGGTCACCCAAGGGCTGTGGGGGCTCTCAGGGTACAGGGGGGCACTCAGCCCCACCAGGACCCGCTCAGCCCCCCCTGGGAGCCCAGGAGCCGCTTGTCCCCTGCGGGTCCCTATGAGCAAAGGTGGCCACTATCCCTGGAGCTGCCTGCAGTGTCCCCTGGGGTCCTGGGGTCTCCCCTGGCTCTGGGGACCCCCTCTCCCCTCCCACCGACCAGGGTCAGCAATGACAGCGCGAAAAAGCAGAGACACGCAATGTCAAAAAGAAAAAAAAGAAAAAAAAAAAAGGGAAAAAAAAAAGGTCGAAAAAAGGTTTCTTAAAAAAAAAAACAAAAAAAAGTGGCAATTTTTTTAATAAAAAAGCAACTATAAATAAATGTAAATATAATAAGTGGATTTACTTGCAAGAGAAAACAGATAGCATTATTTTTGTTTTCATTTTTATTTTCTCCAGCTTTAAACTGTGAAAAATCAAGGTGGGCAGCAGAGGGGGGGGAGGGTTGCAGGGCGGGGGGACTCAGAGGGGAGAGGGGCTCCCATTGCTCAGCGTGCTGCTGCTGGGGGGTTGTTGCAGGGTGGGGGGCACGCACTCACTCCCCTGTGAATGCTCACGGGCTCCCCAAATACGCCTGTTCACCTCCCCCTCCCCACAACAAGCCCCCGTTCCCCCCACCCAGGGCACCCATCTCCCCCTTTGGGGGGGTCCCTTTGTAGCAGTCCCCCCATGCTGCCTGGATTCAGCTGAATTCATACAGAATTGGTGCACCTGCACAGGGGGGGATGGGGACAGGAAGAGGGGAGGAGGGTCAGGGTCCCTGGGGATAGAACCCGCAGGGGCCACCCCCATAGCTGTGGGGTGCGCAGGATGGGTGCGCCGAGCCCTGGGGCAGCTCAGACCTATTTTTTTCCAAATTTCTGGTTTTAATATGATTTTTTTTTCTTTTTCTTTTTTTTTTTTTTTTCCATTCCCGTCCCTGCTGCTCCAGTTTCAGGAGCCTGCCAGGCTCCCGCTTCGGCTCCCAGTGGGGTTTCTGCTTAAAAGCATCCCGAAGCCTCCACCCCCAATGCCCCCAAATATCTCAGCCTCAGCCCCCAGGGCAGAGCAAGGGGAGCAGGTTGGATATCCAGACCCCTGCTCACAAACCTCCCTCCCCCCAATCTGTAAAAAATATTATTAAAAAAAAGGGGACAAAAATTCAAAACGAACCCCCACCGGCCCCTAGGGAAAAGCGATGCTCGGTGCCCCGGACTGCAGCATAAGGAAGAGCAGTGTTTGGGGTTAAACCCAAAAGCTCCATGGAGCTGGGGAGCATTCACAGGGAGAGGCAGGGGACGAGTGCCAGACCCCCCTGCCAGGGATGGGGAGGGATGAGGGCTGGCAGGGATGTGTTCTTCCGAGGGTATTGCACATGTCCAGCTCAAAGCAGTACAAGAAAAACAGACCTCCATTTACTTTCTTTCGTGGGTTTTTTTCAGACTGTTAAAAAGAAAAAAAAATTTTAAAAAGAGAAAATGACAAAAAAAAAAAATTCCTGGTACATGAAATAAAGATTTTTTTTTTTTATAACTCGGTCCTTGTTCAAGTGGATTTGTTTCTTGGAGGGGGCAAGGGGAGTGGAATTAAAGTGAAAAAAGGCCCCGATGGGCTGGAGGAACGCCTGGAAAATGGCAATTGGGTCAAGCCTTGCCGATGCCTTCACCCAGGGTGTGGCATTGATCCCCACAGCCTTCACATCAAAGGAGGAAGAGGAGGGATGATGAGGCTTTGCTTTACAATAAGCACAGGTAAACTTAAGCCATGCTGCCCTCCAGCCTAAAGAAGTGGCCATGAGGATGGGTGTGTTGAGGGTTTTACTCAGCCGCTCCCCGAATTCCTGGCTGTGCTTCCCAGGGCAGGATGGGATCATTGAGCCATGGCTCCCCATGCTACCCCCACCCGCTGCCCCATTTCGGTTCCTCCCTGGGGACCCCTCCCTCACAAAACCAGGGCACGGGGGGGAGGGGGGAGGCAGTAAAGCGGGACAGGATGCGGCCAACCCTGCAAGTAGGACGCTGCCAGACGTGGCTCCAGCCCCATGTTCTGCACAGTGCTCAGCCACAATGGGGGGCACAGCTCAGCCCCTGGCTCTCGGAGATGTTCCTTCCTCACCAGGGCTAAAAGTGTGCTCCCTTCTTCCTCTCCACGTTGTTCCTCTTCTTCCTCGCTTTTGTGGGTCAGGACAGGAGGGGGAAGGCAACGTCTGGCAATCAGGCGTGCCCAGATCTGCTTGGTGCCCCAGACAGGGCCGGCCTCCATGCAGTAATGAGGAAAAGCAGCACTCAGCACTTCTCATGTTCAAAGCACTTCCCTAATGTTCTCTAGTGAATCTGTCGCATTGAGCAATGCAAAGGGCTTGCATGTGGACAGCAGTCCTCCTCTGCCCCATCCCCTGGAATATGCGGACATTTCAGGTGGGTGCCAGCCCTGTCTTCACCCAGGTGCTCCTCCTGTCCCAGCTAACCTCTACCAGCACTAGTTCCACTGGCTCTCAACCATCTCCTTCACCACAGCCTTTTCCTCCACACCACAGTGCCAGGAAAGGGCCAGGGGGTCTCAGAGACCTCCTGTCCTGTGACTGAGACCAGCCAACATGTCTGGTCCCACAGACAGGGCTGAAGAATGTATGAGAGACAGCTTTGCTTCTGCTGAGACCCTGTGAGAGCTCTGCATGCAGGGAAACCCGGCTCCATGGCAATTAAATTAACACAGGGCATTTAGCAGTGTCGCTTAAACGGTTTCAACACCTAGGAGAGATAATTAGTAGTAATGGTTTGGCGAGGGAGGAAATTAAGACCCAGGTATGGCGCTTTTGTCTGCAGATAATTTTCAGTGCCAAACGACTGTAAGGGAAAGGCTGAGTGCCAGGCATGCAGGCTGCTTGCCTTACTGCCATGGTGGGACATTCCTGAAACCAAGAGGCCAAGCAACAGGAGGAGTGAGGAAGGTGAGGCTGCACCTCAAGTCCTGTGGTCAGTTTTGGGCCGACCCCTCACTACCAGAAAGACATGGAGGCCCTGGAGTATGTCCAGAGAAGGGCATCGGAGCTGTGAGGGGTCTGGAGCACGAGTCTGATGGGGAGCAGCTGAGGGAACTGGGGTTGTTCAGTTTGGAGAAGAGGAGCTCAGGGGAGACCACAGTGCTCTCTACAGTGACGTGAAAGGAGATTGTGATGAGATGGGATTTGGCCTCTGCTCCCAGATAACAGTGATAGGATGAGAAGGAATGGCCTCAAGTCGCACCAGGGGAGGTTCAGGTTGGATACTGGGAAAAATTTATTCTCCATAAGAGCAGTGCTGCAGAGGCACAGGCTGCCCAGGGAGGTGGTGCAAAACCGTGGAGGTGTTGCAGAGCCGTGTGGATACGGCACTGAGGATGTGGTCAGTGGGCATGGGAGGGATGGGCTGGAGGTTGGACCAGGTGATCTTAGAGGTCTTTTCCGACCTTAATGATACTGTGATTTTATTGAGACTGGCTGAGAGAGGCTGGCTGAGGACAAGGCTTGCTTGGGACTGCTGGGTACTGTCTGATCACAAGGCTGGCCCCAGAGAAGCAGACACCCCACAGAGCCTTCTTGCTGCAGGGAGGCTCCAGAGGCAGAGGCAGGAAGAGGAGGCCATGATTTAGAGTGGCAAAGGAAGGGTAACTTTCATGCATGGCCTGGAGACCTCCAGCCGCTTCCAGGAGGTTCCCACACAAACAACATAACTTGAAGGCCCTGCTTTCCTGCAGAGCAAAAGCTTCCAGCAGCAGAGGAATGCTAGAGGAATCACAGAATCATCAAGACTGGTAAAGTCTTCTGAGATCATCCAATCCAACCACCATCCCATCCCCACCATGCCCAATAACCATGTTCCTCATCCACACATGGTTCTGGAACACCTCCAGGGACGGTGACTCCACCACCTTCCTGGGCAGCCTGTTTCAATGCCTCACCATTATTTCTGGGAAGAGCAAGGGCCGTGCTGCTTCCTATGGGCACAGCAATGAGGCGGGATCCTGGGCTGCAAATCCCAGCCTGGTGCAGACGTGAACCCCTCTGGCAGCACACTGTCACTTGTGCTGGTGTTCCACCAAGGAAACAACGTGTGAATGATGCCAAACCCCACTGTCCTCCTTTCACTTTCCCTTTGTTGAAATCTCCAGGTCAACACAAACGGGAGATGGGGGTGTAGGGTTGAGCATGAGGACAAGGAGGTCTCGGTGCCCTCTGCAGCCATCGGCTCTTGACATTGTGCAAAGTCAGCGCTGAGGAAACCAGCAGCTTCTGCAAAGGGGTCAAGATGTACAGTCGTGGGCTGAGACCCAGAAACAGATCGGCAAGGGCAAAGCACTGGCTTATGGAGAACAGGTTTGCACTGCTGCTGCTTCTCCTGCTGCTCCCGATCCCCTCCGGGCTGGAGGAAACGAGAGACTTTGCTCTCTGGGGACCCGTCAATCAGAAGCCGCCACCGCTGTGCAATTTGCCGAAGGCCCTGCTACCAAGAGCGGGGCTGAGCCCATGGCTGAGCAGGCACTGCCATCCCGTGGGATGAGCCCAGCACAGCAGCCAGGCCCTAAAACAGCGCTGAGCAGAGCCGGAGGACCCGCAAGTTTGTCCAGCCTTTGGTGGCAGGACCTGGACCGGCATCCTGCTGTTGCACGTGGGACACCGGGGACATTTTTCATTTTTTTTCAGGACTCCCCACTCCTGTTTGCTTTCCTTCCTGCAGGAAATCTGGTAGTAGACCCAAGGACATAACCCACTTTGATGTGAGAATCTGCCTTGTTCCAATGGGAGAGGGTCCAGCCAGCAGGTGAAGAGGTGCAGTGTTAGGAGGTCAGAGCAAACGCAGGGCTCTGAGCCCCTTAGCATTACTTGCTGGGCCATCTGCAGACCAAGAGGTGCCAGCTTAGCCCCTTCCTACCCACTTCTCATCCCCATCCGCAGTGTTTGAAGCTGCTTCAGTTCAAGGGTCTGCCGTGGGTGTCAGCAGTGACCTTGGGAAGTGTCAGCTCCAGAGGGACATGCAGGGAAGAGGAGTGAAAGGAACACTTTGGATTGCTGCAGCAGGAGCTCTCCGGAGCAGAGTGAGGGACGCACACTCCTGCTGGCTGCCCCACAGCACCCGCAGCCCGGTGGGGGTTGTATGCAGCATGGTTTTGCCCGAGGAGACAAAAGCACGAGGCTGACTCCTCCAAAGCCAGCAGAGAGCAGATGGCACCGAAATCTGCTCAAGAGGAGAGAAAGGAACAGCCCCAGGGCTCAGCTCCCTGCGTACCTCCAGACGGACATTTGTCCACATCTGAGCATCTCCAACTGACTGAGAGATGGGGGGGATGGTAATATGGGGCTGCTCTGCGTCCCTTGCCCCTGTTCCCTTTCATGAGGACTTTTCCTCCTGGAGACTGAAGCCTTTGGACAGAGGGGATGTACAGGTGGCCTCTGTACTGTGGCTTCATGGTCATTCAGCAGCATTGCTTTAGGGAGGTAAGGAGAAAAGGGCTAAAGCAGACCCAGCTCTGCTTCAGCTCCTGGTAATGTTCTGCTTAGACCTCTTTGCCTGGCTGTCATAAGCAGCATGCTTTCAGAGGAGGGATCAGCTGGGCAGGGGCATTTGCAGAGCTCATTTAGCCCCAGAAGATGCTGATTTTTTGCACAGAGATTACTGCAATGTTGCTGATGCTAAAGGAAGCAGCTGTGGGCACATGCAGGGCCCTTGCAGGGAAAACCAATGGTGCTGCACTTTGCTCCCCAACTCCAATCCTGCACAGCATCCAAGCACCTGGCTCTCAAAGAGTGACTTCCTTGGATCACAGGCAGGACCACAGTGCAGCAGGGATTTACAGCTCGCTCTGTGCAGTGCCAGGCTCCTACCCCAGCCCCTGCACCAGCCCTCCCCGCCTCCAGCAGGCACGGAGCCAGCAGGGACGCTGCCGGCACCAGCTGCTCTCATTGAGCTTTGCAGAATAAACTCGTGGAATTAGCCTGTTGGCTGCCGGGATAAAATCCAGCGCTGAATGCAGATCAAAGGAGACAATCTTCCCAACAACTTTGCTTTGGAAAGGGCAGCGTTCAGCAGCTGAGGATGGTGTGTGATGCACGTTGTGTCTTTGATGGTGCATGTGCTCTAAGCCCTGATGCTCAGAGCTAGGGGTGCCTTGGGACAGATCCAACACTGGTGACAGGAATGGCCAAAGCCAGGCAAGAGGCAGTGCTAGAACAGATAATATTGGGGTGCAGCCTAAATTCCAGCAATGAGAAGGCCTTAGCCTTTTCATAACAGCATGAAAGGAATGAGTGAAGCAGGACAAGGCTCTGAGCCCAGAGCAGAAGCAATGCAGTTTCTAAAGGCAGGGAAGCCTGCTTTTGGCAGGTTTCAGTCCACCTTCACAGGTAATGCAGTCTGACCCAGCAGATGTGGGAAGCATCAGCATGGCTGGAACAAATAGTTGGAGGAAGTTTCACACTGAAAACACAATCCCTGACCAAGAATGAACTCAGCCCATTCCCTGCTCGGACATTCCCAGCACACACAGCAACCCTGCCAGGTGTCACCTGCTCCCAGCCCCACCAGGCTGCACAGGCAGCAAACTGAAAACCAGATTCATGGCATGGGGAATTGCTCGGTGACTGTTTTTTTTTTCCAGGAAAAAAATGTAGCAGCAAGGCACCTGGCCTCAGAAAGTAGCAGGAAAAGGCAGACAGAAGCATAATGCAAGGGATGGGATGTGAAAAGAAATGCCAAGGAAGAAGGAAGGCTTCTCAGACTGTGGACACAGAGAGAGCGATGGAAACCATGAGCCTCCAGCGCAGCTGAGCAAGAAGGCAGCTGCTGCACACACCGATGGTGGGCTGCAGTGAAAAGCCAGGAGCCAGCAGTGAGATTTGCTGCTTCAAATACAAAGACTTTAGAAAAAGAGTCTGAGCTAAGAGGTGTGGAAATGTTGGGCTTCTCAGTTTGAGGAAGGTGTCAGGGCTGATGACTCTTTTCTTTGGGCTTGCTGAGGAGCTCAGGACAGTGGGAGCTAAATATATGGTACAGGCATACTGCGTGCTCATTGCTCAGTTAGAAAAAGGAACAACTGGCTATTTTTGATGGCTGCAAAGGCTTTGGACTGCAGCAACCACAGTGCTGGAACAAAACTCCTCTTTTATGGATCCGCAAACACCAGTGTAGATCCCAGAAATGGAGAAGCAGAAGACAAGAATGCAGAACCAGATGGAAGCAATTTATCCTGACTGTTTCATAAGCATCTTCCAGGGAAAAGTGATTAGCCTTATTAACTGATTAATTAACTGATTAACTGAAATTATGGATCACAGATCAAGTGATTGCAAGCGAGTGTATTTTGAGCAAAGTCAGCACTTTTCTGGGACACTGTGTGCCTCACGTGCTATTAACGACAGCTGACGGCCGGATGGTAAATCATCTGCAGAAATGGTGCTGGAGCCGACACCAGCACAGCCCCAACTGCAGCCCAGGACACGAGGTGAGAGGGGCAGGGTCTAGTGCTAAAGGAGAGTGAATCAAAGCCACCCCATTCCCTCTTCCAGTAAATCCCACTTAAAAGAATGGGGGAACAAATCTCACCTTCCTTAAGGCTGAGTTTTTCTTACTGAAGCTGAAGCTTTTCCTCTTGATAAGAAACTGGTAGGTTATACTGTGCCCAAAGGAGTATTTGTTCTGTGCTGGCCATTCCCTGTGCTTGTTTTCCTCTCTGAACCACACTTATACCCAGCTCCATTCCTAGACAAGGCAGCCTGAGGGGCTGGGCCCTAAGCGCAAGCACTCTTCAGCAGGCAGCAGCAGTGCTATGCTTGCCTTTCAGCACCTCACACAGGACTCTAAGGGAAGCGAGGGAAACGCAGAGCTTAGGTTTATCAGTCTTCTTGTTTTCTCTTCATTCGTTCATTCGTTCATTCCCTAGTCTCATTTTCTCTTTAGGACTTTCTGCTCCTTTTATTTCTCCTAAGTGGGACTTGAATGTAGCTTTGCTCAGGTTGAGTCTGTGGTATCAAGGGCTGTTCCAGCACTGACGTTTGTCACCAAGAAGGCTGTTTACCTGAGAGAGTTACAAATGGTATTTTATAAACCGTGTTTCTGTAAGTGGATTTTTCTTTTTTGCTTGCGGGGAAAACTGCTTTAATAATCTGACTTCTGATTAATGGCACAGCCTCCTGGCAAAGCAGGCTGCTTCAGTTATTTCTCAGGGAGGATTTAAACATGGTAAATAAGGGAGGAAATGCACAGTACTCTGCCTGAAAAATATTGATCTAGACTCTGAGGTGCAAGACACCCAGGGAAGTTATTCGGTAAACAGCTGGGCTTCAGCCTGTGAGCAATAGACATCTCTAAACTGAATGCTGCTCTTCTGAAGGGAAGGGACAATTCTGGGCTCTCTGATATGTGAAAATCTGAGATTTGCTGCTGGGTTTTTGCCTTCGCTCCCCTACAGCGAGGAGAAATGCTCTTCCAAGGTACTGTGGTTGTTAAGTCTGAGGAGGCTCAGGGGAAACAATGACCTCTACAATGACCTGAAAGGAGGTTGTAGTGAGGCAGGTGTTGGCCTCTGCCCTCAGGCAACGGCCATAGGACAAGGGATTGGCGTCAAACTGCACCAGAGGAGGTTCAGATTGGATATGTAGAAAATGTTCTTCTCAGACGGAGCGGTGCTGCAGTGGCACAGGCTGCCCGGGGAGGTGGTGCAGTCACCGTCCCTGGAGGTGTTCCAGAGCCGTGTGGCACTGAAAGACATGGTTATGGGCATGGTGGGGATGGGCTGGTGGCCTTCCCATAGGGCTGCAGGGCCGAACCCGCAGTCCAGATCCCCCAGCCAGCAGGGCAACGAAAGGCAACACAGCAGCCCACTGCTAGCCACGCCCCCTGCAGTTCGATGGCGACGGTGACGTCAGCGGGGCGCACTGCGCCTGCTAGGAGATCCGCGCTTTACGGCAGTCGTGCTCCGCTCCTCGGTTTTTCTCTTTTACGACAGTGGCGCTCGGCGGCGTAGCCGTCGCGCAGCGTTGACGCAATAAGGGCGGGACGGGGCTGCGCGCGGCCTTTTCTCGCCGGCCTCCGCCGCCGTCGCTCCCGTATCCGCCGTCATCGGGGCCGTAACGTGGCCGCGCAGGTGAGGGGACGCCGTGGCCGCCCCGTCCCGCTCCGCCGCCCTACCGGGACCGGTCTGCGGGTAGCGCGACCCCCGGCCCCGCCCCGGCGTCACCGCTGGTTCCGGTGGTGCCGAGTCGGGGCCCCCGCCCTCCTCCTCCCACACCGGTCCTCCTCTTCCGTGCCCCTTTCCTTCCCCTCGCGGTGGCACCGAGCGGGCGCGCTCTGAGGGGACGTTTCGCTTGCTCCCCGCAGAGCCGTGAGCCATGGCGAAGTTCGTGACCCCCGTGATCCAGGACAACCCCTCGGGCTGGGGCCCGTGCGCCGTGCCCGAGCAGTTCAAGGATATGCCCTACCAGCCCTTCAGCAAGGGAGACCGCCTGGGCAAGGTACTGCGGTGTGCTGCTGCTGAGTGAACCCCTATGCCTCTCCACCAAGCTACGAGTGTGGAGAGCTGGATTAGATGTCAGGAGGTGGCTCATCGTTCAGAGAGGCACTGGCACGAGCTGGCCAGAGAGCTGTGGGTGCCCAGTAACCTGGAGGCTTTAAAGGCCAGGCTGGATGGGGCCCTGGGCAGCCTGAGCTGGTGGGAGGTAGCCCTGCCCGTGGCAGGATTTAAATAATCTTTAAGATTCCTTCTGACCTGAGCCGTTCTGGGATATGACATTCTCAGGCACCTTGTCAATTCTGTGAGCATTTTGTGAGGCTCGCTTACAGAGGTGGGAGTTGAGAAGCGTACAGCAGTCCCTTGTTTTGCCGTTTGAGGTCCTACTGTGGGGCACACAACATTAACACTGCCTTATTTTGACTGTTTATGTTTGTCGTTAGGTGGCGGATTGGACGGGAGCCACGTATCAGGATAAGAGATACACAAGTACGTGTTGTCTGATGGCTGTTCCTGCCATTTATTTTGTGCAAACTTTTCTTCAAACGTCATACCTGCTTTCATGTTTCACACTGGCTCGACCAGCTACCTGCACACCTCAGCAGAGGAGGCTTCTTAATTTCAGAAGTGTGTCTCACCACGTGGAGAACTGAGTGGGGCTCTCCCTGTCCTTAGGGTTTCCTTGTGGGTTTGTCCTGTGTGCTGACTGGTGCTTCTCCAGGAGGCTCAGAACAGGGAGGAAATGTGGAATCTAATGCAGGAGTACTAGTTGGTGCATTAGACTTGAGTAAAGGCTACTGAGGAGAATTTGGGGGGGAGGGGTGGAGTGTCATATTTTTGTTTCCAAGGTTCACAGCAAGGAGATTTATTTTATTTCCAGACAAGTACTCGTCACAGTTTGGTGGTGGAAGTCAGTATGCATATTTCCATGAGGAGGATGAGACTAGCTTCCAGTTGGTGGATACAGCACGGACACAGAAAACTGCATACCAGAGGAATCGCATGCGATTTGCACAGGTAACACTCATTTTCAGAAGCAGGGTCAAAAGAGACATAGAGCAATGCAGAATTACTTTGTCACTGAATTGTCCTTTTTTTTTTTTTTTTCTTTGCTGCATTAACACAGAGGAACCTTCGGAGAGACAAGGACCGTCGGAACATGCTGCAGTTCAGCATGCAGACACTGCCAAAGAGTGCCAAGCAGAAAGAGAGGTGCGGGCATCACATATGTGTGAATGTACTGTTGATAAATAATTTAAGTTACTCTAACAAAATCCACCAAAGCTCCTAGCAAAGCATTTCAGGATATTTTAAATTTTGCTGATGCGTGTAGTAGTCACAGGCATGGATTTGAAGCAGCTATTTAAGAACTTAGGAGAAATTTTGAGTCAAGTTTAGGAGGTACGTGTGACAACTTAAAGCAGGATGTACTCTTTCTGAAAGCTGTGCTGTAGTCATTAAGGATAAAAACATTTGAAGGGTGTTTGGAGTGAAGAACAAAGCTCATAATGCTCCAGGCATTTTGATAACAAAATTCTCAGTAAATCTTTCAGTGGCTTGGTGCCTGAAAGCGTTGTTCCTCTGGGTGATTATTTGGAAGTGTAGGAGTCATTGTGGCAGGGAGCTGCTTGTGTCAGGAACTTCTTATAAGGCTTTTCACATATTTGTTATTGTAGGGATCGTTTGCGGCTCCAGAAGAAGTTTCAGAAGCAGTTTGGAGTGAGGCAGAAATGGGACCAGAAGTCACAGGTAAACTAGCCAGCTTTCTGACCCTGGTGATGGCTTAGTTTTTCTGGCTGTGCTCATGAGGCAGCTTCCCTTGCCTGAATCCTGATGTGCTGTGTGTGTTTCTCTCTTTACCCATTTCACCTCTGACTGCGCAGCAGAAGCCTCGTGACTCCTCTGTGGAAGTTCGCAGTGACTGGGAGGTGAAAGAAGAGATGGATTTCCCACGACTGATGAAGATGCGCTACCTGGAAGTGTCAGAGCCACAGGACATGTAAGTTCCTAACACAGTTTCTTCAACAGGATGAATTTTTGGACAGCAGGAGAGCAAGGGATCTCTTGGGTTGGTCCCAGAGTTCCTATTGAGGTATCCAAAGCTGGGAGTGGTAGAATGCCCATCATTCCCTCAGTCCTTTGTGGTTTGTCAGTGGAGGTATTTGTGTGATCAAGGTCATCCTCCCTTTCTCTCCAGAGAGTGCTGTGGAGCCCTAGAATACTATGACAAAGCCTTTGACCGCATTACAACAAGGAATGAGAAGCTGCTGAGGAGCATTAAGCGCATCTTCCATACGGTCACTACTACTGATGACCCAGTTATCCGAAAGGTATGTTCACTGGTTTGCTAAATCCAAGGGTGTGCTTTTTCATTGCGTGCTGTTGTTTAAGACCTGTCACAGTCAGACCAAAGACAAACAGGAAAAATCCACATCTCTCAGCTTGCAAAGTGGAAACAAAGTATTACCTTGGTACTTTCCTTAGACCTAAGGCAAAACCAGGTCAAGGCAAAAGTGGGATGGGAATAATGGCCAAAGGAAAGCAAGCAAACCAGTACTTGAACAGTGCTGGAAAAGGAACTTCAACGTTGAAAACCTGCTTCTAGAGTTTTCATCTTTTTGGAGATGAGGAAGGCTCAGGGACTGCTCTTTGTGACTTTGTCAGCAGTAAGGAACCAAGTGCTTTAACAGCAGATTTGCATTTTGTAGTAGGTTTCTTTTTGCTTGTCTGAGCAGGAGGGTGCTTGGAATGCTAGGTAGTACTCCACACTTGGCACAGTTGTCAGCAGTGTACCCAGCAATCTGTCTTTCTCAGTGTGGAAGAAGAAATTCTTTCATAAAATCTGGTTTGCCAGCACTTCTGATCTTGGCTGGGAAAGGAAAGGTATGTCTGTAAGTGCTGCTGAAACATAATGTTTTCTGTATCCATAGCTGGCCAAGACTCAAGGGAACGTGTTTGCCACAGATGCCATCCTGGCCACACTGATGAGTTGCACTCGCTCTGTGTATTCCTGGGACATCATTGTCCAGAGAGTTGGATCCAAGCTTTTTTTTGACAAGAGGGACAATTCAGATTTTGGTGAGGAAAACTCTTGAAAGAAATTTATTATTGTTACTTATCTTAGTTTTCTTTATGCTTTTGTGGTGGTGGGTTTTTTTATGTTGTTGTTGTTTTGTTTTTTTGTGTGTGTTTGTTTTTTTTTTTAATTTATTCTATGTCTCAGTGCCAAGACTGAGATACCTGGAGCAAACTGATTGCTGCAATATGTTGCTGACTGTGAGAGTACTTTCAACATTGATCTGCTTCAGCATGGGTGGTAGAGATTCATCGAAGCCAATAGAAGTTCTCTCCAAGTATAACAGCTTGGACTGTTTTTTGGTTTTTTTTTCTCAGATCTACTGACAGTGAGTGAAACAGCTAATGAACCACCGCAGGAAGAGGGCAATTCCTTTAATTCTCCACGCAACCTTGCCATGGAAGCAACTTACATCAACCATAACTTCTCCCAGCAATGTCTGAGGATGGTAAGGCCAAGCAGTTCTGGGCAGTAGGGTCTGAGTTGTAGAGAGTCTGGAAATGAGACTTTATTCAGACTCTCTTAATGCAGCTGCTCAGCACAGAAGTGCTTAAATTGGTAAAGGTAGTTTGCACTGACATTACCTCAGCTTGAAACAGGTGGGACTCCTTATGGTGAGCAGTTTGACTCTTTGTATAAAATGACTTTCACCTTTATTTTACTAAGAGGAAATCCCACTCCTGTTGGTAAAGTGGGCAGCCTTCTGAGCACGTTTATTAAAGCTGAAGTGCTAAGAGGAGTAATGATTACAGGGAAATGGTTACCATGGCAATGAAGATTTGCATCGGTTGTCTTGATTATTTTAGTGCCTTTTCTGTGTAAGGAAAGTCCACTGTGGTTGCTATAACAGAATATTCATCCAAGGGGAGAGCTGTAAGTTTTGTTCTTTTGCTTGTTTCTGTTTCCATATATAGGGAAAGGAGAAATACAAGTTTCCCAACCCAAACCCCTTTGTGGAAGATGACATGGATAAGAACGAAGTAGCTTCTGTTGCTTACAGGTATGCTGATGTATCTCTTATTCCCAGCTTTGACAAGGGTGCAGGATGTCAGTGTGGTTTGCGGGGGGAGGGGGAGGGAAAAAACTATCAAAACCAATGAATAGATAAAGGATGAAAGGATTTTGCTGAGTACTTGGAAAGGTCTGGAGAAGAATCAGGGTCAGAAATAACGGTCTGGACTGTGTGTTTGTAGGTACCGAAGATGGAAGCTGGGGGATGACATAGATCTCATTGTCCGCTGTGAGCATGACGGGGTGATGACGGGAGCTAACGGCGAAGTGTCATTCATCAACATCAAAACTCTGAACGAATGGGATTCCAGGGTGAGGAAGAACAAGATCCCAAAGCTAGCTCTAACTGCTTCACTGCTGCCTGACAAGCCAGGTATAGCAGGCAAGATGAGACAAACATCTAGCGGTGACCCCTGAGTTACCTTCCATCAAAGATGCATAGCTTTGGTGGACTAGCAGTACTATTAAGCATCACCCAGGCATGAGGTAGTTGATTTGAACCCTATTCTTGTTCCCAGGTGTTTTGTGCAGTAGCTGCTTTCCCTAGCAGACTTCCTCTCCTAGCCATTGCTATTTTATTTCTCCCTTTCCAGTACAGGGGCTCTCTCTGCAAGTAGAGGTTTGCATTCCCTAGTTAAGGTATCACAGTTCAGATAGAAGTTTCCCCGTGCAGTGGCTGAAGAGATAGTTGCTGCTGGCTCGTTAGGTTCACCCTGCTTTTGATTCTCCTCTTAGTACTGCAATGGAGTAGACTGGCGCCAGAAGCTTGACTCACAGAGAGGAGCTGTGATTGCCACAGAGCTGAAAAACAACAGCTACAAATTAGCTCGCTGGACATGTTGTGCGCTGCTGGCTGGATCAGAATATCTCAAACTCGGGTAAGACAGGGTTTTCAAAGCAGCTATCTTTCAGGTGCGTTCTCAGTGATTTAACACAATCTGTATCATAGAGAACTGTTGGTAGAGTCTGGATGATCATAAAATTGCCTCACAGTTTGAACAGCAGTGGGTAAAGCTTGCAGTGAACGTGCCAGTGGTGACCCAGGCCTTAGCTTTAGCTGCTTCCCCTCAACATCTGATTGATGTGCCCTCCGTTGGGGCTGACCTTGTAAGACCTCATGCGTGTGACAAGCAGGCAGCCTCTGCCATTCCCAGCCTATTTGCTGAAATTGACAACAAGGGAAATAAATGCAGTGACCATGCTACCTGTCAGGAGTTTGATTGAGGTCCTCAGTGCACCATTACTGAGAATTTGAGTGGAGGAGGAGGTGTCACCGCAGTCCTTTTGGAACTGCCAGTTTAAAACCAATTGAGTCTGTGCCCTGTTATTGATGGCTTGAATGAGCTGCTGTGTGTGCTGCCTTCTGCCAGCCATCCAGTTTTGCAGAAATCCAGACCAGAGTGCTTTTTCTGTGGTTTCTTTGCAACACAGAGCATATATTATCTTATCTGTAAATGAAAATAATGGCTGGGGGTAGTGAAAAGGGCTCCATCCTGGTAGTTCTTCAATTCTGTATTCTGTTTTTAGGTATGAGATATCTGAAGTCTAGACCCACAAGTTATCATGAAATTGCTTAGTTTTTATCTGTGGTGTTAATTCTTTTGTACTGCTCTGTCAGATCTGGGATAGTGGGAGGATTCCAGTTGTGTTACTGATGGCAACAGCCAGTGGCCAGGAGATCCTCTTAGCTTTCAGTGTCAGAGAGTTAGGATGGTTCTTCCTTCTCAAAAAACAAAAGCAAACCCATCATGCTGGGTTTTTTTGGTGTCACTTTGGTGGCTGAAATCAATTCCCTGCTGCTACTCTCTTCCTTCTTGCCCACCAGATACGTGTCCCGTTACCACGTGAAGGACTCTGCCCGCCATGTGATTTTGGGCACGCAGCAGTTTAAGCCCAATGAGTTTGCCAGCCAGATCAACCTGAGCATAGAGAATGCCTGGGGCATCTTGCGCTGCGTCATCGACATCTGCATGAAGCTGGATGAGGGGAAGTACCTCATCCTCAAAGACCCCAACAAACAGGTGATCCGAATCTACAGCTTGCCCGATGGCACCTTCAGCTCAGATGAGGATGAGGAGGATGAAGAGGAGGAGGAGGAAGAGGAAGGTTTGTAGTATTCTGAGGGGTTTGTGCCTTTTATTGAGCTGGATGAAAGAGGGAATGTAGGGTAAGGATGAGAGCTAACGTGGTGGAATGGTGAAAGGAATGGGGCTGGGGAAGGTGCAGCGCCGAGGATGCTGGAGTAGGTGGTGGAAAGAGGAGGGCGGGAGGAGTTATAATGTTGAATGGCAAGAAAAAAAACTGGGAACAAGAATGGGAGCTGTACCTACATATGGACAGGGAGGGAGGGCTTGGATGTATGATAGAGGAATGGGCCCAGAGCACAGGAAAAGAAGCTTACAAGTTAGCTGTGTTCAGTCTGCCCGGGACTAGGATTCGTGCTGACAACAGCACGCCTTGAGTTCTTCTGGGTTCGGATTAGAAACGGTGACTACACTCTGTGACATGTAACTACTCTGGCAGCAGGGGAGTGCAGGCTCCCCACTGCTGCTGCCCAGGGTATTCCTAAGGCACAGGGAGGAGGAGCGGTCCCGCTTCAATTAGGCTGTGGATGTGGCTTCTTCCTCCTGCCGCAGCAGCCTCACTGTGCTTTCTCTTGCAGAAGAAGAGAGCTGAGCACCAGGGACTGCGACTGGGCATCTCCCTGCACCAGGATCCGCTGGAAATGGCCGGCTGGGCAAAGAAGCCGGAATAAAAAGTGTCTTTTCTCTGCACGGCTGTTGTGCGTGTGCTGTGTGGAGCAGGGGGGAGAGGGGGGTGGTGGCTGACCGCGTGGGAGCGAGAGAGGCGGAGGGCGCGCCGGCTCCTTTAAGGTCCGTCCCCGCCCTCGGCCACGTGGTTCGGCGAGGAGGCGGAGTCACGTGACGCGGCGTGGGGTTGTGGCGGGCCCGGCGCGCACCCCGGCTTCCCCTTCGCGGGCGTGAGCGCGTGAGGAGCGGCGCGGGCCGGGTCCATGCTGCAGGTGCGGCAGCGGGCGGGACGCGGCCGGGTGCGGCGCGCATCGCGCGCGGCGGCCACGCCCCGCACTCCATTGGGTGAGGGTGGGGCGGGTGGGTGAGCGGCGGCGGGTCCCGATTGGCCGGCGGCCGCCAGGGGTGGGGCCGGCCCGCGCCGGGCGCTGAGGGGCGGCGGGGCCGCCATGTTCGTCGCGCTGCGCGCCGCGACGCTCCCGCTCTTCTCCCGGCAGCCGCCGCCCCGCCATGGCCCGCGGCCTCTTCCTGCGCCTCGTCCTCAGCGCCCTGTGTGCGGCCGGAGCCGCCGCCTTCCTTTACCACGACTACTGCGTGCTAGGAGCCGGCCCTGCCGGCCTGCAAGCCGCCTACTTCTTGCAGCGGGCCGGCCGCGACTACGTGGTGTTCGAGCGCAGCCACGCGCCCGGCAGCTTCTTCGCCATCTACCCGCGGCACCGCAAGCTGATCAGCATCAACAAGCGGCACACGGGCAAGTCCAACAGCGAGTTCAACCTGCGGCACGACTGGAACTCGCTGCTCAGCCACGAGCCCCGCCTGCTGTTCCGCCGCTACTCGAGGCAGTTCTTCCCCCACGCCGACGCCATGGTGCGCTACCTGGAGGACTTCGCCGCTATCTTAGGGCTGCGCGTCCGGTACGACACCGCCATCGTTCACGTCACGTTAGAGAAAGAGCCGAGGGCGTGGAACGGCCACTACTTTGTGCTGAGCGACCAGAATAGGCAGAGCTACAAGTGCAGGTAATGGGCACGCAGCTCTCCGCGTGGCTTTTCGCTTGTGGAGTAATCGAAGGTTGGTTTTGCCCGAGCCCCCCTGCTTCGGGTTGGTCACAGCCTGCCTGAGCGCCTGCTGAAGTGGAGAGTTGGCGGCCTGCCCCAGGGCTGGAGCGGGGTGCCGGGGAGGAGCAGCAGCTCCTGCCAGCGCGGTACCTCTCAGCTATGCTTCATATCAGGCAAATGAGGGGCTGGCAGATCAGGCACAGACGGGTCGATACATAAAGTGGAGCGGATTGTTTTCACCTCAGTGAATCCACGGGCGTTTAGAAAAAGCTGAGTGGAAAAGTGTGGCCCAGCTTGTTGAGGCCCTTGCTCAGCTCAGAAGCAGCAGGAGGGAGCTGGGGAGCAGTGGGGCTGAGGGGGCTGTGGTGGAATCAGGTGATTTCAGGTTCCTTTCAACCCAAGCCACGCAGTCTCTGATGTTCAGTTCTGCCTTTGGCAGAAAGTGAGTGCGATGGTGATGAGTTGATGGTTGGACTGGTTGATCTTAGAGGTCTTTTCTGACCTTAACAGTTCTATGATTTTAATTCCCAATGAAGCCTATAAGCTTCCCCAAATGCCCCTTTGTCATGCTCAAACACACATCCCACACTGCTACTCAACCACGTTCTTAAAAACCCTCTCAGAGTTACTCATGTGAACATATGGAGTGTATTTCTCAGCTCTCTTGAGAGCCTCAGATCTGTGACAGCCAGTCACACTGACTGTCACTTAAAGGTGCACTGGCTGGCAGGCTAGGAGGGGGCAGAGCTCAGCATGGGACACCCACACACCATCAGCAAATTGTTCTCAGGAGCTGTGTGAGCAGACAGCGCTTCTCAGTTCTGCTGCTTGCTGCTTCCTTATCAATTGCAATAATTCCTGTAATACTTGGGCAAGAGTTCTTACAAAGAGCTATGAAAACACTGATGTGTTTACATTTAGTGTTAACAATTAGCATTGTTGCAAGTCTTAATCATATAAATATGATAGCGTTTTAAAATCCCTCTTAAATTTGTTTCTTGTTGTTCCGTTGCATGAAAAGGCAGCACACATTTTAAATCAAATTAATTTTTATGCAGCTTATCGCCCACCTGTGAAACGTTAGTATTACAGCATGCGTAGTAGTGCTGCACATCCACAAACAACTGAAGGTTAGGAAATAAGTGAAGCTTGTCAGTACCGTGTCCACACTGATTTGTGCTACACATAATGCCATTAGGAGCCCTCCTTATCACCATAATGACGGGAAGGGTAGGAGCAAGTCATTAGGTGAAGCCAGGGGGAAGTTTTTACTGAAATTGGAATGTATGCAGTACCAGTCAGCCTGGTCAGCTGTGGATGCCCCATCCTTGGAGGTATTCAAGGCCAGGCTGAATGTGGCTCTGGGCAGCCTAGTCTAGTGGTTGGCGACCTTCACGTGGCAGGGGGGTTGAAACTGGATGATCACTGTGGTCCTTTTCAACCCAGGCTGTTCTGTGATTCTATAAAGGTCACTTCCACTGTGTTAGGAACAGTGAGATGGAAAGACAGTCTGAATTCTGTGATTCCTGTATTCCTTAATGCTGTTCCTCTTTTTGCAGCTGTTTGTTGGTTGCCACTGGCACGTGGGTCCCCAACGTGGTAAACTTTCCTGGCTCAGAGTATGTTGAGGGTTATGAGACGGTGTCTACCAACCCAGAGGATTTTGCCGGTCAAACCGTGCTGATCTTGGGCCGAGGGAACTCAGCCTTTGAGACGGCAGAGAACATTCTGGGTGTCACAAATTTCATCCACATGGTGAGCCGGTCCCGCGTGCGCCTTTCCTGGGCTACTCACTACGTCGGGGATCTGAGGTAGGAAACTGTTCTTCTTCCTAATGCAGATAGAGCAGAAACAAGTGAGAGCTGCTGCTTGCTCAGGAGATCAGCCAGACTGGAGGAGGAGGAAACATGAGTACTTTTACCTTTAGGACCTTGGTTTATAGCAGCCCAGGTTGCAGCTGCTGAGTAGTATGTAACAGGAAGATGTTCCCGTGGATTCTGTGTCGTTAAAAAGTGCTGGCTGCTGAGTTGGTCCTTTGCTTGCAATTAAGGAAGAGAGTTCAGAGGTTGACTGCATCATGTAAGGGCAGCACTCTGATCAGAGTGAGCCTGGGGGTCAGAAACCCACATGTGGTTAATTGTTCTGCTGTGGACTTCCTAGCTGATTATCAGCATGCTGTGTACACCCTCTGTGCCTGTTTGTCTTTCAGCAGGGCTAATAGCACTGCTGTACACAGCAGGAATGCAGTGAGAATTAAGGCATTAATGAGTGTTCAGGAACAGGGCCAGAGGAGGCAGAGCTTCCCTCTCATTTGTACAAGGCACATTGGGGAGCATGCTGAGGGCTCACAGGAGTGGCAGTGATCAGTGATACAGCCATCAGCAATGTCACCAAAGCCCTGAGGTGCACCTGGTAAGCTTGTCCCATTTCCAGGGGCTGAGACCAAACCCTGGATCCAGCTGTGCCCATTAGCCTTTCTTCCTTCCCTTTTCTTTGCAGAGCAATTAACAATGGTCTACTGGATACCTACCAGCTGAAATCTCTGGATGGACTTTTGGAAGGTGACCTGGAAGATCTAGCTATTGTCAAGGACAAAAAAGGGAAGCTGCACATCACACTTCGGTTCTACCTGGAGAACAGGAACACCAGTGCAGGCATCGATGGGATCACCCTCCCACAAGATGAACTGGATAACTTTGCTACTCGTGCGCCATATGACCGTGTCATCCGCTGTCTGGGCTGGAAGTTTGACTTCTCTATCTACAACAGGTGAGGCAGAACCGGTGTCTATGGAAGAATGTATTTATAGCAAGAGACTGACAGGCCAGGGCAAGGAAAAGATCAGATAGGGTGATTGCAGCTCTTCTGCTGGTAGCACTGCCCAGGCCTCCATGTGCTCCAGGTTACCTGGTGCTGCACAGGCCTGTGTTTGCCCTGCAGCTGTGTTTGTGCCCCAGTAGGAATGTGTGTGCTGCTGCCCTCTGACCGACAGGCTGTAGGGATGAACAAATGGCAGTGCTGAGTCTTGGATGTTGCAGGAAAAGTTTGTGTCTTTATAGCTCAACAGGTGGACCTGCCAAATCGAGAGAAGGTAGCGTTCTTTCAAGTGAGGATGGCACAAATGCAGATTGCTGCAGAAAGGTTTCATCTGCTTTTTTTTTTTTTTTTTTTTTTTTCCTGAAGGAGCAATTTTTGTTCCACCTTTGTATTCTAATATATTCTTCAACTTGAAATGGTATTGCTAACTTTGCTATTTCCTGAAGTTCATTGTCAGTGGCTCAGGCTGGTATTTGATGGTGGCCACAGCTACCTCGAGAGGAGTGCCCTTCTCTTCTGGAAGATCCTTGCTGACCTTATGCTCTTGGGAAAGTAGTGAGTTCCACTGAAGGCAACGGGAACATGGAGCAGTGTCTTGCCATGGCTACCATGTAATATATGCCTTATCAGAAGCCCTCTTTCTTTTTCCACCCCTGCCCTTCCTGACAGCTTGCTATTCTGTTTCGCACATCAGATCTCTTAGAATGATGCCAGGAAGAGGGAATAAAAGCAAATATCCTCAGATCAAACCCAATTACGAGTCCAGAGGCACTCGGGGGCTCTTTGTTCTTGGCACTGCTAGCCACTCTGTTGACTTCAGGAAATCTGCCGGGGGTTTCATCCATGGCTTCCGGTACACAAGTGAGTACTGGGGCTTATAGAAAGGGCAGGGGCTGGGGTTCAGTGTTCCCTTCCAAAGAACAATTCATAGCTTAGTGCTAGAAAAGGGTGACCCTTCATCTTGTGCTGGCAGTAAGAATAGCAAAATATAGCCAAGATGCAGCTGCATAGTCTAAAGGGGAGGAGAGGACATGAAAGTGCCTTGGGGTCATATCTGAAGTCTTTGATTGTCTTTGTTTTGTCTTGTGTCTCTCTGGCCCGCCGTCTCTTATTTATGTAACAATAAATTTCTGCCTGCCAGATGCTGTGCCTCGTGGCGGGCTGTGGGTGAGAGGTCTGTGCTGCGGTGTTAAAACCCAGCAGCTTTCAGCAGCAGGGAGAATTTCTGTTTGTGTGTGCGTTCCATCCTTATCATTATAGAGCTGCTCAGAAGAAATGAAATACTCCAGGGACCCCTTGCCCCCTTACCAGCCACTCAGCATCACATCAGCTTTCTGAGCGCATCTCCACTGCAGCTGGTAGCAATCTGGGTGGGATGAGCTGTTAAGCTTCTTTATTGTGTCCTGCCAGGATCTGTGCGCAGCAGAGCAATTGGATTTTTTTTTTTTTCCAAATGTGCAAGGCTGGATTTTTTAATAAGCTCTCTTTGTTTCTCTCAAATGTCTTAGCTCGTGCGGTCCACCGCCTATTGGAAAACCGTCACCATGGTGTCCCCTGGCCATCCGCAGTGTACCCTATTACACAGCTGACCAACTCCATCATCAAGCGGGTGAACGAGGCCTCAGGCCTCTACCAGATGTTCAGTGTCCTGGCTGACATCATACTGCTGAGAGAGTGAGTGAGTGAGCAATTATTCCCAGCGCTGTGTTCTACTGTTTCGTTTCTTTTTCTTCACTGTCACTGCCTTTGGTGCCACCACAAAAGTTGTTGCATTGCTTTGTATTGATGTCACACAGGCAGACACCTCAAAACCTGTACCGTGAGTGGTGCGCTGCTGTCCCCAGTTCTGCAAATTATTTCCTCTTTAAAGTCTGAGGTGGTCCAGGCATTTCTGCTAGGCTCGGAGTTTTTGTTCTCTTTCACTGTCCCTAGGGAAAAACTTTCCTTGGGCACTGTTAATAGAGGAATCTCAGAGTCTGGGAGTAGAATGAAGTCTTGTAACAGTATGTGCAGCCTTTGTAAGCTCTACATCAAGCCCAGCCCAAATCTGTAGTACCTAAAAATGATAACTATCTGATGGCTCTTTGGCCTTAGCATCAATCTGTTGAGGGAGTATTGGATCCCAGGTGGTTTTTCTCTGTCAGAAAGGTCTTACGAGTGTGGTTGCAATTCGTAGGAATGCCACAGCATTTGAATACCTGGAAGAATACCCAGTTGGAATCTTGGCTGAGTTGGAAACACAGACGGGGAGAAAAGCCCCTGCTGGACTATTTGTTGTCGTCATGGAGTACGGGAGGAATTTCTCAGGAGATGACAAGGATGTCTTCTACTACAACCGAGCTGTGGGAGAGGCACAGCATGCCTGGCAGTCCAACTTTTTGCACCCTGTTATTTACTACTACAAGCACCTCCCTACAGGTAAGCTCTCTAGCCTCTCTGTTAATTATCTGATAAGAGCAAAATGGAAAAAAGAGGAAGATAGTTGAGAGCCAGAGTGGGTATGGGGCAAGACTGGAACATGTTGCAAATTTCCTCCTCTCCTACCTTCACATCCATCTTGTGAGGCACTTGCTGCCACTGTGTGAGCTGAAGAAAAGAAGCTTTCATTAGTCCTGCCAAAATGGAGCAGGTTATACTGGAGACCTCACATTGGAGAAGGTGAATAAACAAGTTTGTTGTCTCCAGAGTCATGAGGCAGCAATGAACGTTGCCTGCCTTTGCAGCCCGCAGTGCATGCATTCTGCAGAGTCCTGGCAATCAGAGTTGGGCTGTTTTGTGTTCCTGCCAGATGAAAGCTGCTTTCTGTGGCCCCATCAAGTCTGAGAGGTCATGTAGTGATTGAGGTAGCCAGAAACAAACATTTGAAGATGAATATTTTATCCAGCAAACCCACTCAGAACACATTTCCTTGGGAAATGCGTGCGCTGAATCTTCATCTCCGGAAGTCTAATGTTCAGGGTCTGGCCTGACTTACACAGAAAGGAGTGTGATTGGTAGCAGCATTAAAGCTTGAATACAGTTCAGCCTGGCTGGCAGTCTCTACCCAGAGGGAACTGGAGTGGAAAGTGAAATGGCAGGAAATACTGTGGTCAGGGATAAGGAGCAGCTCTGTGGTGGCAGGGCTCTTCAGGACAGAGCTAACAGAGGGGATTGTAAATGAAAGTAAGGTAGGGATTAGAAGGTCAGAACAAAAACTGAACAGCTGCTGTGGTTGCTTTCTGCTTCCCAAGCCTTTTTTAATGCAGTTTTGATGCTGAGAGATTCCCTTAATGTTCTCTTGGCAGAACGTGAGATGAGACTTCGTCCCCCAGATTGGCCTCTCCCCCGCCCAGATGCCATCCATCACATTGTGGAGGATTTTCTGACAGACTGGACAGCCCCAAACGCTCACATCCTGCCTCTGAGGCGCTTCTTGGAGAACTGCCTCAGCACTGATCTGCGCAATTTCTTTGCAGGTAATTTGAGCCCAGGATTGAGGATGCAGGAGGAGGAGGGGGAATGCAAGGGACGTGTGACAGGAGTGATCTCTTGTGCAAATAACAGATTTCCCTGTGATGTGCTGACACTCAGTCAGTGACACCTTTCTGATGCGCTCCCCAGACAGTAGAATCATAGAATGGCCTGGGCCACAATGATCATCCAGTTTCAACCCCCCTGCTATGTGCAGGGTTGCCAACCACCAGACCGGGCTGCCCAGAGCCACATCCAGCCTGGCCTTGAGTGCCTCCAGGGATGGGGCATCCACAGCCTCTTTGGGAAACCTGTTCCAGTGTCACCCTCTGTGTGAAAAACTTTCTCCTAATATCTACCCTAAACCTCCCCTGTCTCAGTTTAAAGCCATTCCCGTTTGTCCTGTTGCTATCCACCCTTGTAAACAGCTGTAGAAACAGTAGAAAATGCTGGTGCTCTGTGTATGTTCCCAAGTAGCCTTTGCTCTTGCTCACCTCCACAAAAAGACTGACCCAACTGCACCCGGATTCATGAGCATATGAGATTTGGTTCAGTCCCCTTTCTAGCTGTAGTTTGCCTTGTTCTTCCATTATCCAGATGTTCCTTTTTGCCATCAGATGCCTGATCAGTTCTCATTTACCACAGGTGGGATTGTTTCCAGCAGGGAGATGAGTGAAAATGGGAATGCTGGGATATGGGAGCTGGAGAAATCTCTGCTGCCTCCTTTCTTGGTCTGGCAACCTAATGGGGGAACATCACATGGCGCACAGCCAGTTCTCTGGCATGAATGTGATGACAGAGGGCTGAAAGCTCAAATGTTTTTTCTGTCAGTGTAGACTGGAGGTGCCAATCTGCATCTCCTGATACATGCACTCAGAACTGACTCAGTTACTCTGCTGCAACCCTGGTGCAAAGTGCCAGGTGGGAAACTCCAGTCTTCCTTGATCTTTCTGCCTTCTTTTCTCAGTGTTTTCAAGAGCTTGTGTGAATTGTTCTCTAAATGGTTTATCTGGTGAATCTGATTTTTATTTTTTTTTTTGAACGTTTTCCCTGGCAGAATCCTGTTTCCTTTTTGCCCTCACACGTCAGAAGCTGCCTCCCTTCTGTCAGCAGGGGTATGCAAGAATGCAAGGGCTTACTGGGAGTGAGAGGCTCCGGCGTCATGCGGTGGAAGCTGGCCTGCTGGAGGATTATGCTGTCATGGACTTCTCAGGTGACAAACTCCCTGACAGCCGCCAAGGGTCCCAAGACCAGTTGCTGAGAGATCATGTGATACCACTCCGTCCTCTGCACCATTTTGTTAATGCCAAGGATGAATTTTAGAATTTCTCACACCACGTGGAAATCCACAGGTGCTGTTGTGACAATACTGTAACAGAGATCCACGGCGGGATTCTTCCCTCTCCTACACGCCTTTTACATCCCAGCTCTTTCCACTGATCATGAATTGCCAAAGACCCGCTCAGATCTTGCTGTTACAAAAAGGACCAACGTGCTCTGAAGGATAAGTCAGAGCCTGGAATCCAATGATGCTGAGGTTTCTGCTTTGTCCTCGTGGAGTTCAGAATTGCTTGAAGATGGTGTTTGTGTTTATGTAGTAAACCAATAATATACAGTGACGTCCAGAGGTCAAAAAAGGGAGAGTTTAGGAACTCCTGTCAACTGCCTCCTCCGAGGGAACTGGCTTGCGTTCTGTTTCAGCCTGGTGGAAGCTTTCTGGTCACTGGATGCTCTGTGTACTTGAAGATTTGTTTGCGTGCTGAATCCTGATGTGGTACTTTAGACAAACTTTATGGCAGTCTCCCTGCATTTGAGTTAGGGCAGTCACAGAGCTTGAGTGGAGAGAGGTGGTGGGTTTTAGTTACAGTATGAGTAGGATAATTTGTCACTTCTGCAGAGCAGTTCAGAAGAACATTCCCTCTGCAGGGGTGAATAGCTTGCTTAGAACACGTAGGACAGAGGCAGTTACACTGAGCTCGACCCCCCTGTCCTGTCCTAACATTTTTCTTTTCCCACACCAAAAAGCCTGAAATGTTACCCCTGTGTTTTATAAAGCGTGACCAATATTTCTCCTATTTGCACTATGTCCCATCAAGAAAGTTTTGGGTGAACTTTGATGTTGTTAAAATGCTCATTCTCTTATTTTTATTCCCTCCAGTCATCTTGAAGTCTCACAAGCATTGACTGGTTGGTGTCTGCACTTTATTGCTCCCTCTTTGCCTACCAAGTGCATTTGTCTGTCTGTGGGTTCCTGGGGGTTCCTTCCAAGGCCTTGGAATTGCAAAGTAGAAGTTTTGAGCTCAACCTTAGAATGTCTGTGTGATTTCTAAGCAATAGAAACAGTGAGAGAGAATAGACTTGTATCTCCACGCACACCTTCCAGTTCCGTAGCATCTGAAAGAATACTCCTTTGTATTTGTGCTTCCTGGATCATAGCAGGGCTGTACCTAAAGCTCTCGCAATCCTTTGAATCCAGCCGTTTCAGTGAAACTCCAGATCCTACCACCTCTGCTTTGTGTTTGCAGAGGCTGGGCAGCAGAAGAAGTGGATGAGATGACAAATGAGTTCTCGCTCCTATTTGCATGTACTGTACTTGCTAGAGGTGCTGCTTCTTAAGGGTGCTTGTACCTTACCTGCTCTGACATGCAGGACAGGAGAAATGATGTTATGCTCAGTTGGTGTTGATCAGCCTCAGAAGTTCCTAGCTACAGCCTTAGCACTGTGGGCTTTTTATTTGGGTTCATTGAGGGAAGGATAAAAGCCTGCCTGCTCACTCTTCCATTGTGCTCCATGTGCATCTCCCAGGGTTGTATCCTGTGACAGATGTCAGAGACTTTGCTGCCACTTGATTCTGTGGTGCCGGGAGATCCTGAGAAGGGAATGCAGGTCTGTGTTGTTCACGCATTGCTGATGAAACGGAGCAGCTCTTATTTCCATCCTGCTGCCTTGGAGCTGGCAGGCAGGGTCCCTGTGGAAGGGGCACTGTGTCTGCAGCCAGGAGAGAGGAGCACCCACCGACACCATTCCTTGTCCTGCAGAGCTGTACTTCTGTGTATGTTGTGTTAAAGTGAGTTACTGCCTGCCGTGCACTCTTGTCCAACGAACGCGTTTTGTATGGCTGTGTTCTTCCTACGAAGTTTAAAAAAAAAGAAATAATGACGTTGATCCAGAGGTGCGCCGTCATTCGTCGAGCCACGTGCGAAAAGCGCGCTCCGAGGCGGGGCTGGGGCCTGAGCTCTGATTGGCGTTATGCTCCGCCAATCGCTCGGGATCCGCCTTTGCTGTGCAACATCCTCCTCCCTAACTGACAGCCGCAGCAGCCACTAAGAGCCCACGGCTCTGTTAGGGAGGCCAATCAGCGTGTTGGAGGGCGGGACCGCTGGACGGAAGCGGAGTCGGGCAGGGGTCACCTCCGGTGCGAGCCGGGGGCTGTTAGCCGTGCGGGCGGTGGGGCTGGAGCTTGGAGTTGTGCGGGGACTTCGTGATCCTCACGTTCCCTCCGTTCTCTTCGCAGATGGCCCAGAGGCTGGCGCTGCGGCGGATGCTGGCCCTGGGACGCAGGCCGCTGCCCCTCGGGCACAGGCAATTGGCCCAGCAGGGCTTATCCAGCCGGGCTTTCGGCGGCTCGGCGATCCGCTGCAGCACATTCAACGTGCAGGACGGAGGTGACTTCCAGGAGCGGGTGGTGAACAGCCCTAAGCCCGTGGTGGTGGATTTCCACGCGCAGTAAGTGCCACGCACAGCGAGGCCAGAGCTTTGCAGAGGCGGTGGAGAACAGAGCTCCCCAGGGCAGGGTGGCTGTGCTGAAGTCATTCGGCCTGTGTGTAGTGTCAGCCTGTAACAGGTGCCTCCGGGCTTTGGGACTTCCTGTAACACCTTTTGTTAGCTGCTGGGGTGAAATCCCTCTTAAAAACATTAAATGATATCGCTGTCCTTGGGAGCATGCTGTGCTTTGTGTGTTCCTGTAGCATCACGTTGTGGCTTTCCAGTTTTCTCAGTGCGAAGTGTCCTTGTGGCCAACAAAGCCAATGTTATCCTGAGGTACTATACAAAAAGTACAGCCAGTAGTTTAAGTGAGGTTATCCTCCTCTTCTCCTCTGCACTGGTGGAGGCACAGCTGGATTGCTGTGCCCAGTTCTGGGCTCATCAGTTCAAAAAAATACAGAGAATTTCTAGAGAGAGCCCAGCGGAGGACCACAAAGATAATGTGGGGCCTGGAGCGTCTCCTGTACAAGAGCCCTGGGACTGTTCACTCTGGAGAAAAGAAAGCTGAAGGGGGATCTCATCACTGTTTATGAATATTTGGAGTATAGCAGTCAAATGAATGGAGCCAGGCTCTTTTCAGTGGTGTGCAGTGACAGGACAAGGGGGTAGTGGGCACAAACTGGAGATATTGAAGACGTCCTTAGATACTTTCCTGTGCAACTTACTCTAGAGAACCTGTTGTTGCAGGGGATTGGATTGGGAAATTGCTAAAGGTCCATTCTAACCCCTACCATTCTGTGATTCTGTGCTCTTGAACCAGGGCTCTCCACAACAAATACCAAAAACTCGCAACAGCTTTGTTTTACCAGTAGCAGCATTTGTAGTCAGTAAAAACATTGTCATTCTCTTGCCAGTAAAAATATTCCTAGATGTGATCTGCTGCATTAACAATACTGATTCCCTTTTTTTATTCAAGTATTTCCATATCCCTGTAGTGCTGTCATATGAGCCAGCCGTGGCTGATTCTGGGCAAACAGATTTTAAAACAGCCGTCAAACTGCTCTGAACAAACCAAAATTTACGTTAGCAGCGATCATCCAGGGAGAAGAGGACGAATAATTGAAAGCCTAGAATCTTTCGTGGAGGGAGGCTAACAAATCTCACCACAGTGTCAGTTTTAGATGGAAGGGCACTCAGAGCTTTCATTCACATTTTCCCCCAATTAAGGAAGTTCACATCTTCCTTACCAGTACATCTAGAGGAAGCTGTGAGTGTTTTTCCTGTACAGAACACTGCAAAATCTGCCACCTTTGCCATGTTCTTTTTGCAGCTGCTGCATCTCTTATTTTTGCAGCTAATGGGGGATTTCTGTAAGTGCATATCATAGAATCATAGCATGGCTTGTGTTGGAAGGGACCGCAGGGATCATCAAGTTCCAACCCCCGTGCCACAGGCAGGACCACCAGCCTTCAGATCTGGCACTAGATCAGGTTGCCATATAGAGCTGAAGTCTATGGTTAGGTAATCAGCAAGAGCCAATACACCTGACTGTGATGCTTGCACCATGGTGGTGATGTGATCAGCTGGGTAACAGCTCAGCATGTGAGAGGAGGGACAAGTGGTGAGAAGTGTATGGAGGACAGCAAAGGCTGCTGGACCTGGTTAATGTTTACACTCAGTGTTGAAGTGCCACCACTGTCCTGTGGCACAGAGGTCAACATGGATACAGAAGAGGTGAAACAGTGCTAAAGGTGCTGGTGTTCCAGCCAGCCTTCTGCAGCTGCTGCTGCACTTGCTTCTTTTTATGTCCACTCTCCTCTTTTTCCTTAGGTGGTGTGGTCCCTGCAAGATCCTAGGCCCCCGGTTAGAGAAGATGGTGGCCAAGCAGGAGGGGAAGGTGGTGATGGCCAAAGTGGACATCGATGATCACACAGACCTTGCGATTGAGTACGAGGTAGGAACCAGAAAAGCACAAGTTTGCTGATGCTGTTGGTGCTGGACATGTTCCTCTGCAGAGGGGATGTCAGCACAGCATAGTCTGGGTGGGGACGGGAAGCCCAATTCTGCCTGCTGGCTCCTGGTCCACTGGGTCATTCTCCAGTGAGTGGATTTCATTGTGTGTCTTTCCTCCAGCTCTGCTGCTCTTATCTGGCATCCCCATCTGCAGAAACACAGAAATCTGTGTCCTCTCAGCCACACAGAAGTTTATCACTGTAAATGCAGTCAGTGTGTGTAGCATTGTACTCTATGTACAGGTTGCTTGGATGTAGGGTGGGAGCATGAAGTAACAGGCCCCAGGCTGTTGCACTCTTAGACACCATTCTCCATGCAGGCAACCCTTCCTCTCTCTCCTTTCCTCATTCTTGTTGGGTGACAGAGTCTTGTCCTTACACTGCATCACAAGGAGACGCCGTGGGCTTTGTTTGGACAGGTGGAACGCAGGTCAGAGAATACCTGAACACAGCAGGAGCGTGCATTCTGTTCTTGACAAACATGGGCCTCGCTGATTGCGTTAGTGTTTCACCTGCTTGTTCCTCTTGCCCCTGCTACCTTTGCTGCTACCTTGCTCCTAGGAGCAAGCAGGGTGACTGGAGAAGGCCACAGCTTTAGCGTATTTGATTTTTTATTCTCTCCCCCTTCTACCCTCTCAGTGATTAGGCAGTTTATGAAATGCAGAAATTCCTTTGAGGACTGTGCTGGCCACTTCTTGTAAGCAACAGTTCAGTGTAGTGAGTGGGAGTATCCTGCTGCTGTGTTTTACAGGGAAGAAAGTAAGAAAGTGCTTCATTTTCACTTGCGTATCACACAGATGGAGCTGTTTCCTCTCCTAGGCTAAGTCCTGCCTCTGTAGCTGAGGCTAATGTAGGAAGCTTCTGGAGGTGCCCA
Source organism: Perdix hodgsoniae (assembly GCA_035772895.1). NCBI lineage: Eukaryota > Metazoa > Chordata > Aves > Galliformes > Phasianidae > Perdix > Perdix hodgsoniae. The sequence continues at coordinate 3,446,900 of JAPSGF010000044.1, forward strand.
GCAAGCTGCACGCCAGCTCCTGAGCAAGCCATCACTTTAAGTGTGGAGGAGATGTACTGTCCTGTTCTCATACTCTGCTGTGCCAGAAGGACGAGGAAGTCAAAGCAGTTTGTTTCCTCCCACTCCTTCCCAGAGAGAACTTCCTGCTGGTGCTGTGGTAGAGTGTCCTCTCAGCTGTTGCCCACCAGTGTCACTTGTAGCTTGAGCACAAGAGCCTCTCATGCTGTTTTTGGCAGCGGTGTGTTCTCAGGCACACCAGAGCCAAGGAGAATGAGTGCTGGCTTACTGTATTGCAGCCTGATGGCTCTGCAGCTCAGGGATGCTGGTAAGAACAAGTTGAAGAGGCTTTTTCTGCTGTAGTCAGAGAGTAGGTAATCCTGATAAATTCAGGGAAGGTTCTGCAGCAACCATCCTAAGGAGAAGAGAATGGAGATTATTGGCTTAACTGTGATATTGTTCCAAGCCTTCCAGTAGGCTGAATTAGCTAGCATTACAGGAGGATGGCCTCAGATGACTGGAAAATGGCAAGCAGAGTACAAGTATGGGAAGAAAGGTCTTGAAAAAGAAGCTGAAAGTTCCTTTGTTCTGCAAGTGTGATTACTCGCTGCACGCACAGCTACTGAATGTGTGTGAGAAGCTGCAGGTATACAGCTATTTATTTGCAGGGTCTGCCTGTCTTCCGGCTCTGATGGTGTAGGTGCAGGCAGGGACTGGCTTCTTTTTGGAGCCTAACATACAGGCACAGTGAAGTTTTGTTTTGCAAGAGGACCCTGGGATCATCTCTGCATTTTCTGCTCTTGCAGTGATGCATGTATCTGGTACTGACCATTCTGTATGCAGCTGAGTCCCTTTCCAGGTAGTGTTGGTGAGTAGGATATCTGCATACGGGTAAAGGATAAATTTTTGGTTTGATCCTCGTGTTTTGAGGCATCCTTTTCAGGGCAGAAGTTTGGGTTGTGCACCAGTACTCATGCTTGGTCTTTTTCTGTCCACTGGGAAGTTGCCAGCTAAGGAGAGATGTGGGCATGAGGGCTGATGGGGAGATGCTGAGGCTGAGCCAAAGAGTTTTTGTTCGTTTGTTTTTAAGTCTTTCCATCTGAGATTGGATATCTACAGGGTGAGATTTTTGTTTCAGGGTCTGTGCCACCCTCGCAACTCCCTGCTAGCTGCTAGGAAGCCTCATCGACCTGCTCACACACATACACCCCAGGTTGCTGCCTGATTGCACAGTGTACTTTCCACTGGCTTCCTTGGTGTGTGGGGGGGAGGGGGAAAGAGAGAGCCCCCAGGAAGAGATGGAGTATGCCATTTGCTTCCAGCAGCCCCATCTAGCATGACACACAGGAGCATTTCCTGAGACCAGAGATGCCCCAGGCACCCTCCTCCATCCAGGTAGTGCAGCATGCAGGTTCTTTCTCTGAGAGTTCCTCCTTTTCTCTTGCTCCTCTCCTTGCCAGCTGTGGCCTTTTGCTGCTCCTCCAGCCAGCTCTTGACCTCTTGAGAGCAGGAAGGAAGGAGTATTTTTGTTTAATTTGCTTTCTCTTGAAATTCCTTAAATTCCCTTTTTGCCTTGGCCTGGTGCCTGTGGGGAAGGAGCAGCCCTTGCTCCTGCTGCTGCTTGTGCACACGTGAGCTGCCCTCAGGACTGATGGATGTAGGGACATTGGTTGTTGGCAAAGCTCGTTCCTGCTATGCTTTGTTCTTAAGGCTGGGTGAAGGCCTTCCCCTGCCCAGCTCTTGGTGTCCTCAGTTTCAGATGAGAAAGAATTCCCTCAATGTGAGCGCTGCCACGAATAGCCCGCATGTCTGCTTACATTTATCTGTTTGGCCAGTGCTGATCAAAAGCAGCCTGACTTCTTCCTTCAAAGCATTTCTGAAGAAAAAGAGAGTTTATTTAGTTTCAGTGCAAACCAAGCCCCCAAAAAAGAAGGAAAAAATAAAGTTTGCATTTCAGTAATTCTCAGGCTGTTTGCTTCATAAGCAGCAAAGACAAGTATTGAGCCCTGCAATAGCCCCTGCAGCAAATCCAAGTATGGCAGGAAGGGTGCTGTCAAAGCACTCTGTTTCTGAGCAGCTGTAGGGTTCCACATGCTGGCTCTCACCCACCTCACTGACCCCTGTCCCTTTAACCTCAGGGTACTTGTTACAAACCCAGTTTGCAGTCCAGAAGGAGGCTCTGTGGAGCTTTGCCAGGAAGAGACCAGTCAACTTCATTATCCTTCTCATCCCTAAAATCCCAAGGAGCTTGCCATCAGAGCAGCCAGGCCCTGCCTCAGCCTGTCACTAGGAGGAGCTGAAGAACCTGTGTCGCAGCAGGGCTGGCAGGGTGGTAGCAGCCCCGGCACTTCTATCCACTCAGATGGAACTGCACAAACCCCAGAGGACAGACTGCTGGTCCAGGCAGGAAAGGAAGAACAAAATGTCCCTTTCATCTCAGCCTCCTGCTGGGAGAGAAGCCAGACCTCTGGAGGGTTTCCTGCAGGAAGGATTTGTGAGCATGGCAGATCCGTGCTGGCAGCAGGGCTGGGACAGCTGGAGTGCACTAGAGAAGGCCCTACAGGCTGGCAGAGGGGTGAGATAAGGACTGGAGATGGTTGGGGGGAGAGGCTTTGTGCTGGAGGTGCGTGGGGGCGAACATGCTGTCTGCTCAGTGTCATGACCATGTCTCTGAGCTGCAGCAGCTCCTTCTCGTGATCACATCCATGAGGTCTCTTCTGTCTCCACACACTCAGTAAGTCCCCAGGGAGTGTCATCATTTCCACTGCTGTTCTCTTTGATAATTCCCAGCAAACTTTGTTCTGGATGAGAAAAATAGCACCTGGAGCAGCGTAGCTGGCTGCTGGGCTCTGGCTGGAGGGATTTCTGTCTTATCTGATCAGCAGGAGCAGAAGAAGAAAGATGGGACACAGGGGGTTGGAGGATGGCAAAAGTCTTCCTCTTGCTTGCCGATGGGTGGGGAGCCCTCCTTCAGCTCCTGTGCTATCTGAAGAGGAATACAGGTCCTATCTGATACCACCCTGGCCATAAAATGTCTAAAGGTCATCATGTCAGAGAGGCAGCCTGGTAAAAGCCTGGGTTTGTCTGTTTATGATAGGATGAAAGGGAAGGAGAACTTGTACTGGAGAGGAAAATAGCTTTACCTTTTGCTTTTATATTAGGTGTGGTCTTGTCTTTTAAATTGTGGGTCTTATTTAAGCCAGAAAAGCTGTTGAGACTTAACAGACTGCTGTATAAGGCAATGCAGAGATGAGGCCACAGAGAGAAGGAACTCGATCTAGTTGTCTGTTGTTTTGTAGGGTATGTGCCAGCTTTAAGCACTGTGGGATCAGCTCCCTGACCTGCAGGCAGAGCCATCACTGCTTACAACCAAATGCCCTCCGCTTCAGAAAGTCAAGTCCCTGCAGTTCAAAGCAAAGCTTTAGCAAAGAGAAAAGTTTTCAGTCCTTTGCCAGCTGCAGTTGTCTCCCTGTCCGTGGCAGGGGACTCTGGATGGGCACAGCTGTAGAGCTCCATTTGGGACTGGGTGCAGCTGGGGTTCTTGCAGCCTCTGCTCACATGGGTTTCTCTCTCTCTTGCCCCCAGGTGTCGGCAGTGCCAACAGTGCTGGCGATGAAGAATGGAGATGTTGTGGATAAGTTTGTGGGGATAAAGGACGAGGATCAGCTGGAAGCATTCCTCAAGAAACTTATTGGAGCCTGAAGTTAAAGGGTGGCTGTACCTCTGCCTCTGGATATGTCCATGTTGTGCATTCCTTGTCTGGGAGAGTTGAGCACGCGGGCTGCCTGCCTTGTACAGCCTGGGGTTTTCTTCTGTTTGGGATTTTTAGGAGATGGACAATGTTGTAACCCTTCCTTCCTGCTCCCCCCTTCTCTTGAGCAGCAGTAGTTGTAAAGGGTGCTGAGGAGCAGGGCTGCTCATCCTCAAAATGAGGAATGCAGCTGGGATTAGGAGCCCGTGTTCATCAGCAAATTGCTGACGTGTGGAACTTCTGCTGAGCTAAGAGGAGGAATATTTTTCTTTTGTCTAGCATCTGACAGTCCAGTGCAGAGGGCAGCTGTTCCTCTGCATGGAGCAGCTCCTCCACAACATGTGGAGGCTTATCTGCTCTGGGTGGGTTTGTTTAAAGCTGAGAATGCATCTGCCTTCTCAGCTTTGGAAACTGTCTTGATCCCTCTGTTAGGATGTTCCCAGGACAGGTACAAATCCTCTGCAAACCCACAGGCTCCCATAATTTTATAAGAGAAAATAGAAGTATTTTATGGATCTCCTTTTGTAGGTCTGTAATAAAGAGAACTTTATCGTCACATCTGTCTAGCTGGAGAATGAAACTCAATTGTCTTAAACCCTGGGGGAACCCCTTATCTGTCCAGAGAAGTGAGAGGCACTATCAGCAGAACAGTGGCTGGTTCCTAATGATGGGTTGGGAGAGTGCAGGTTATGACTTGATTTCTACTAAAAGGTAATGTTCTGAATAACAAAACAAGTGGATCACTGTCACAGGGCTCCCAGCGCTGCTCCTGTGTTCCACATTGGGTGCAGCTGAATCCCGGGCTCTGCAAGGGCACTCATCTTTTGTGCAGAGACAGCGGCTCACTGCCCCCCATGCTTTCCTCACCTCCTTTCCTGTCTGAGAGCTGCCCTCCGTGTAGATAATTAAGTCTGCTCACATGGGTGAGCCCTGACGAAGGCGGTTTTCTGACTCTTAATTGCCCCAACCTTTAGACCGAGGGAGGCAGTTGTGTGCTCATATCACCAACAGCCTTCAGCCCTTCCCAGCTCTCCCTCCCTGCAAATGCTTGGTGGCTTCAAGGTCCTCTTGGTTTCTCTTGGCAGTGCCCTGCTCCCAGTTCCCTCTTGCTGGCACAGCACAATGCCAGATCTGATGCCCACTGTAATACTTTACATCGGTTTGCATAGCTAAGATGCATGAGGACATTATATGTGCTTAACAGCCACCTAAGAGCTGCTTTCTTGTTTTCCTTCCCACTCCCGTTTCCCTCAATCACTCCTTAACCCTGCCTTGGCTCTGCTCCATTCTGCCTCCCTGCCATAGGTTGTTCCAAGCGACGAGGCGAATTTGTTCTGCACCTTTGCGCCAACGATTTACAGCCTTTTAAGGAGCAGGGAAGCAGCCATCCAAGTCCTGCGTGTCCCGCCACAACCGCAGCGGTGTTCCCACCTGCGTCCATCGGGAGCGGCGCAGCCCCCCAGGTGGGTGCCTTCCCGGCAGGGCTGAGCTCACACCCTGGCACACTGCCTGCACAGCGCGCTGCCTGCGCTGATGTCAGCGGGCTGTAATTTGGTACGTTGTGAGCAGTAGGCAGTGGCATTTGCTTTTGTACTGCAGACCGCAGAAGCAAAACTGCTCGTGTCCTGTTCTAATCTGCCCTGCCTTTTTGGTGCGCCTCAGTGTTTCTGCTGCCCTGTGAATACTTCTAGAGAAGACCATCCTCATTTTTCTGCATGTGCAGGAAGAGTAGGGGAACAGCGTCACGTACCCAACAATAGCCAACTTTTTTGCTTCGCCATCCCATGGAACAGGAAAAAACATAGTGACTTTACATTGTGTGTTTAAGAGACAGTATAAATCAGCTATTTTATCACTTCCTTCTAAGGAAAAGTGGAGCCAGTGTCCCATTCGGCTATGCCCTAGGGTGCATTATGTGAAAGCCACAACTGTTTCTTTGAGATAAATACTGAAGAGCCACATAGCCAGTGCCCTGCGAGCAATCCTTCAGAAACTGCATCGCTGCCAAGGGCAAGGATGTCGTTCTTCCCTTTTGGAGTTAAACACATCCAAAATTCCCCTGATCTGTTAAACATTGACTCCTTCCCACCCAAGCATTACAGCAGCGTTCCGCTTCTCATGTTCCCAGCTGCTATTTTAGGAGTGTGCAGCCATTGCTGCCTGTTGGCGTGAAGCTGGCCCCGCCACTCCCTCCCTGGTTGCTCTCTCAGCCCAGCACCGAAATCCCCCCCAGGTTCACCTGCAGTGCTTCTGCCCTCAGTCTGGTCAATGACACCCAATTTTCAGCAAGCAGGGGCTCTTCCTCTCTTTGCTGCTGCCTTGCATTGAGCCCGAAGGCAGCTGCTCCTTTCCCAAGGTTTTTGGGTCTGCTGCTAAACTCTCATGATGGGGAGAGGTGTGCAGTGTGGAGATCCCCTGATGTGCTGGTAGGGTATGGGGCATTGGGACTGTCCATTCCAAAGCGTAGGATGAGAAGTAACAGTCTGAAGTTGCACTATAGAAGGTTCACGTTGGTGATTAGTAAAGTTTTCTTCTCTGAAAGAGTGGTGCTTCAGTGACACAGGCTGCCCAAGGAGGTGGTAGAGTCACCGTCCCTACAGAACCATGTGACTGTGGCACTGAGAGACATGATTAGTAGGCATGGTGGGGATGGGATGGGCTGGCATTTGGACTGGGTGATCCTAAAGGTCCTTTCCAACTTTTATGATTCTGTGGAAATGCTGCCAGGTTGTGCTGTAGGTTTTGGCTTCCTGTAAGTTCAACAAGTTGCAGCTCGGACAGCTGCAATATCCTAAGCAAAAATATAAGATACAGTGCAAAAGATGCAAGTTCCAGAGCAGCTCATAGGACAAGTGCCCCGTCTCCTCACCCTGCCTCTGCAGCCCACCCAGGTGCATGTCCACAACCAGTCCTGCCCCAGCACAAGGCTGTGCCTTGGGGCAGAAGTGCTGCATCTGAGCACTGCGCTGCAGCTTGGCCAGCACAGCAGCTGCAGGGCAAACACAGGGCTGTGCTGCGTGCAAGCTGCAGCACGCCTGCCAGTATTTATATAACACCATTTTGCTTTAATCTGGCTTTTTGAGTAAATTGTCAAAGCCCTCTCTGTTCACTGGGAGCCTCTATATTTTTATTTTTTTACTACAAGTTTCATCTTTCAAAGCTAGGCCACTTTTGAGTGATGCTGAAAAATCCCATTTGCAGTGGCTTTTTGTTCCATGCTTGCATTGTTCAGGCAGCAGCAGTTGTTTTCTTTTCATCCTGGCATAGCTCAGGAGTGACTGCATGGTCTTAGCTCCAACTTTCTAAAAATAGTCACCCGTGAGGCGGCCTCACACCAGCAGATGAATGCTTTGGAAAGGCACGATGGCCTGAAAAGAAGCCGGCAGCAGCACCGTGCCAGGCCTTTGGTGGCTGCAAGCGGTGCATCTGCAGCGTGTGTCAGCCAGAGAGCATCTGCAAAGTGCTTTGGGGTGCTGAAGCTCGAGCACCGTGGGCACAGAGAATGCATCGGAGGTGCCTGCAGGAGAATTGCTGCCTGCAGGGTGACACAGAAGTGATGAAGAAAGTGCCTTCTGCCTGGAGAAGCCTCACCAGCCACATCCTCTTCTCCGAGCGTGGGACACCCGGTGCTGGGAAGGGGGTGGCAGGGATGAAGCCAAGCGTAAATCAGGCTGTGGCAGTTTGCAGGAAAGCATTTGGGAGCTACCCCTCATCCTGCCCCCAGCCCGTGGCAGGAAGCTCCCCAGGTGATGGCTATAGCAGCTGCTATGACAGGAGGCCTCATTGTTCTGAGCCCATGATCTCAGGGCTGTGCCAGCTTTCGGCAGGAAGCTGCAAGACAAAACCTTCAAGTTCTTCTTCCTCTCTCACTGGCCTCATTCTCAAGGGGCTGAGCCTTCGGCTGGGCTCCTCCAGCAATCAACAGCAAGGATGCCCAACTTCCCTCTGCCTCTGTACCTCTATGGGCTTCCCCTTCCCCCCTCCCCAGTCTGCAGCTCAAGTTCAGTTCCCAGTTTGTGATGACACTTGGAAGCACACTTGGGGTCCTGCCATTGGTGCCTGCGTGGACATGGAGGGTGCCTGTGGAAATAAGACATTGTCCATCGGGGCTGCTCCTGGCCGAGTGCTCCTGCTCTGCCCTGGCCCCATTGCATTGCCCTCTCCTGGTCAGGGCTGGGGGTGGGGGTGACAGGAAGGCCCTCGTTATTCAGGGCTTGCTAATTAGATGGGAATGTTATCTCCAAACCAGATGTCTGCTCTGACCTCCCTCTAACCTCCTGCTGGAAATCAAAACAGACGCAACTGTTTGTTTTAAAATAACAAAAATAAGCCTTTGGGGTGAACCAGGAAAGTCTGGCCCATGGGGTATGGCTGGGGAGGGAGGGAGGGAGGGAGGGCATGCAACTAGATAAGCCTGCTAAGATGTGCCAGGTGGCAGAGCTGGAAGGGATGGGCAGAAAGTCCCATGGCTTATGGTGGCTGTATGTATGTGCTGGATCCTCTCAGAAGAGAGGGCTCTGGGGAGACCTTATAGCAGCCCTCCAGTATCTAATGGGACCTCCAGGAAGGTGGGGAGGAGCTCTGTATCGTGGAGCGGAGTAATAGGACAAGGGATAATTACTTTAAACTAGGGTAAGGTTTAGGTTAGCTATAAGGAAGAGTCCTCACAATGAGGGCGGTGAGGCACTGGCACAGCTGCCCAGAGAGCTGTGGTGTCCCATACCTGGAGGTGTTCGAGGCCAGGTTGGATGGGGCCTTGGGCAGTCTGAGCTGGTGGGGGGCAGCCCTGCTCATGGCATGGGATGGGGCTTCATGATCTTTAAGGCCCCTTCCAAACTTAAGCCATTCTATGATTCAGTGGTTCAAACCCATATCCGGCAGCAATGGCTGCTCAGGGTCAATCCTTACCAGACATGAGTCTCCATCCCATCCTTGCTGGGCTCTGTAGGTCCAGAGGTGGAACAGCTGGAGGAGGCTGAGCTGAACCTGAATTTCACCTCCCCAACTTTCTTTGGGGTTGACTAAAGGATGCAGCAGGAGATGTTCATTCCTGGAATGAACTCTGCTTTTCAAGCCTAATCCCAACCTCTTTTTGCTCATGGCATCTAAGGCAGACCACGAGTTGTTTCAGAATAAGCAAGCCAGGTGACACCAGCAATTGGTAATTTCCATCCTGTGCTTACAGTAAAAACCTGTTTTATTGCATTTCCGCAATAACCTTCTATAGCTGGGGAACAAACTTTGTCCTGCTCTGAGCGCTTCACCTATGCTGAGACCCAGCACACTCAGATTTCTCTTTGGGCTGCAGCCTGCCATGCATATCTACACAGCATCTGAAAAACATGGCTTGTACCAAAGTGCCCCAGGCCCTCTCTTTGGGTGGTGCTGAGACCCGCTGGGGTTTTCACCCCTGAAAGCAGTCAGGGTGCCCTGTCCCTGCCTCCTGACTTGCTGTGGCTATTGGGCAGCCTTGAATCTCACATCCTGTGGAGCCTTTCTTCAGTCCACAGCCACAACCCGTCTCAGCCTGTCTTACTCTCCCATCTCATGAAGACTGCTGAGGGATTGCTCATCACAACATGCTCCTGATACCACAGAAGGCACGGCTGATTTGCAGCTCTGTGTCATTTTCCCCACTATTGTCCCCAAGCCAGCTCTGAGGTCTCCCTTCCCACTTACCTCCTTTCAGACCACTTCTGACCCACAGGTGGGTATTCTTTTCACTCTGTTCTAAAGGCCGTGCCTCACAGATATGACCTCAGAGGAGTAATGCATTGCCCTCAGGCAGCATTACCAAGCAGAACATGATTTCTGTTGTCTTCCAGCCCGGGCTGCTGCCCAGTACACCCCGCCTCCCTCTATTCAAGCCACTGGAGCACAGCAATAGCTGAGAAGTGAGTAATGGAGAAGCTACCTGACCAGATCCACCTGGTAAACATCTCCAGTAACAACAGGGGGGAGGACCTGCAGCTGCTGAGGCAGAGCTGCTAGGAGAAAAAGATGGTGCTCAGACATCACAGGGTACACAGACTAAAATTAATTAAATTAATTTGTGGTATGACTAGAATGGAGGCTTCTTGGTCTCCCAGGTCTGTGATTCCCTCAGTCTTTGTCTGGTTTGTTACTGAAAAGTCCTTCCCATAACCGTGCATGTCCAACGCTTCTCTAGCACCCAGGCACTTGACCGAACCAAGGAAATGGTTGAGCTGGAGACACAGCTCTTCCTCTCAATTTGGGCCAGTTTCCAGCTGAATGGAGCTGTGAGATCCGGGACTGGCAGTGGGAGTGCGAAGGTCAGAGGAGGGAGGGGAGGAGGAGGGAAGAGGACTTCTTCCTCTGGGGGCTGCCCAGGCTTGGGTTGGCTTTGTGCAGTTTTCAAACCACAGCCCTGACCTTCTGAGGCTGAGAAGGAACAGGATGTTCACTTGGAGCTTGACCTAACCCGAGTCACTCATCCCAAAGGAAAGGCTGCTCAGCCCCCAAACAGCCAAGGAGTGACTGTGGTGGCATGCTTCGGAGAGAGGCAGCTCATCTCCTGCTCTTTCCCAAAACACAGTATCATTTTTAGGAGGTAGGTGCCATGGCACCTCTCTTTTCTTTGCCCACTGAGTGAAATTGGGGTGATGTCCTGCAGGTTGGCACCAAGCTCAGTACCAGAGCTGCAGACCTAACTGTGCCCCTACCCCAATCCAGCCACTTCGTGTACGTGATCTGCTGCCTTGACTTTCCGTGTCCTCAGTCTAATGAACTCGTGTTAGGAATGCTATGTGCATAGCGACCTTATCTGATGACAGTGACATGCTCAGTGTGTTTATGTTTAGTCTTGTTCACAACCAGCGTGCAGAGCTGGATGGGTCGGGCTGGGCTGTATGAACCCAACGCCAACGTGTATGGCATTGCTGGGGGATCCCAAAGCTGGCAAAGGAGGCAGAACTTCGAGTACCTTTTGCCAGCTGCAGCTTTTCACACACTTGCCAGTGCCTGATGGGCCACGTGGGGTGGAGGCTGTTTGCCTTCCCTTCCTTTTTTTCTTCCGATTCTCAGCGCTATCACAACCAGATGGGAATAGGTTTCCCATGTTGGATGTGGGGGACTGTGCAACCCATCGATTCCAGATCCCTGCAGAGTCCCAAAATGCAGAAAGCAGCCGATTCACTGCAGCTCTGCAGGGAGGAGCGGGGCAGAAGGGAGGAGAGTGCAGTTTTGGCCATTCCAGCAGCTGGGCTGTAGGAGGGTTCCCAGGGTTTTTCCCAGGAAGGAGGTCAGGGCCGGACGGCCTCCAGCCCCGGGAGGCCCCACCTCCGCGCAGCCTCCAGTGCTGTGCTCCTGCCCTTATAAGGCTGCGGTTGTTGCTGAGGAAATAGATATTAAAAAAAAAAAAAAAAAAAAAAGCCATAAAGAGCTGTGTGTTACCTGCCCTGCTCTGCAGGGGCCTGGAAGCTCACCTCAGAGAGCTCCATGCTGACAAAGCCTCTGTACTGAGATTTCTTCGTTCGCTTCACAAAGTGCTGTGGGAGGAGGCTCACAGCTTCTTGCACTGTTTTTTTTCCTCCCTTTTTTCAGTTGCTCGTGAGCCAAAAGTTTCCATGCTTTGAAGAGTGACAATTTCCCCCTTCAACTGAGCATTTATTTTCAGGGGAAGGGGTAAGAGGAGAAAGGAAATGGCACAAAAACATGCTTGCAAGGGTGGTACACAGCACTGTTCACATCGCTGCTGGCTGCTTTTGGGTCTCCATCCCACAGAGAGAACTAATGTGGACAGGCTGGGTGCTGAGCTATAGGCCCTAATCCTGCACTGCCTCCCATGTGAGGTCCCCTGCAGCATGGGGATATGTGGCTGTCAGTGTCCTGTGTCTCCTGCTTACAACAGGAGCCTCCACACTGACAACAACCTCCATCAATTCTCTGTGGAAAAATGATCTTCTGAGGGCATACATAGTGCCCTTCCTGAGATGTAGTGCATTCCAGCAGGGAATACCCTAAACAGAGGAGATTCTGCTGTCTCATGGAAAGAGAAGCTTGCCAAGATGAGGAAGACACCATGGGTTTGAACAGCAGCAAACCCTACGCCAGCAGTCAGCAACCTGGTGTACCCATCAGACAATAGCTTGCCTGTTTCCTAATGTAGCTAAGTTTTACTCCTTTCCCCCTTCTCAACTTTTCTCTAAGTAATGAAGCAATTCATTGTCATTGCATATTTTAAACACTGCCTCTCTTGGTTCCTTTCTTAGACCCAGCACACACTTCCCAAAATTTTCCTGTGGGCCTCAGCTCCAGCAGTTGAAACATTTTCCATAGTATGTGAAGTGGCTGCATGCTGCCATGAGAGCCTTGCTTCCCCAGCCTGCCCACTCAGTCAGAGCAGAATCCTGTCCCACATCCCACCTCATCATGCTATGGGCATTGGGGCCAATCTCTGCCTTTCTTTACTTCTCATTGCCACCTCATGGAGCTCATATGGTTCATTTGGGCATGAAAGCTCTCTAGGGAAAGGAACAAGGTCTGATGTTGGCCTGAGAAGCAATCTGCACTACTGCAGTGCAGTAAGGAGGATTGTAATGTGATGTGATGCAATAAAGGGGGGAATGTTTTCAGGAGATGTCTCCTTCAGAGAGAAGAGGCAGGGATGTTCCTAAAAAGAACCACTGTACTTGGGAGGCTGCCATTGGGAATGATGAGTTTTCCCCAGACAGCCCTCTCCAGGTCAGGAGACAGACCTACAGGGTCCTTGCTGCACTGCCCACTGTGCAGCTGGGGTTCTATGGGTCTGAGCTACACTTTCCCCAGTTCCACTTCACTACTGCCTGCCAGGCAGCTCCTTGGGCACAAAGACAGACTTTGGGGAGGATGAGTGGAGCAGCTCATCTGTGCTAGTGTAAGTGGGTGCACAGGGCTGGAGGATGGGTGGCAAAGGAAGCATGATGCTGTTCACATGGACACTGAATCATAGCTGGGTTAAAGTATCTCACTCCACCTTGCTCCAGGAACCCAACAGAAAACAGAGATCAGAGAGCATAAGCACAAGGTTTTGTGCCATTGTAGGGCATATCATGTTTAGTGTGCAGACTTCAGTTGTCCTTACCCCAGTTTCCCATCCCTGGCATTGCCTCTTCCAGCTCTGAGACAGACAGACCCCAGCCCCTCAGTTTCCTCTTTGTCTTGGAGGAGGAAGAGGAGGGGTGCTGGTGCCACGGTGGCTGTGGGGCAGTGCAGTGCTAAGGGGTGAGGTTATGGTTATCAGGGTGATGCCAGGTTTGGCTCACAGTTGAAGGGGCAGAGGCCTCTCCCTTCACAGTAATGTGTGTGCAGGATCAGCCAGCCAGGGCATACAGAGAGGTGTCCAGAGGGCCAAACATTTGCTTTATGCAAACCTGGCTTTGCAAATGGAACTACCGCTGAGGTAGCACCCACTTCAGGACACAGGAGTCCAGATCTGGTTCTTCCCTGCTCCAGGAACTTCCACCCAGAGTCACTTCCAGGAGAGCACAATCCAGGTTCCCAGTTTTAAAGAAGACATTACAGTGATCTGAAGAGACCTTGGGCTTTTGTATCCTAAGAAGTACAAATAAGGCATCGTTATGTGCGTCTAATTATATATATTTCTCCCCTCTTGCTTTACATATTTTCCTGCTTGGAATTTCTTTTTTCCTCCTTCTTAATTAGAAGACTAATTTTAGAAATTAGTTTTGTCCACTCTGGAGAACAAATAGAAAATTAGTAAAAACGTGGTAGCATGGAAATGAAAGTGAGCCTGGGGAAAGGTAATTGTTTATAACCGAGGGGCTCAGTTGACTCCTGTGCCTAATTAACACACCACAAAGGGGATCCTTTGTTGAAGGCTCCACACCCTGCTTTTCCAATTAAGGTACAAGAGAGATCATAACAAAAAGAGCTGGGAGACAGCTGGTATGTCCCCTAGCAAAGCCAAACCTGACTTAGCATTCCATAAGTTAAAAAAATAATAATACACATACCTCCTCTTCCTGTGTGCATTTTTCTCTCCATGTAATGCAATACTCCTTCTCATGGATTCCAAGTAAGAACAAAACCCTTATCTTTCTGATTCCCATCACTGATGTGTTTCTAAGCCACGGGGAAAAGGGGACGGAGTGATTATTTTAAGGGTTCTGATGGCTGTTGGAAGAAACTTTACTGGAAAGCTGAATCATCGAATGAGCATCCAGTTTTCATCTTTTTGCGTTTTGCTATCCCACATCTAAGGGGTGGCTTATGGAAATTCAGAAAGCTTTTAAATATGTACATTCTTCTGTAAAGAGTCAAAGAATTAATAGGCCTCCTATGTCTCACAATTAGCTGCAAATGTGTATATAGGTGAGTGCTTGAAGTTCAGTGCAACTGTTGTTGGGGCAATGGCAGAGCAGCTATGACCAGAGAATCATAGAATGGGAGGGACCTTTATGGGCCATCTAGACCAACCCCCCTGTAATGAACAGGGTGCTTCTGCTCCATGTGTGAACAGAACATCCAAGGAGGGAGGGGACAGGACTTCTTAGCATGCTTGTTTAGTACATGTTTTCACCCAATAGGTAGAAGAGAGTAGACCTATCTTCTCATTTAGTGTTTAGATCTGTGTCATGCATGGACCTCTATCTCAAAGTCTGGGTACTCTCGCCAACTTCCTTTTATATCCCTGCCCAGAAGGCAGTGGGGCATGCAGGACTGCTTCCCTCCCAGCCTAATGCAAGTAGCTGCTCACACAGAGGGATTTCACAACAAACATCTCTGATCTGTGGGTTTGGTTCTGCTAATGCTTTCCTGCCTCTTGATAACTGAGAAATACTGCAGGGTGGGTGCTAGCCAGAGGTTGGGCAGTCCAGCAGCCTGCTGCTCCTCAATGACAGTATTGATTTTTGACAGGAATTCATTATACAAACACACAGGGTGTCCCGTGAGTTGCTTTCTTTGTTGCAGAATAATCCCAGGAAACAATGCTCTTACAAATGTGGAAAAAGGTGGCTGGACTAAGTGGGGCTTTTGGCTGCATCTTGGCTAAAATGTGGTTTCCCACTGTGCTTATACCTCATCTATCTGTTGGTATTTTCTCACATCCTGCAAAGATAATGCCTTAGTAAGTCCCCAGGCTCATTTTCTGCCTTCCCTCCTGGTACTGTCAGTTCTTCAGGTCTTCTGTTCCAGGGGGCTGAAACAAGGACGCTGCATGCATCTCTGCCCAGCTTCCTGTGCTGCCCCATATGTTCCCAAAGGCTGTACCAAACAGCGCGTGCTGGCAGTGGGAGGCCGGAGGGATCTGGGAGAATGGAGGAGGCTCTCAAGGGAGCAGGGAAGAAAAAAGTCCCAAATGTGGGAGGGGAATCTTGGCAGAACGGAAAAGGGGGTTGTTGAGCAAAGCACGCGCTGGCTTCAGCCACACAGAGCTCACAATATGTTACACTGAGAATCTGTGGGTGTGTTTGTAAGATCTGCTGTTGACTTGCATGCACAAAGGATGTAGCCTCCTCTTATCAGAAAAATGTGGCTCCAGGCTCACAGAAGAGGGTGAATGCTGGTGTGACTGCACATTAAGTCTTTCTGACTGCAGAGCCATAGCCCAATAGAATGGGCCCAAAGCTTGGCTTTGTCCGGACCGACTTTGGTTTCTGGCAGACAAGAGCAGTGTCTTTAGTTGTGGTAGGCTATAAACTAGTTAGTTCCCCCTCAGTTCCCACAACAAAGCTGTAACGGGCATCTGGATGATTTTCTACAGCCCTGGAAAAATCCCTTGTTCCAAGCATCTCTTGGGTATACTTGAATATTTCAAGCTAGTTTCACTTTGTCCTCAGCCAGCTCTCTGGAATGAGAACCACAGAGTCACTTCATTTGAGCAAATATTTGGCCTCGATTACTCTTGCAGGCGGACCAAAACCAAACAGCAAACATGAGGTAAGCTTCAAGGCACCATTAGCACACACACTGTAACCTCTGGAAAGGCAGCAGGCTGAAAGTGGGGCTGTTCCTATGTCCCGCAGGGATGAAAAAAGAGACTCAGTTCCCTTTGGAGGAAGAAGATGCCTGGGGAGGGGGCAAGGGAAGTGAACATCCAGTTAGATGCCCTCTGTATAGAGGTGTGTTAGAAGTGAGTGATGAGGAAATGCAGTTTAAACAATGTAAGCATTGTACAGTAGCTAACCACCATTCACCTCTGCAGATTCTCTGAACTTGGTCCTGTTCTCCTGCTACTCTGTTCTTGCCTCTGTGAAAACTGGGCCCAGCCTGAGACCAATGAAGGAAAAGAGAGGCAGAGGCAGAGGCAATGTATAGCTCTCCATGACCCTACCTAACCAGGAAAGCAGAATTTAGATGGCTTTGGCAATCCATTCCAAGTATTTTTTCCTTATCAATATCTGATCCAAGCCTGGCCAGTATGTTTGCAACCTGTGTGTCACAAGCATGACAGCTGCAAGGCAACAGGGATGTTTATTCCCCTTTCAGCTTATCCTCTACTGAGTAAAGTATGCCCCCAAGCCCTTCTGAACTCAGGAATCTGAAGCATTTCTTACCCCCTCTAAGAAAGTGAGAAGGACAAGGAGGAATTTGAGATGCTAATGAAGGACCGGTAGCAATTGTGAAAGAGAGCTGTGAGGCCAGGGCAGGCAAGTCCAAAATGTCATGCCCGGTATTGGCTGAATTATCACTGAAGGAACTAAACCACAACAGTTTGTGTGAAAATAAATGATCTTTGTTTTCTGTGGCAAGGAGATGGCATGTTTATTTAAGGTAACAGAATGTGTTCTGCTGGCATTTTGGACAAGCTGCATTAGGCTCAAGGCAGACAACTCTGATCTCACATGTTGGTTGGGGGGCAAAGACATTTTTGCTGCATGGCTTGCATTTCTGGTACTTAATTCCTTTTGTGTAATTTCTTTCTTGGCTTTTAAAGCTAGATGAAAAAATAGCTAGCAGCAGGAGAACAGGGCTAGAGGAAAGAAGGTTAGGAAGGGGGTATACTGAACTAAAAATGCATTCTGCTTAGCACAGTACTTGCACTTACATGGCAGTGATAATTATATTTGAATTCCTTGGAGGTAAAGAGCTCTGGGCCATTGTTCTTGGTATGTCAGATCAGGAATGCGGTGTCTGCAACCTTGCATAATGGAGTTGCAATTCCATCCCAGGGTTTGGAGGAACTCACGAGCTCCAAGGAGAGCTTTTCTCTACCTAAAAGAGAAGTTTTCATTTAGGTGTGTTTTAAAGGACACTTCCCGTGGCTTTAAGCACAGTTGTGACAATCTCTGCTTTCCTACTTAGACCCCTTCTACAACACAGCATCAGCTCTGTTGTATTGAAAGGAGGGGCTCTGGTGCAAAGTAAATTTACTTACTGTGCTACCTAACTGATGGATAGAGATATATGCCTCTGACCTATACCCCAGCAGAGATGCTGCCTGTAAGCGTTCCATCTACCAGCTGCAGGTCTTGTGGGTAGTATGTTAAGAAAGTAAGAACACATTTCTCTTTCACTGAATCTGAAGCAAGAACCACAAAGAAGGGACAGGAATTCAGCAGGTCGTTCACACAGGACTGTGTGGGTGGATGGCTGGGGAGAGGTGGAAGACAGAATAACTGTTTCAAATCATAGGCAGAGTTCTTCCCCTCCTCCCCAACCTTGGGGTTCAAGTATGCCTCCCTCCTATTTTTTCCATCAGCAAAGTTAGTTTGAAAGATTCTTGTCGCAGTCCCACAGTTTAATCCCTCTGGTTGTGCTGCTGCATCTGTCTCTCTGTGGGCCTATAAACTAGATTGGTGAGCCAATCTTTCTTTCTTAACCTTCTTTTTAAACTCCAGCAATCCACTTTACAATATGGTTTGTGAAACATCTATGTCAGCACCACTGTGGCAGCAGTGGCTGTGACACAGTATGAGGAATGAGTGGCTGGGGGGAGAACAGAACATCTCAAGCCAGTTTGGCTGACAAAGACATCATTATAGAATTGCACATTGACACATGAAAATTAGACAATGAAGCCATACCTTTTTCAGAGCCATAACAGGAACTGGGTAGGCATGTGAAAGGTAACCTCTTCCTGTAAGAAAAGGGCAAATATATTCTCTTCCCACTGTCTGCTTCTGGCCACTTCTGAAACAGGTTTCTGGGACACATTTGCATTAGCATGGTTCAGTGTGGTTCTTTTACATCAGCTGTTCCTGTTAGAATTTGGAAGAATAAAGCTAGAATTTGGGCTTAAATAGTCATAAAATTTGTAAGCTCTGATGCCCCAGCGGGAACACCACTTGCTTTCACTCCTTTCACATCTTATGTTCATGGGTTTTCCACCTTCTGTGCTTTCACAGTTTGAATTTAGCATTTGTTACGGGAGCAGAACAATAAAGAATTGGCACAAGGGGAAAAGGAAGTTATGTGCTAATAGATGGTGCCTAAATTCCAGACAAATTTCATGTTGTTCAGAGAACACAGGCAGTAAGTGGTGAAGTCCACAGTAACACTGCTTTCTCCTCCTACATACTCAGTTCCAAAGAACTGTTTCCTTCTGTTACAGTATGTTAAAACCCTTCAAGTTCTCATCTGCACCTAGAGCAGCTGCTATGTATGGGTATCTATATTAAAGATCCTGTATCCAGAGCTGCTTTTTTAATTACTTCTAATTATGAAACTGCTCTGAAACTGCTGATGGTTCAGGCATCTGCAAAAGCAGACTTGAGGCTTCTTAGCAATGGTAGATTGTGACATTCTCCAGATGTGTGCGTGTGGTTTTTGTGTGTAAAGTCACTGTGGTTAGCATTTAGCAATGTGACTTCTCTGATAAAGTAAACACCTTTTGTCTCCTGTCACTCTTCTTTAAGTCTCTAAGAAACATGTTTTGGAAGAGATTTCTTCTGCTTTGCAAAGCACATGGAAATTATTTATCAAAATGAATTTGGACACTTTGCCTTTTGTCAGATATAGAAATCAAATGTGGCCAAGTTCAGCGTTCATCACAACAGTTCAGACTTCAGCCTGATCGTCTTGGGTTAGGCCACCATAGGGGAGATGGGTGTCATTTGGCAAATCGGGCGTTTGCTTGATGCGTAGTGAAGGCTGGCAAACTGAGGAGTAACTTCTGGATACTCAGCAATAAGGGATTTTCTTTCCTCCAGGAATACTAAAGTGCTGTTATTTTACCCCCACCAAACTTGCAAATCTAGCTGCTGTTGAAATGCTGGTTTTCAGAATTCAGTGACCATTATAAGGATGCTGGCTTACATGCACTGGTGGAAGATGTGAGTGGCATTGATCAAAAGGACCAAACAAACATCCCATGAATTTATAGGCAGTAGCGGAAGTATAAAATTAATTTGTTAGCTTTTTTACTCATACTTCTTTCTTTCTGAGGTATGTCTCATTTCCTGGGTAACTTCCTGCCATCAGATCACCACTAAAACCCTTTGCACTTACTTTCAAAATAATCAAGATACAGAAAATAATTTTCAAACCTGACTTGTCTCGACTACCATGCATCTACACATCTGAGCATTACGGAAATACACAGAGTTTTCAAAAGAGGTGCTATACTTCTTCATGTGGAACAGGGTGGTGTGAAACTGCAGCAATTTCTGTTTTGATGCTTGAAGTCAAGAAAGTTTTGCCATTGATTAAACTGGAAAGGAAACAATTTCTCAATTTCTTTATTCAAGAAAAAAAAAAAGCCAAGCCCGAAGAAGACACTCCAGCCTGATCTTAGCCTGAAATCTCTGACTCAGGAAGTGCAGCATGAGAGCCAGAAAAGAGCAAAAAACTTGAAATGTTCCCAGATCATGCACTCCTTAACAATGACTGACAGTCTTTTAATGTCTGTATTTCATACTTGCTATCATTACCTTTTAGTTCTCACATTACTTCCACTGTCAGTTGATTTTTGCCTTTTGTGTTCCCTTGCCCTGCTTTTATCCTTCAAAACCTTTACTTAGACCTGATATTGACTGCTTGCTTTTGTTTACCTTAGCATTTGGCTGAAGACACAGCCTCTCCTTTTCTTAAAAGGTTTTTGATATATGTTGTAATCTTCAGTATTTTCATTGTCTCATTTTCATGGGAGAAGTTAAAACCCTGTCCTTCAATCATTAAATATCCTTTACATTTGTCACTTTTCCAGAGATAAATCATGAGACGATGCAGACTGTGTCCCCATTTAAGATATCTGATCACTTATACATCTCTGGTTGCCTCATGTCACAGTTCCAGCTCCCTTTCATCCTTTGTCTTAATGTACTAGCTAAGACCTATGTTCTCTTCTTCCTGCCAAATTCTTATTTTTATGTTGTACCTATATTTATACCATTCGTCTCTGCCCTTAACAATGACACCTTTGTATCCCTCAGACTCAGCTGTACAAATCTTTCAAAGCTCTCTGAGATCTCTTCCACTGCCTTTTGTGTCTCAGACATCAACGCTGGCATTGTTTCCAAACTGCAGCGATGAATCTTTCTGAGCCAGAAGTGTTTCACTTGGACAAGAGGTGCTTACTCAAAACACTTCTCTGCTGATGTCTTGATTCCAGCCTCTTTCACTTCATTTGCCTCTGTGATACTACCTGACATTACATAATCACAGAGTTGTAGGGGCTGGAAGGGACCTCTGTATATCACCTAGTCCAACTCCCTGCTAAGGCAGGTTCCTTACAGTAGGTTGCACAACAAAGTGTTAAAATAAGTCTGCAATACCTCCAGAGAAGGAGACTCCACAACCTCTCTGGGCAGCTTGCTCCAGTGCTCTGTCACTCTCAAAGCAAAGCTCTTTCTCGTGTTCGTATTGAACTTCATCTGTTTCAGTTTTTTTCCCATTATCTCTTGTCCTTCTGCTGCATACCACTGTAAAGAGCCTGGCTCCATCCCCTTGACTGCTGCACTTTAGGTATTTACAAACAGTGATGAGATGCCCCCTCAGTCTTCCTGACGCTCAACAGTCCCAGGGCTCTCAGCCTTTCCTCCTGAGGGAGATGCTCCAGGACCCTCACCACCTCGGTGGCTCTCTGCTGTACTCTCTAGAAGTTCCCTGTCCTTCTTGATCTAGGGATCCCAGAACTGGACACAGCACTCCAGATGCAGCCTCAGCAGGACAAAGCAGAGGGGAAGGATCATCTCCCTCAACCTGTTGGCCACGCTCTTTGTAATGCATTCCAGGATACCAACGGCCTTCTGGGCCACAAGGACACTCTGCTGGTTCACGGCTAACCTGCTGCCCATCGGGACACCCAGATCCTCTTTGCAGAGCTCCTTTCCAGCAGGTCAGCCCCTCCCCCGTATCGATACATGCGGTTATTCTTCCCCAGGTGTAGCACTCTGCACTTGCTCTTGTCGAACTTCATCAGGTTCCTTTCCACCCATCTCTCCAGTCAGTCCAGGTCTCGCTGAACGGCAGCACAACCTTCTGGTGCATCAACCACTCCTCCTCCCAGCTTCATGTCATCAGCAAAACTGCTGAGGGTAAACTCTATCCCTTCATTCAGATTGTTGATGAAGGTATTGACCAAGACTGTGTCCGATAACGACCCCTGGCCTAACTCCACCCTGAATTTTCCGTCCTCTGCAAATCCGCTCTCCTTATCGAAGCAGGGAGCCCCGAAGGGAGGCAGCCTCATGTCAATGTGCAGCAAAGCTCATCTTTATAGCTGGACCCGACATCTGGCCTCATCTACACCGTATTCACTTCAGACCTTTGTCTCGTTCCTCAGCTCCCGCTTCCTCCCTTTTCCCTGCTCTGTTTCAAGTTTTTGGAGACGGCCGCAGCGGATGCCAAGAGGGAGAATGACATCACCTCTCCCTTTTCACACCTCTACCGTTTTGGCACCCCTTCCCGGACCCGTTTCGAGCTCCCCGCACAGCACCAGAGGCTGGCCATACCCGCGTTCCCGCTCGCCCCAGCGCTGCCCTTTACGGAACATAACAAAATCCCAACATCTGCCTTCCCACCGCTACCAGAAGCCGAGCCGATCCCGGCCCCGGCCGCCCCTCAGTCGCACCGTCACCACCGGGGCGCTGCCCGGCGACCACCCGGCGCGGGGCATTGTGGGGCCGGGCTGGCACGGCGCGGCGCCTTGTGGGAGCGGCTTGGCGCGGCGCCGGTCGGCGGGGGAGGGGAAGGGAGAGAGCAGAGGAAGCGGGGCTCGGCCGGGCGGCGGGCAGCCGTAGGGCTGGGCCGGGGCGGGGCGCCTTGCGCCCGTCCGAGCGCCGCTAACGGCAGAGGGCGCGAGGCGCCGCCCCTCCCTCAACGGCCGCCCGCTTCCCTCAACGGCCACCTCTTTCCTCCAACGGCCGCCCGCTTCCTCGCCCTCGCCCCGCCGACGTCTCCTATTGGTGCTGACGGCTGCCAGTTCTCCCTCACTCCGCCTCGCTATTGGTCGGTCGGCGCCGGTGGGGGCGGGACAGCGGGCGGCGCCTCCGTGCGGCGGCGCCTCCTCCCGGCCGGGCGCCTGGCAGTGCCGGTGGTGGTGCCTGCGGGAGGAGCCGGCAGCGTGCGGACGCCACTCTCTCGCCGCCAGGAGCGCAGCGCGGCGCTTCCTCACCTCGCCGGAGCCTGGCTCAGGTAACCGCTGAGGTGTGCCGTGAGGACGGGCGGGCTCGCTCCGTTCTTTCCTGCCGGAGCTCCGCGCCTCTTTGTCCGGCGGAGCGCTGCCCCTCCTTGCCGCTCGCCCTCCCGCGTTCTTCCCGGCTCGGCCTCGGGGAGCGCCTCGCCGCCCTCCCGCCCTGCCCGCCGCCCCCGGTCCTTCCTCCCTCTCGCTCCCCGGAGCGGCCGTCCTTTCTCCTCTCCCCGTCCCGCCGCCCGCCTTGTGGAAGTAACGGGAAGGGGAGAATGGGACCGCTTGGCAGCTGTCAGGGCTGCAGCCTGAGTCACGGGCTGCCCGTCCTCCCGCAGACATCGCGCTGGGCTTGGCTTCCGCCCGCACATCTCCACTTCCTCATTCAGCTGGGGCTGCAGAGTGAGGCCAGGAGGCAGAGGGAGGAGGGAGTGACAGGGCAAGATGAAGCTTGCAGCAGGGAGGCTTGCAGATCGCTCGCTCTCTCAGGCATCACCTCCGACGGGGCCGGAACGGCGATCCTCCGTCTCTCGGCGATATCCCAGCAGATGTGGCAGCACCAAACTTCCGAGCCCCCTCGGGAGCGGGTTTCCCGAGGCGGGGTGTCCCCTGCTCTGTCTAAACGTGGGGTGAAAGGAGCCGTGAGGAAACGCTGCTCTTCTGGCGGGGAAGCTTTGTGTGTGCTGTCTGTTAAACTCGCTTTTCTTCCTTACAGCTCCTCTCTTTTGTTTTCTCTAGGAACTTTGCGTTCTTCAGCTTTCCTCTTGTTTACGTTTCCCTTCTGCGTTCCGTGTTAAATCTCCTGAGCCACGCTCTATACGAGCGTACTAAGAATGTTAGCTTTTCTCTTAGCTGAGCAGCCCTGCCCAAAATGGATCAATGTGCCAAGTAATGCATAAGAAAGTTGTGCTCCAAACCTGGTGAGGTATGGCAGGAGGTGGACTTCGACCTCTATGTCGGTGCTTCCACTATAAAGAAATATCAATTAATCTACGTGGAGGCTGTTCAGCTGTGGCTTGAAGGGCTAAATTGCATGCCCTTAGCTCTCGTATACATCTCCCATCTGCAGACCTCAGTATGGTGAAGTTTTAACTCCCAAATAGCAGCACTCTAATCAGTTGCTGCTTGTGTAAAGATGCTTTTGAAATTAGTCACCAGGTGACGATGTGGCTGGGTTCACTTATCCATGGCGTTCCAGTGAAAATGGTAAACCACGACACAGATATTTATTGACTCATAGATGTACTGTCTGCAACTGTGGCTCTCCTTCCTGAAGCTGGAATGAGATAAGCAAATATTTTTGTTAACTGGAAAGTTATAATGGGGAGGGGAGCAACTGATAAGTGAAACTGCTTTTGGCACAAAAGGGTTTTGAAGCTGTTCATCACAACCACCATCACCTGTATAAGCACAAGATTGTACTGCTAACCTGACCTTGTAAAAATAACTACGGGGTGAAATCGTGCAGCGGTTCCGTGAAGCTCTGCATCAGGTACAGCTGTTTAAATGGACGTGTACCCCTTCTTGAGAGCTGTATTTGTTGTGTTTATTTGTAGCATCTGCTGTCTTGCTGGAAGTGGACTGGCAAAAGTTTCAGTGGCTTAAAGTTACCTGCAAAGTTGCTAGTAGCTGATAGAAAAAGGTTAGAACTTCCTATATTTTCTGTCTTGGTACCTTATTTTGTGGTGGTTCTTGTAATGTGGTGTCATCTCTTGGATGATTGATTGGCAATGTTAAGATTTGATTTGGAAGTTCTCTGGTACCTTGAGACTTCAACCTCAAGATTTGCTCTGTCAGGTAGCAAGCGTGGCTGTTTCTGTATAAACACAGTGACAGAGTAGTTGGGTGTCTATCCCAGGAGAACGGGTGTAGAAATTGAAAGCTTTTTATTGGACTTTGCACAGTTAATGAGGACATTTCTACTGTGATTACATATGTTTTTTTTCCTTTTTCAAGTTATTCCCATAAGAAAAAAAACAAAAAAACATCAGGGTGGTATCTTCATCCAAAAAGTAAAAGAAGGAATCATCTTAGTTCTTTTTTTTTTTCTTTCCATTGTGTTCTCTTTCAGGTGTTTTTTTGATATGCTCCGCATAACTTTAAGGCCACTACGTTGAAGCACTGTGCCTGAATATAAATGAGTCATTAATAAGTGCTGTAGTAACAGATAAAATAATTAAATATCTGGCAGAAGCGTAGGGGAAAGATGAAAAGAATTTCTCCCGTAGGAGGCTGAGGGGACTTGTTGTCCTCCATTATTTTGGTGGGCTTCACACGAGGTCTCAGAGGGTGAAGGACATTCCAGCCATGGTGGCTTTAATACTGGACCTTGATAAAAACTGTTTCTAGTCGAGTTTAATGTTGCAGGTGCTTAAATTCTTCCAGGCACTACTTGGCACCACAAGTATTCCTTCAGATATGCAGAGAGCTTTAGCACCACAGCAGGCTATCTTCAGAACTTGAGCTGTTATTGTCTTACAGGTTTTTTAAAAGCTGTTGTACAAAATATATGTTATAACTAATAATTCCCAGGTTAGCTCTCTGTTCTGGGAGCTTCAAATAGTCTGCCTGTGCCCAGAAGTTCAGGGTTTGTTCTGTTAATCCCAGGATGCTAAACAGCTGGGGCAGGGGGTGTATTGTAGGTGTTCTGATTTCTCAGCTCATTTAGGAGTTTAATGTCTGTTTTGCTAGAAGAAATTGGTGCTTCTAGGTCTGGAAATCTGATGAATATTGCCCAAGGAGGCTGTGGATGCCCCATCCCTGGAGGCACTCAAGGCCAGGCTGGATGTGGCTCTGGGCAGCCTGGTCTGGTGGTTGGCGACCCTGCACATAGCAGGGGGGTTGGAACTGGATGATCACTGTGGTCCTTTTCAGCCCAGGCCGTTCTATGATTCTGCTTGAGCCCTTTGTCTTGATCACACTGACTATGTGACTATAATAGGGTGAGTTTGTGAGCGGACCCACTGGAGGTACAGGAGCTCTTGTGGTTAATGCAAGATCTGTAGAAGGGAAGTCCAAGTTCAGGTTGTTTCACCTCCCACCCTGTGTGCTGCATCTGCTTTCTTGCATCGTGACTTCAGGTTATTGGGTAACGTACTGAAACTCACTGATGACTAAAGTGTGTTGTGGAGGCCTGGAGTCAGAGTGCACATCTACAGAGGTTTCCAGACCTTTAATCCCGGGTGTAGGGCTTAAGTATGGTTTTGTACGTTTGACTCAAAAAATGCACTTGGTGCCCTCTAACATTGTTCTGATTTTTAATTTCTTGTATGAATATCTTTTATAGTCTTTGTTTTCCTAGCTAGTAATTGAAGCACAGCTGTTTGCATGTTAAGTAGAGAAATTGTGTGCCTGACGTTAAGTCTTTTGTGGGTTGGAACAAAGCTATAATAGCATAGGATTGCCTACAGCAGCATTGTTTTTGCTGGCAGTCGCTCTAGCTTAGTGGTGGCTTGGTGACCTTGTACCTTAAATTTCTTTTCAGTTTAAGCACGTTGTGGCTCTAATTGAGTTTTCTGGTGTAGAAAGATATGGAAATTAGCGACCTGATTTAAATAGAGTATGAGGAGACAAAAAACACACATGCAACTTCTGCCCTGGCAGTTAATGCAAATGGGTGTTGTCCAACTAAATGAAATGCATTGGCTTACAAGTTCATCTTAATTTCATGCCAGTGCTTAATTATGGTTTAGTCCTCTTCTTTTTTAGCAGCTGTGAGAACTTGTTCCAAGCACCTGAAGTGGTAATCTCAATGCTGATTGGTCTTGCTAAGCCAGGTTAATGTAGCACTTGAACACCTTCTCACCAGACTCCAACTCAGTGTTGCTCAGCATAATGCATTAGGTCTCCAGTTATAGCCTTTTATTGTGTGTTTGGCACTACATGTTTTCTCTCTCAGCATCCTGAGAAGTCTGAAGAACTCCTGGTGTCCACAGTTTTCCAGTGATGGAACTGTGATTGAATTCATTGGATGGGGAACAAGCACTGCAGAGTTATGTCGTTTTTAAACACAGCAAAGAGGAAATGGTAAAATTGATGTAGCGTGCTTGTCTACTGCAAGTTGTTTCTTAACAAGTATTACAAATGTACTGCTGTTGGATGCAGGGAGGTGTAATAAAATATAATTCTGCATGCTGTGGTTTGACTTCGTGACCTCTTTATGAAATGAATACCCCTAGAGGTTTGTACGCAGGGTTTGGATTCTGCTTGCCTTCATGACTGCAAGTTTAAATTTCTCTTAATGCATGTATACTGACTCTTCTGAGAGCAGTAAATATAACCACACAGATGAGTGATTTCAGTAAACTCAAGCTAATAATCAATATTGTTGCTCAATATGCAGTATTGAGGGAAACTGAACTTGGAAACTTGTATCGTAAAGTCTGTGTAACTGATGAATACATCTATTCATCAAGAGCTACCATTTTAACGAGTCTCGGCAGGAAAACTATTGTGATATATGCCTCAATGTTGAACTGAAGTTCTAATTTAATCTAAACTGAAGTAGACATTCAGACTGGTAAGAAAAGAGGTTCTGAGAAATACAGCAGCTTAACTTTGATAATTCTGTGTGCGGTCGGGCTTTTTTTCCTGCTGGGCTGCTTCCTGTTTAAAATATAAGACTTAAAGCATGCTCTTGTAATAGTTGACTTCCCGTTTAATTGTCTGTAGTGATCAGAGTACTGCATTTGTCTCTGTTTTTCTTTTAAGGTCAAGACTTCAGCAGTTCACTTGAATGTAGGCTCCCCTAATCAGCCTTGGAGGTACAAAAGATTTGACTTCAACCAAAATGGAATATGTCCAATATTCAGTGCAGCTGGTCTCATTAGCACACATAGAGTTGATCCAAATAGTAATGAAAAAAAGAAGAGAAACGCTGAATTAAGCTTAGCCAAAACTTCAACCAGAAGTTCAGTTTCAGTGGTTTCAATCTTTTTTTTTTTTTCTTCTCCAAATGTGACTTAAAGCAACCTGCTTTAATAATTTGTTGGTACGTTTTTAGTCAATAAACTCTTACTTGGCAAGGGTTGTTATGCTTCAGGTCTGCTTGCCATTTTGGGCAAGAGATTTTGATCATAATGTTCTCAGAATCAATAAAATGGATTACTTTGAGACTACGGACTGCGAAAAGAACTAATTAACAGAGGATTTGTTTTTAATTGATAGGCTGTTAGAACTTAAGTATATCCAAAGGAATATGTAATGCTTAAAGGTAGGAACTTGACAACGAGTACTAAATGTAAATCTGAACATCAGAATGAAGTGCGTGAGGAAGGGCACTTGGAGTCATTTTGTTGATGACTTAAATTGATTTCTAACCATCTTGTTTTTTTTTTTCTTTTTTCTGTAGATGCTGAAGCCAGGCTGCATTCTTCTTCTTTGGCTTAGTTGTTCACAGTTTAAAACGTAGAGGAGGCTGTGTATATTTCTTGTTCTTTTTTTGGGTGATGGTTGTGTGTGTTTTAAGACTTAACAGGCCCCCAAACTGTTTAAAC
The DNA here is from genome assembly GCA_035772895.1 of Perdix hodgsoniae. Classification (NCBI taxonomy): domain Eukaryota; kingdom Metazoa; phylum Chordata; class Aves; order Galliformes; family Phasianidae; genus Perdix; species Perdix hodgsoniae. The sequence goes on from JAPSGF010000044.1 coordinate 3,474,672, forward strand.
AGTTTAAAAGTTTGTTACTTAGACTAGTTCTTGCAGTTTCCATCTTGTGGGTCAAATTGCAGCATGAATGTTAATAGCAGGTACTGAAGTCTTTGACCTCTTGTTATGCAGTAAAATATGCTGAGTTATTTTCCTGGCCCTTCCCAAGTCAAAGTTTTGCTTAGATGAACTTGAGCTTAACGCAGCGCATGATGTGAAATATAAAATGAGAATACACAGATGTGATGAGGTAGGTGATTAGTCATCATTTTAAAGGCAGATTGTCAGTTTATTAGATGTAATAGTGTAACTTATGGGAATTATGTGTTTGCATATTGTCCAGATAGGGCTGGCATAGACGTGTGCATAGTCTGGGTATCGTCTTCATCCACACTGTAGTGAGGATTAATCTTTTACATGGTTTTTTAGGGACAGAGCCTATATACTGGCAGATGTTAGTTGTGTTATGCTCCTAAAAACTCAATGTAGATGTAACTGATAAATATTACCACATCTTTTGATATCATTTTTATCACCTTCACTAATGGCTCGCTGCTGCTTGTGTAGGTAAGGGGAAGAATACGGATTGATCAGAATCAGCTGCAGCACTTCAGTGTGTCTGGTTGTGGAGGGTGCTGCTAATTGTAGTAGAAACACATGAAACCGTTCTGCTCCTGCATGATCAGTATTTCCTGAACTTGTTTTTGTCTTCTTAGAACAGAAAGCAAAACATTGCTGGAAACTTCCAGATCACACGTGCCTCCTTTTATTGGGGGAGCAGAATGTCAAAGTGTGTGAATCTCTGGTGAGGATGGGAGAATATATATATATATATATTTTTTCCTAAAAACCTATTTCCCTTCAATGCTGGAACAAGAGGGGAGAAAGAAGTGTATGGCCATAACTGTAACAGTTTAGGTTAGGTTCCTGCTTTACGTGCCCTTCTTGCTCTAACTTCACGTTGAAAGCCAAAGGCCTTTATGTCCTTTCATAGAAAAATCAGTGCTCCAGGAGGGCACAGTTGGGTGAGTTCTAAAATAAGAGAGATCCTTGTTAAAGACTGATATATCTGATGCTTTGGGAAGAAAGCATAGGTCAGGACAAAGCAAACTAACCAGAAAATGAGCATGAGGCTGAGCTGTACAGGACAGGCATTCTGCATCAGAGGGCGTTCTCTAGGACAGTGGTTGTGATGGAGGGCTAAGTAGGGAGCTGTGAAATACATTGGTTGAAATGGGGAAATGTTTCATTATTTCAGAGCTTTCAATCCACTTGATAAATAAATACAAGGTCAAGAAAGCTGTTTTCAGCCTGACCTCCTCACACGTTCTGAAGCTCAAAACTATGTAGCTTCTCTTTCTTCCTGTCTTCTTGCTCCCACCTCAAAGATTGCCATCATGCACAGGAGTGGGTCCTTTTAATTGTTCCCCGCTAGCTGGATGAGTTGAAAGTCCAATTTGGAGCCTGTAGAGGTGGCTGACCTACCCATGCCAGGCTTTTTGCCTACCAAGCTGCTGTTAATGGTGAGGGAGACTATTTGAAATGGGGAAGAAAGTGTGAGATATAGCAGCAGGAGGCTCTTTGGACATGGCTGTGGTTTTGCACGGTGGGTTGAGTTGTGAATGTCTAGAAAAGCTTGATCCTCAGCACAATGTAAAAATAACCCTTTTAAAAGTGTCTTGCCAGTTGTATTTGCAGTGTTTCTTGGTTCTTTCTGGTGAAATCCAGGAGAAAACGGCTTTTACCAATGTTGAGACCAAAGTGAGTTTTATGCTAATGGCAGTGAGAATAATTGTTCCTGGGAGATAACTCAATGTTAGCCACATACATGCTAACTATCTGTGTCTAAAAGACTGGACTGGAGTCACACATTATTTTTTTTTGTCCCTGTCTTCTAACTAGATATAATTTATTCCTTGTTCCCTCTTGTGCTGAAACCTGGAGTTGACAGAGGTGATAGAGAGTGCTGGTTGTTATAAAGCTGTCTATTAGCAGAACTGCTTTGTACTTCAGTGCCCCTGAGAGCTCTTGGCAGAAAGCTTTTTAGCCTTAAATCAGAATATTAGGGAAGGGATGGAAAGTGACCCTGAGATAACAAGGACAAGCTGGAACTTTCCAAGCTCTCGCCCCTTCTCTCACGAGCTGTCCCTGGGGAATTCTGCATGCCTGATCAGAACTTTTGCAGGCCATTATGCCGCCTGAAAACAAGTCTTCCAGCAAAACAGCTTGAACAGCAGGGATGGGCCGCAGTCCGCTGAACTACAGCCGTCTCCTTAAGTGGGATTACTTTGCTGAGTGGTCACGAAGAATGCCTTCTCCCCCGGAATGTTTTCCTTGTGGGCACACTGTCTCTGGAAGAGAAATTCTCTCCTCTGCTGAGAAGGCATGTACTGTACATGCACTAATGAGAAACAACAGTTGCAGAAAGTGTATTATGCAGGATTGTAAACTTTGAATATTTATTCAAAGTGAATAGGGTTGGGTGGCAGCCAGCCTAGCTTTGTCATGCTAAAGACTGGACTTGAAATTAACAGGAGGCTGCCCTCCCCCTCCGTAAACCAGTGCTTGGGGTGTTTAAACAACTGCACAGGCTTCAGAGAACTGGTTCACTTTATTGGTGCCGTGTTCTTTGTAATGTGCCTTTGTATCTCACTGCAGTAATTAAAATACAGGGTAGCATAACTCAGGGACGCTGTGTGTGGACATATTTGCCCGTAACCTACAGATTAAGTTTCTTTATGGCATGCAGCACAGTTGCCCAAGAGCTCTTCTGTGTCTGTATTGTTTGTGGTGAAAGTTTTGCTCTCCCATTTTTCCCTGCTTGGTACCCAAACTTGGCTAGTTCAGATCTGCATTAGTTTACATTACATCCGTGTGTGCTTAATTTGTAGCTTCTGATTGCAGTGTGAATCTAATCTTTTTCTTTTCTTGAACGGTGGAAAAGGTGACTACTAACCTGGCATGTAAGGACAATGTCTGTCTTATGTAGGGCTTTGTGGTGGTTGCAGTTTGCCATGAAAAGTCCCAGCTTCACAGAGCAAACCTCCTGTGTCAGCTGTTATAGTAGAATGTGCAAGTGCTGCCTCATGCATACCAGAAAAGTGTTGCTTGACAGCTGATGAAAAGAACTGGATATGCAGAAATTGAGAAACTTTTATTCTGTGTTTTTTCTGATGATGCCTGCCAGCTACCTTTAGATCACCTGGCAGAAGCAGAATTCTCTTCGGTTCCTCTCTTCTATCTTGCAGCCTGTGGTCTGGTTGGTGGGTCACTCCTAGCAACACAGGTATCGCTTCTGCATTAGATGTTTAGATACCTTCCTTCTTCATTCTTGGAACCCTTGGAGCTTAGGGAGAAAGTATTTCAGTGCTCTACCTTGTGTTCAGCTTATGGTAATAAACATGGTAGCTGGCAAGTCTGGGCAGCGCTACAGTCAAACTGAATGTGCAACAATAATTGCCAGCAATCTGCATTCCAGTTGTGAAATAAAGCTTTCAACAATGCATTGTGTGCGTCAGAATGTGACTTGAGAGGAAAGAAGTGAACTGCAGTAAGCCTAATAGCAACCATTATGAATCCCAAATCAAGCTGAACTAGAAGAAATGAGACTCTGGCAGCCCAGCATGCTGCAGGCCAGCAAAGGGAGGTGTAGCTGACTGCCTTTTCAGCTCAGTATGCTGTGTGAGGGAGTGTTAATTGTGAATTTGTGGACTTGCTTGATGTATTCCCCAGTGAAGTAGCTGAAACTTATGATTCCTGAGTTTTCTTTTGAAGCATCCGGTACTGGTGTGTCACAGTGTACTGGGCTTGAGAAACGAGTAGATATAAGCAGCTGCCTGACAGCTTTTCTCCCCTTCCCTTCCTCTCCTCCTCCCCCAGCAAACCATTTCTCACCCTTAGTGATTTAGACTTCTTTTCTTATATAGGTGTTAGCACAAAGTACTCCAACTTGTAAATAACAAACTTCACAGCTTTCCTTCCCTTTGACGTCCTGGTAGGTGAAGCAGGGAGCTGTCTGTCTGGCACATCCTAAGCTGATGGGAGCTGAGCAGGTTCTTAGTGAATCCAAGGGAATTTATGTTTGGGGTGAGTCTGTCCCGCACATCCTTCTTGTTGCACTTGCTGCAACTGTTCCTGTTTGTAAATTGATTTGCTGAAGTGTGTTCAGCTGACTGGGGAAAGTGAAATAGTTGAGTTTGCAGAAATAATTCAAGTATTAGCTGTTCAGATTCTACATTTAATGGGGATTTCTGGCATAAGAATGTTACTGATCAAATTTAGTTTGAATCACCGGCTTCTCAGTGCCAGGTTATTTTTAAATGCTGTGTATTAGCAAAGAATCAAGTTTCTTCACTGGGGAAAGTAGAGTTATATTTGAAATGGAACTATAAGTGACTGCTAATGATGCAGTTTTCTAGCATAAAAGCTGTGTGCCTGTAGAAAAAGATGTATATTCCTGCACTCCGTGAAAGGCCTTCTTGTGCTGTGGGCTCTTCTGTCACAACCTGCTGAAGGTAAGCCGGTGTGAAAAAGAGCATGGGGGCTTTGTTCCTGAAATGCTTTGAAGATGTGAGCTGTATGAAAAATTAAAATTAAAAAAAAAAAGGGTTGTTTGTTTAAATGTGTTTGCATTGCTACTGTTTGTTCTTTTCATCACCTTCAGCTGAAGGGTAGTATCAAAGGGCACTGAATGAGCTGGGGGGAGGGGGGGTGATACATAAAGGTCTTGTAACGGCATCTTACTGGTGGATATGAAGCAGACGAGCATTTCTAGTAATTACTTACTTATAAGTTCTTCTGACCATATTGTGCTCTTCCAGCTACAGCCCTTACTTCCATAGCTCAACATAGCACAAGCTCATCTTACTGAGCAAGCGGCTCGGTCCTAGAAACAGCAATTCTGTGGCTGCTGACAGACTTAAACAGTGTAGGGGTTGAATAATACAAATGGTTCCAGAAAACTGAATTGCAAACAGATAGCGTTATGAGATTTCAGTGCTTGCAAAACACTAATTTGAAGGAGAAGAACTTTAGCAGAGACAGCTTTTAGACCTTTCCAAGCTGGCCAAGGTGTATTTCTAGATTTTTGTGGAATACTTGATGCCTTAGGTAGGGAGAGGAGTGAGTGCAATGTCTCATAATTGGAGTCTTACAGCTATGAAATTGTAGCAAAGGCCAAGGCAAACTTGTGTCCATATGATGATTCAAATTAGGGTTTCGGGTAGTTCTGCCTAGTTCAAAGGGAATGCATGGCATTTTAACTTAAAGCCAGCATTTGGTTTATTCATCTCAGAAGAATCTGCGGGAAAATGTGTAAGTAAAGGTTTCTTGTAATTCTTTTAAGATTGACTTACATATTCATAGACTCAGGTTCACAGAATGGTTTGGGTTGGAGGGGACCCTTAAGATCATCTAGTTCCAACCCCCTGCTATAGGCAGGGGTGCCTTCCTCTAGACCAGGTTACTGACGGCCCCGTAAAACCTGGATGGTGATGGTGGTGGTGATGATGATGTCTAAGTCCCCTCCTGCTCAGGACCACAGAGATCACTTTTTCCTCGATGTATGACTCTGGCTTCTTTTTGACAACTGTGTAGCTAGTGAAATAGGGTAAGAACTCATTTGGCCTGAAATATGAAAAACAAGCTATGTTTGAGCAGCCTGGTCTTCAGACTGCTGGGAATCACAAGAGCACGCTGGGTTAATAGGGAAGTGACTCTGGTATTTCATTTTTGGAAACAATACTAGGAAGGAGGCATTTAAACTAAAAACAAGGATGGTCTGTCTTCCTTCTGTATTTTTGTGTCTGTTACCTGTAGACTGGTATTGCATCAAAAACAATATTGTTAGCAATATTCTCATTTGACAGCAGCACAATAGCTGGGTGAAGATAAATGTTCTTTCCCCACGTAATTATCTACACCCCAAGTGCAAACTACTGGGCAAACAAATTGCTTCCCAATTTGTTCCTAAAATGGTAATGACTTGCATTCAGTAGGGCTGTTGTTGAGTTGCAGTTCATTGGACTGACTGATTTTGTCCCTTGAGGAGTTCATTGAAATGCTCCAAGGAACACATGATAAACTTAAAAGATGAGTTTTGGAGACCAGGAGACAGAACTTGCTGAATCTGATTCCTCTGTAGGTTCTGTTTTCGTGGACCAGGCAAACTTAATGGTTGGTTTGTGATATTGCTAGTTTAGAGGCCCTGTAGGATAGAAGTTGGCCATGAGAGGAGCATTAATACCATGTTACTGTAGCACCATTCTCCAGTATCTTAGTTTTGGTACCGGAGGGTTCTTCTGTTCTGGGCTAGTTTGAGATGGTGAATGAGAGTATGGCTGTGTTCTGCTGCCATGCAATAGCGTAATTCTCAAGTGTGTTTGAAGTCTGAGGTGTACGAGGCCTTTTAACCTTGCTATTTAGTAGCACTGCCATAAAACAAACACCCAAAATAAAAACAACCCCAAAAACCCAACCCTTAGTGTTTGGTGAGATTTTTAGAACAGCTGTGTTTGGTCATTTATCTTCTTGGATGGCTGTTGTTTTGAGCACTGAGAATGAAAGAAGGATAGGTGCTATGCAGTGATTCTTTAGGGGCTGAAGAATGTGGTCTTGCAGTTCTTGGACTGTTTCAGGATTTCTCCCATAAGAAGATTTGACTAACCTCCATGTAGCTATTTTTTTTAGTTCTTTTAGGATCTAGGACTGGCTGGGAGTACCCTTTGAAAGGTTTCTCGTGGTCTAAACTATATTTCTTATCCAAAAAGAACCATTCTTTATCCCAGAAGAAATCTCCAAGGTGTGTTGGTTGTGTGTACTTTAACTGTAAGGAGGTGAGGACTGTGTTTCGGTGTAATGCAAGACACTTCACATGGCTGGTTACTTAGGATTCCTCAGGAAATGATGAAACCCAATTTAGCTGAAGCATGCTGCCTCTGTGTCCTGCCTGATTATAGCCAAAAAAGGCAACCAGTTAGATTTTTTGGGAGTTGCAAACGCAGGAAACTGTGTAATGGAGGGTAGAGCACAGCTGCTGCCTTGCCAAACCTGATACAACTCTGAACACAATTGAATACTTATTTCCTTTATTTTACTACTTTTTTTTCTTTTCCCCTCCTTCCCTCCTCTCCCTTCTTTTAACCCTTTGACCACAACCTGCGGGAGACACTGCAATGCCATGGACTCTCAATGTCTTTTGTTGAATTGTCAGACTTTGCTATTTCCTCCTTGCTTTGTCAGGCAGGCTGTTGTAGTCTGGGCTTGCAGCTCTCTTGACAAATGAGTATTTCATGGTGAGCTCTTGATATCTGCATCGCATGTCTGCATCAAATCTTTTTGTTGTGTTCCCATTCAATTCTAGATTTTCAATAAAAACAAGAAAAGCCCAGGAGATGGAGTAGCTCTGGGAATTGTCATTGCAGTGACTGAGGTGGAACTGTCAGTGACACTGTGGGAAAGGAAAGATGAGGCAAAGCATGGGACTGGGTGTTTGCCCTTTCCTGTAAGGCTTAAGACAAAGACTTCAAATGCAGGCTAAAGGGAAGAATTGTTTTCAGAATTTTCTTTCTGTTTGCAGAAGAATTTTTGACTTAATATACAACTATCGTAGTTTCTGGCACGAACTCACATAGCACATACAGTGATACATTTGTTGAAAGGAATTTCTCCTCATGCTTACAAATGTCTGGTGTGGCCATCTGTGTTTGTGCCCATCGTTATTGTAGCTGATGTTTTTCTGGCTTTGTTACTGAGAGTGCTGGGATGCTCTTACACGTTTCAATAGGTGAAGCTCAGCCCCTCCCTCAGTACCTTTTTGTTGGTATTATCTATAATCAGACTTCACCTGTTTGGCTTGTAGGTTGGTGAGCAAATATGCCTATGCTCTGTAACATAGTTATCCCTGTAGCTCCACAAATGGTTATCCCTGTAGCCTTCCATGACATAAATATTGATATTTTAATTTCCTGTTCCTTCTGGTGGTAAAGAGCTCTAGTTTCTATATCCAAGCATATATTAAGGATGCTGATATCTTTGTGAGGAAGGATCCGAGAAATAATGTTTATGGGACTTTGTAAAGAGGCTGCTGTTACGTGGTTAATGAGCCTTGATGCATGAAGTTCGTTCTCATGATTGAAAGAATTCCTGAATGGCACCAATAAAAAAAACTGTTGCCTTATTAACTGGAAAATCTCTGGCAGTTGTGCTCTGGTTTTGATGAAATGCTGAATTTAGGGTGCTGTTTTCTTAGCTCGCTGCCTGTATCTCCTCCTTGTAGCAGTGGCCCTCTCTTCTACCCAAACACACTTTGTAACTACTTTACAGATGGATCTTTGGGAAGAATTTTTGACTGTGAAGTCTCCTGACAGCACTATTTTATTATTATTTTTTCTTTAATTGTTTTGGAGCTGTTTTGGTTCTGAACACTGATTAGAAAAGAGATGCAAGCGGTGGGTTTGGTTTTAGTACTGAGCTAGTGGTCAACAGGATATGCAGAGTCTGTGTTAATTCGTGTCCTTAAATTATTCAGTGTCTTTTAGGAGTGAACTGTGTCTCTTACATTGTCTAGAGTGGAATATGGTGTTTCTATGAAGTTGTGAATTTTGTTCTTGTTGTTCATAGCTGATCATGATAAGGAGATGGGAAGTAAAATTGTTGATTAAACTTTTTTGATATTTCTAAGCAAGTATTTCTACTGAGTAGAGCACTAAGAGGCTAATCTTACCTGAACATTACCAACACAGTATCTGATGCTGTGAATGTTGGCACATCTTCTGAGTTGTTTGATTCTTGCCACTTTAACATGCTTTCTCTCTTCTGTCAAATAATGGCTTCCAAATGCCTTATGATCATTGTTTTGTTCTGTGTTGTGGATTTTTTTTTTTTAAACTGCTTGCTAGTTTGTTTTTTCCCATCCTCTTGGCAGTCGAAACCTTGACCTTATTGGAAGTTTGACAACTTACCAGTGCTTACTAACATGAAACTGAAGGTGGGGGGAGGCATACTGACAGTGAAGGGCTCGGAGTATTTAGTATGTGCCTGTCTGCAAGGAATTTGCAAGGCAACTTGAGGCTTTAAAAACTTTTTTTTTCTTTTTTTCTGTGGCAGGTCCCCAAATCTAAACCACAATGGCACAAAGAGATGCAGACAAGTACCTTTATGTGGACAAAAACATCATTAACAATCCCCTTACTCAGGCTGACTGGGCAGCCAAGAAGTTGGTATGGGTTCCCTCAGAGAAGAGTGGATTTGAAGCAGCTAGCCTAAAGGAAGAAATGGGAGATGAAGCCATCGTAGAATTGGCAGAGAATGGGAAGAAGGTGAAAGTGAATAAGGATGACATCCAGAAGATGAATCCCCCCAAATTCTCTAAGGTGGAAGATATGGCTGAGCTGACATGCCTGAATGAGGCTTCTGTGCTTCACAACTTGAAGGAAAGATACTACTCTGGGCTGATCTACGTAAGTAATCTTCTCCACTAGGATAAGAGTTCTCTATTTTGTATTGTGGGAACTTGCTGTAATCGATTTGCTTTTAAATGGTGTATGTTAACCTTTCATTGCCCACATACATAACTCTCATGTGAATCAGCTTCTTCCTTCTACTTAAAATTTTTTTGCTAAACTATGCCAATCCCTCTCTAGTTAATGTAGAAGCTTTCAAGGAATGCTGTGGTAAATCAGTCTTTCGCATTTCAATGTCTTTATTTGCAGAATGTTTTGAATGCCATCTATCTTGCTCTTAGCAAGAAGTGAGAGCAGTTGAAAAGTGGTAAACAGGAAGTCTGAACTGAATTAAATAATAAAAAACATGATCTTAATATACATAACATCTGAGTTGCTTTTTCCCATGTCTGGAGATTCACTGGGAAAAAATATTAGTGCCAAGCTGTTTTTATTTCTTTTTTTTAAAAAAACACAAATTCTGGATCTTAAAGTGTGCTATTAGGAAAGGCACATATATACTCGTGTGAGTTTACAGATGGGGTACTACTTTCTTCTCATCCCAGAATGAGATTATTATTACTATGGAAAAGACAAAGATACCATACATAGGACCTATGACCATAACCTAAAGCATGCAAGAACTGCTTCACTGCATAAGTAGTAAATAAGGAAAAGCAGGGAAGGAGAATTTGGAACTTTGACTAGTTCTACAGGTCCCTTCTGTCTTAACTCCTGTGTTGCCAAGAGAAATCTATCCTGATAGCCTCTACTTTTTTAATACTGTCAACGTAGAATGAATAAATTGAGTAGTAATGTAAAATTTGGATGCAGTGACTGCTTAAAACATGAAGCAGTGTTTCTTGGTTTGTTTGTTCTCCAAATGCCTTCTACTTACAGATTAAAAAAGGGTCTGCCAGATAGAAAATTCCTGACAGATGTAGAAATACTGGGTGTTCAGTACTTTAAGACATTGTGAAGTGTTTTTCACCATAGACTAGAAGATCTACTAGGATGCTTTAAAGAATGAATTTGGTATGTAAACATGTGTATTAACAGTCCTAGATAATAAGACATGTCTAGATACTTTTTCCTCCTTCCTTTTGAGCTTCTAAACCCCCCAAATTTTTCTCTTTCTTCATCTGGAGATGGCAACATAAATAAAAACTGTTAACCTTCTGTATGTTTTTGGCTTTGGTGTTGTGTTTTTTTTTTTTTTTGGGGGGGGGGGGGGGGGGGGGGGATGCTTATTACTTCACCTTATGCAAAAAGATTTAGTCTTTTTTTCTAGTCATCTTATGAGGCAAGCTGTAGACAATCTCTTCTGTCCTAACAGAGCCTGGTTGTCTCCAAGCCGCCACATAGCAGGAGTTCACTCTAGCTATCTATCTTGGTTAGAAACCTCTACGAACGGTTGTATTCTAAATTAAGAAGCATGAACACAAACTAAAAGTTCTAACTAATACTGTGACCACAGCTCTTCTAGTGTGGCATGAGGGCCTACAGACAACCGCAGTCTAAATTATCAGAACGCTTGAAGAGTGCAAGACTCCTATAAATTTAGTCACCTTCCAATCTCAAGATTTTGAGACTTAGGAGGTTAGTTATTCCATGCAGCTGAACAGCTCTTCTGACTATTGGTCAAAACCTCTTATCAGAGGGAAGAATGTTGGCCTTGTGTTGAAATAGGATATGCCAGATGGTGTGTGTAACATTTTTAGAACAGGATACATTGGTAGGTTATGTAATAAGTTGTTGAAAATAATTCACCGGTGTTGTGAAGTCTGTTGTGTGCTGTGCAATGGGCTATTTCATTTATCTTGCAAGACATCCTCTGAAATTTCAGACATGATCTGTGGCTGTAATAAACTGAGTTCTTTTAGTTAGGTGGAAAGAAGTATTAAAAACAAAAAATCCATACCCTTCACACACGTAAACTTAGAGTAGTAATGCTCTGTTTTGAAGCCGTAGACTTGCCAAAATGGTGTTTCTGTGCACTTGTGAAATGGACTGATCTTACATGTCAGCAGTTCTCTGCAAGTCAGAAGATTAACGTGAACACTTAAGATACTTTCACTGAAGTGGCTGTTGCTTGATCGTTAATCCTCTTGGAGGAGTACGTGCAGTGTGTGTAGGTCACTCTGAAAGTAATGCCTCTTGTTTATTTCCATGGAAGCTACAGCAGCTCCAAGGAGCGTAGGACTATTTGATAGAGCGCATTCTCAGGTACAGAATGCTATCTGTCAACATAGTTACCATTCATAGGAAGGAAGTAATGGAGTTTTCCTGCAGGCCTGCTTCATCAGTCTGAGGAAGTTCATGCCTTCCTTTTTCTAAACTGTTGCCCTCCTCCAGCAGAGTGCTTCAGTCCAACTTCAGACCCTTGCACTATTATTTGAAAAGGGACTGGTCTTCTTTGTGAGCAAACGTGACCATAAAAAGTCGTGAATACAGACAAGATTTAAAATTCCTTTTCACGTATTGCCACTTCTTTCTTGTACTCCCCTGTGGCATGAACTGTAGTGTTAAAGAGAATCTGTAATTTCATCAGTGCTAGCAGTTCCCATGCTAATACACAGAAAAAGTGTAATGAGTGTGCAGTAAATGGGGTACTCTGGAGTACACTGCTTTTTACCTTTTGTTATTGTCCTGTCTTCCACTACTGTAGTCAAAGGTCAGGAAAGTATGACCCAGACTTTTAGTTGCTGTTTTGTACTATGCAAATACTGTCTCTTGTAGTGGAGAACTGAAGCTGAGGTTAAAGGAACTAGCAATGCTAAGTTAGCCTCTACAGCTTGCTTATAGTTCCTTTCCAGCACTATTTCATTGCTGACTAGAATCTCACTGGCATTTAGCTTCCTGAAGTCCTGTGCTAAAGGGTTTTATACAGTTTTCAGTTTCCCACTTCAGGAAGAGAGAATCTTTTCTGTATGGTACTGAAATGTTCCTCAAATATTTATGCACATGCACAAATACACACAAAGTTAAAAAATAATAATAATAATAAAATCCTAAAATGCCTATATGAAGTATGCTTTCTGGGGTACATAGGGTGAAAGCTGAGTCAGCTGTGTGTGAAGAGAAGGTTAATTACCTAAAATTTAAACAAGCACATAGAAAATTTAGATACAAAACTGTAAACTCTGTAGTAGATACTATTTTCATCCTTCTGTAGTCTAATTCTTACCTTTATCTAGCTAAGAGGCTAAATCTGATTAAGTACTTTCTGCACTTATTGTAGAGAACTCTTTACCATGTCAAAGCTCTCTTTGTTGAGAAAGCAGTAGAAGAGGTATTAGCAATAGAAGGTGCTAAATGTACTCTTCTGGTAGTGCTGCAGGTATCTGTAGAGAGCTACTTATATCCAGATTTTTTGAACAGCTGCCTCTAAAATTGGCAGGGAACTCTAAACCTCAGCACCAAAGTGTGGAATGCTATTCTTAGGGCATTTAGGAAATATGGAAGGTCCTCTCCTACTGTCTTTGCAATTAAATGCTTGTTAGATTTGCTTTTGGATATTTAGATTTCAAAGATATTTGGGGGAAAAAATGGTACTTTCACTAGAACTATTTTGACAGTTGTATTAGAACTCAATGGAAACCAATTGATAAGTTTGCTGTCAGATCAGTAAATTTTGCTATGGAGTGCATTAGAAGTTAACTTTGGCTAACGCTGCTGACTCTTTAAGAATGGAATACTGTTGAATTGTTCTCTATACTCTTTAGTTTGGAACTATGCTATATTAAAGGCAGTACAGTTCTGATTCTAGTTCTTGTTACAATTATTACATGTGAATTACAGAAGTCTTTGGGTTGGTAGGATCTTTAGGAGGCCATCTGGTCTAACTTCCCATTAAGAGCAGGGTCAGCACTGAATTCAGCCTAGTCCAGTGATCTTGAAAATCTCTAAGGAGTATGCTGGTCTTATTTTTCTTTCAGTTACTACTTTGGCTTGATTCCCTATATTGGAATCATTTTTTTACTAAGCGTGGGATGGAGGGGCAACTTTTCATCAAATAGACCTGTATAAAGTCCTGTCAAGTTGCACTTTTCTAGTCTTTCTCATTTCTAGAGAAGTGTCCAGCCTATTTTCTGCATACTGAGCATAAGTGAGCAGGAAGATAATAGAAAATAAACAAGCCTGACTCCTGCCCAAGGAACATATTAAGGCCTCACAAAGTGATTTTATGCCACCAGTAACACTCATCTATCAGTAAGACTTCAAGAATGCGTTATCTGTCCTTTCCTCTATTTAGTAGCTATCATTTAGCATGAAAACTGTTGAGCGTGGACAAGAATATCTTCTTGAGTGTTGTGCTAGAGTGCCCTCTGTGAAAGGGAATATATATCTTTGTATTGTGTTTGCAGTAACATCTTGCTGTCTCTCTGCATCATCTGTACCATTTCTAGACAAAAGTAAACTGATTTGCTCTCATGTTAAGTTATATTATGTTGTAGTTGATTGCTTACTGCATCAATTTGTCTAGCAGATAGACAAACATGATGTAAAATGCTTTTTTTCTAAAGCTGAGGACTTATTTTATACAATGAAATAGACAAATATCAGTATTTGGAAAGGAGGCAAAGCCACTCCTCACAGACTGTTAATTAGCTAGGGAGGAGGCCACTTTGATTATCGACGTGACTGATGTGTCAGTTGATGCTATTTGCATACTTTGAAAGGTTGAGTACCATCCAAGTTGATATAACTTTAGGCGTTGCTGATATTCTAATATTGCGTAGTGGGAGGCATCCCACTAAGCATCACTGGAAGAAGCACTTGAAAATGACTGATCTGTTTTCAAATAATATGCTGTTTAAAGGCATGAGTATACAAAATTTTAACTCTTTATTGCTGGGGCATTTTCTTTCCAGACCTACTCAGGCCTGTTCTGTGTGGTAATCAATCCTTACAAGAACCTGCCAATATACTCAGAAGAAATAGTGGAGATGTACAAAGGCAAAAAGAGGCACGAGATGCCCCCTCACATCTATGCCATCACAGACACAGCCTACCGGAGTATGATGCAAGGTGAGTGCTTACTGAGGTAACGATTCATTTGTTGAAATCACAAATCAAGATTGCAGTCAAAACATTGTAGAAGAGCAGCAGCTCACTGCTATCAAAAGGCATTGCTGCACCGTTGCTTACAGGCATGACACCTGCTTGATACTAGTTCTTGTGCTCAGGTGAATAGCTATTTCCTGCTTTGGTGTATTGAAGAACATTACAGAAGGGTCTGACAAGTGCATGATCACGTAAATGACTGTTTGGTTTCAGTACAGGTGGGGCTCAGAGAAGCATGCAAGGAGAACTGAAGTAGGTAGATTTTCCCTCTATGATTGTATGGAGCCATAACTACAGATAGTCAAACAACAATTCAACAAAACTGTTAAAATCCAGTCATACAGTCTGGTTGGATGAAGCTAGCTTAGTATAACCTGCATTTTGAAGTGTGATCATTGGTGGTAGTTTATTAGTTGTTTTGTTTCATTCTTGTTCTGTTACATGTTGGCTTTTTATGGATAGAAGCAAGCAAGCAGGTTGACACATTTCCCTAATACCTCCCTTTGTATACCAATGAGAAGAAGAACCATATATATTATCTCCTCAATTGTCAATTGAGTATTTAAATATGGAGTTCTGCAGGCCCTGTATGTATCTCTCCTTCTCTGAGGAGGTCTTTCACAGGGTCGGTGCTTATGTTTGGGATGCTTGGAGAGTGTTCAAACATGGAAGTACTCTGTGCTTTTCTTCCTGTTTATGCTTAGGTTATGTGAAGAGGCATGCTTTGTATATTTAAAGGATGGTTTGATTTGGCTGCTTTGTATAAATTTGACTTTTCTGATGGATAGCAATGATGATTAAGGTGTTGGTCTCTCCGAGTCTCATCATCAGTTTCACTTTTTGAACAAATGCCAGTTATAATAAAAACATACTTTAAAATTCTAATTAGACTCAATTTTAAACACTTGTGCTTTTTCCTTGCCTTCACTGCTATTTGTACTTGCAAGCATGGGAAGAATATAGCAATGTGGTTGCCCGGAGTGGAAAGGGAGCAAGAAAAGCTTCTTCCACTTGCCAGAGTTAATGACTTGAAACAGTCTTTCTTTGTGGAGAATGTCGAGGAAATTTGCTGAGGTGTGGTGCCATGTGGAGCAGAGCACACAGGAGAGCTAGCGTGATGGATAAAATTAAGCTGTGTTGGTAAAAGCCTTGAGAGTGAAGAGGAGAGCCATACAGCAGTGGACTAGTAGCAGAGTACTGATGGCAGTTCAATGAAGATGTAATAGGTCTGAAGAAAATACATCTATATTACTTAAACATTGCTCTGAAAGAAGTACTGTAAGCAGAGGGGAAAAAAAAACCTGGATCTACATAGCGCCTTACTTTCTTTGAACAAAGACTGGATTTGCCATGAATCACAAAGATAAATGCACCTCCTATACAATATATGGCAGCATGTTTGTGAAGCTCTTATCACGGTTTCATTTCCTTTATTACTTCCTTCTTTCTCTTGCTCATTCCTTCATGTCAGCTGAAGTACCAACATATATTTTCCTTAAATGAGCTATTGACTAAGTCCTACCAAAGTTACTGTTCCCTAAAAAGAAATCTTTTCTACATAGCATCAGAAACAGACTTTTTGGCATTGCTGTAAGGAGACTGAAGATGTCTTTCTCCTTCCATTGTCAACAGTTAAACCATGTGGAATTGCATGTGCATGCAGCTTGTTCTTTTTCACTGCCAGATACACTAGTATGTGGCAATGGATGTCCAGACAGCTGCAGGAAGGGACAGATGAACTTTGCTTGTCTGAAAGTGCTTCAGAGATAGTGTTTGATCTACATGGATATTTCCTTTCATTTTGAAAAGAGAAGTGTTTCCATTGGATCGCTGCTGTAAAGTCTAAGTGAAGTCTAAAACTCAGAAATCTCAGACTTGAATTGTGTTGGTGCACAAAGCTGAAGAGTGGAAGCTCTGGCAGCAGAAAGTTGCAATGAGCTCTTCTGGAGTGTTTGCCTTTTCCAGAATCATAGAATCACAGAACGGTTTGGGTTGGAAGGGACCTTTAAGACCATTTAGTTCCACCTCCCCTGCTATAGGCAGGGACACCTTCCTCTAGAACAAGTTGCTCAAAGCCCAGTTCAGCCTGGCCTTGAATGCTTCCAGGGAGGGGGCATCCACAACCTCACTGGGCAACCTGTTCCCAATGTCTCACCACTCTTACAGTAAAGAACTTCTTCCTAATATCTAGTCTAAATCTGCCCTCTCCCATCTTAAAGACATTTACCATCATCCTGTCACTACATGCATGCCCTTATAAAAAGTCCCTCCCCAGCTTTCTTGTAGGCCCCCTTCAGGTCCTGGAAGGCCACTACAAGTTCTCCTCAGAGCCTTCTCTTCTCCAGGCCAAAGAGCCCCAGCTGTCTCAGCCTGTCCTCATAAGCTCTAGCTCTCTGATCATCATCATGGCCCTCCTCTGGACCTGTTCCAACAACTCCATGTCCTTCTTGTGTTGGGGGCTCTAGAACTGGACACAGTACTCCAGTGTGGTCTCACAAGAGCAGAGTTAGAGTTAGAGGGGCAGAATCAGCTCTTTCAACCTGCTGGCCACGCTTTTCTTGGTGCAACCCAGGAAACGGTCAACCTTCTGGGCTGCAAGCGCACATCGATTGCTCATATTGAGTCTTTCATCAATCAACACCCCAAATCATTCTCCTCAGGGCTGCTCTCAAGCCGTTCTCTGCCCATCCTTTATCTGTGCTTGGGATTGCCCTGACCCGGGTGCAGGACCTTGCACTTGGCCAAGAACAGCCAGAACTGTTCTAGCTACACAGCATTCTCAGTAATTTTGACAATCTAGAAGCTTGGCCCAGCTCTTCTCTGCACACCATGTGTGTCTGTTTGCTGGCAAAAAATGCCCAGAGATTGTTGTAGGGTTACTTGCTGCTTTATTTTAACTGCTAGCAGTGGCATTCCAGTGTATGCTACTGGGAGCAAAGGTGAGTAGGCTGTTGTAATGTCTCTGGTCCTGGCTAGCCTCTAGGGCAATGGAAAGCAACATTCCTATTCCACTTTCGTAGTGCTGCTTAGCAGTGGGGGAGGCTTGATGCAGCAGCCAGTGGTATGGCAGGAATCTGTTCAGAGAATAGAAGATAAAAGGGTACAGTGCTCCACATGAGCTGGAGGCATTTACGATTAGTCTGCCTTCCCTACCATGCTTTCTGAGCCCCAAAGGCGGGGATTCCTTCATGGTCTGAAGAAGGATAGCAAGCTGGTGACTGACTTATGCTAGCATGAGGTATAGTTGTCTCTTAGCTGAAGGAGTGGAAAAACTTTGCATGTTAATTGATTTGGACTTCCTTTTTTTCTGGTTTTCAGTTAATTTATGGTATTCTAATAAGCAGGCCTCCTAAAGGGAGGTCCTTTAGAAAAGGGATAGGGAAGGGAGAAGAAGATGAGAATTTTATTCCACCTTCTGCTAATCCAGAAATTATTTAACCCTTTTCAGGCATCTATACCAGTGCACTAAGTTTGGTCCTCTTCCTCTTCTTGTGTCTTCCATGGTTAGTCCATTTAGAAAAGTGTCATGGTGGCATTTGTATATCCCAAGGGGTTAAATTGTGGGTTGGTTTTTTTTGTTTGTTTGTTTGTTTTTGGTTGAACTTCACCAAAAGCATTTCCTTGAAGCTATAAAATAACGGAGAATGTGTTTTAAGTATTTTTTTTCCCCTCCTTTTTTCCAACAAAGGACATTAAGACTCAGAAATGAGATAAACCCACCATTTTGCCGCGTGGTGCTTGGAGATACTTCTTAAGTTTCAAGAGAAGAACTCTGAGAAAATTATAACGTATTTGTTTTCCAAGAAAACAACCATTTGTCTTAATGTTTCTGTTCCCTGGGCAACCTGAATGCCAGATGCCTCAGGTCTGCCTTCAGAAGAATTATTTTTCTGGCACTGATGATGGAAGCAGAGTGCCTACAAGTGGAATGGTGTCTTAAGCAGACAAGTCATTATTGCAAAGCAGCAGATGTACATTGAAGGGATAAATTTTCTACCTCATTTCATGTTCTCCAGAGGATCTATTAAGAAAAAAAAAACCTTTTAAAGCTATTAAATGGCACCTGTTTGTCTGTTCAGAACACATAGAAGAAATTTTCTGTGTCAAATAATGAAGCTAGCAATAAGCTATGAGTTTTCTTGGTGTCTGGAGCATGATGACCATTGTTAAATGTCAGTGTCTGAAACTTCTTTGTAATAGCTTTGATGTGTATGGTTCTGGAATGCTTTCTCTGAAGCTCTTTCCTTGTACGTGTGCTCTGCCAATCTATTAGCCTCTACTCAACCTGCTCAACTAAAAGATGGGTGGGAGAGGGTATAAGCAACACACTGCTACTGAATGTGCTTCATCTCACTTCTCATCCAGTTTTTCTGCATGTCAGTATACGGTTCCTAATGGTTCATTGAACAGAACTCTTAAAAACATTGTACAGTTGTTAAGTCCTCCTTGTCCTTGATGGATTAGTCTGCAGAAGAGCATATGCAGCCAGCAGCTTGGGGTTTAAGCAGTCTTTGGGTTTGGTGTTTAAAAGAAAAAAATGTTGAAGCATAGCACCTTCCTGAAATTTCTTGGCCTTGTTATACTAAGGGATGAAAGGGTTAGCTATTGTAAGACAAATTACTTGCTTTTGTGGGTCGTTAGATGCACCTCGGACCCAGCTGTCATTTTCATAAGAAACAGTCCTTTAGGTCTGCTCCTGTGGAACATGACCTTGAAGTATTTTATTCATAATTCTCAGATGTTGACGTATTTCTTATGTTTCCAAGCTAGTAGAATGCTTCTTTTCTAATTTCTGTGTCTCAGTGCTGCTTTCTCAGCTTTGCTTTGTAGTTCTGCTCTGCTGTACTGCACTGTATACTGCGCTGCCCCAAAACACATCTTTATTTTCTGTAAGATATTCTTTGTGTGTTTGCCAATTCAGGAATAGCTGATTGAGAGTCCGCTCAGATGATGCAGGGGCACAGATGTCTCTCTCAAACTGCATGCAAAAGTCAATTCTGTTTCCACTAAAACCAAAGGAAAATAGCATGTGGTTTCACTAGCTTATTTCTGAGATTTGTCCAAATTTCTGATGCAAAGGGCAGCATTAAATTTGGATACCAATTACGGAGGATGTTTGTTTGATGGTATCTGTATACAAATTGCAAGAAAGGATGCACACAGTTTTTGATTTTTCTTAAGAAATGTTTTACACGTTTGGGATCATTTGAGCTTTCTAAATGCAACTCTGAAAAGAATGCGTCTTGAAATGTGGTTCTCAATAGAACAAGGAGCTAAAAAGAGTCCATTGCCCACTTGTTTTTTAGTAGTTACCACACCCTTTGCTTCATTCCTGCAAACCAGAGCAAGAGCCTTCTGGCAGTTCTTACATAACAGCTCAGCCCTTTCTGTCAGTCCCCCCTCTGCACACTGTCCTAGGACCACGAGCAGCCTGAGCTTTTGCAGGCTATATAGTGGTTTTTCTTTCCTGTCAGAACTTCGTAAACATTTGTGCAGCCTAAAATTACAGCCTAACTTATTTTCCCATTTTGTTATCTCCAGATTCAGTCCTGAAATGTTAAAGAAAGGGGTATGGGCTTTAGTCCAAAAACGGGCTCAGGGAAATAAATATTTACATTTGATCCGGTAGGATGTATTTCATTTTTTGAGATGACACTTTTTTCCCTGTGGCTGCCCTGAAACTTCATGTACTGCAAAGCTGAATCTTGGCACTGTAGCCGTCCTGCCAAATCAAGTGACTTTTTCCTTTTTTCACGTCTAGAAGCTGTATTTTGTAAGAGCTGTCTTAAATATCCTCTGCTTATCCTTCTTTTTTCCTTGTGCTCAATGGTAGGTTATTCACATTTAGAAACTTCTCTCGAACACATTCCCAAAATGGGAATGCAAAAGCAAGTTCTCAGGCTGTGTCTGGGTGTTTCCCTGGGGTGTTTTTGATCCTACTCAAAGCAGCACGTAGGTTAAAGCACTGCTGTGAATGTATTTGATGAGATTGTACGCCAGCGGGGTTGTTTCAGTAGCACAGCGTCAGGTGCCTGCGGCTCCTCACGTGTCCTGGCCCCAAGGGGAGGACATGCTGGTAAGATTATGTTGAGGTCAGACAAGAAGTGTGAGGAGAGACAAGGAACTGAAGCTGCTGCGTGGCTGAAATGTGCATTTCAGCCCACTTCTTGCTTTAGGTCACCTCCCTAACTTGGCCAGCAGACGGTTCCCCCAGTTGGGCTGCAGGCCTGCACAGCCTTACAGTAACGGAAACCTACAGGGCCGGGCTCTGTGGTTAGGAGGTGGGTGGTACCATCTCGCTACGGGTAAGCTTGTAGCCTTAATGAGTCAGCTATAGGCAGCGGATAGCAAGCCAAGCCTTTGCCTTTCAGCTACACTTCCTCTTGGCTGGAGGGATGATGTCACCATTGTGTGAGTGCTATAGCACTTCTCCTTTTATGGAGATGAACAGGCCTGCAACTGCAGTCACTCATGCAGAGGAAGTGGGTGATAAAGGCCTGGTAGGATGTGCTGTAAGTGAGATGGGGAGCCTGAATTGAACGTTCTGTTCTTCTAGTCTAGCCTACCAACCTCTTCTTCTTCCATCCCCAAATGTATTTAAAAAAAATAAATCAGGAGTTTAGAGCTCTGTTCATTCATCAGTAAAGCCAAAATATTTGAACACAGCTATTCAGAATTCTTCCAGATCTGTTATTTTGTAGTAGAATATTTATCTGAGCACCATTAGTATACAAGCTTTCTGTCTTGTTGAAACAAGTTTTGATTTAATTAAGTTTTTAATGTGTCCTGGAAGGTCCTGGAAGCAGTCTAAAATGAGATCTTTTATTTTTAAACTGAGAGAAGTCAGGTATGTTTTTTTAATATAGTAAAATTAATCTAGAGATCTCATTATACCATTCTGCTGTATAACTTAGATGTGAAGGATGTCTTACTTCCTGCATTTCTGGATGCTTGAGGCTCTGCTTCTTAGGGTCTCTTGAATACTTTGGTGATGAGAACTGAGGAAGAGCCTAGATAAAAAGCCTTCCTTGCCAGCTGGTCTGAAATACAGAGCTGTTGCTATAATTAACTAATGAGTTGTTATTCTGAATTGTTTTTAATAAGTGACTCTGTTTAGGATTGAAAAGCAGATGCAGATTTCTTTTAATCAGGCGTTTCTTGATTGTGTTGTTATAAGCGACTGAGCTGATGGTACCCAGCACATTCTCTTTTGCTGAGTAGGTTGCTTGCACAACTGACAGCGCAGTAAAGGCAAGTGCTGACTGAGGTTGTGCAGTACGCCCATGTCGAATGATCGTCTAAAAAAAAATGTGGGGGAGTGGAGGTGGCTTCTTGTCTGGGCAATTGGATTCGGATTTGTGATGGCGCAAGTCAGCATTGTATAGAGAATAAGTATTGGCGTTTACAACAAGACTTAATTGGAAGCGTGTCTAAGAGTTATGCTTTTGTATTTGTTAGCTCTTTGGCCCTTTGGTAGGCTCCAATTTCCTGTTGCTCAACACATTATTCAGTTGTCTGTCTGTACACAATTAGAAGAATTCCAGCTATCCCAATGACTGCTGCTTTGCCGTCCTGGGAAAGAATTTCCCCCGGATTGCAAACAGGAATGTTGCCTTTTATGGCAGTGTCTGCACGCTGCCGGTGGCTTGCCTGCACTCGCAGGTACGTTCTTGGCTGGCTTAAAGCAGGGGTGACTAACACAGCTGCAGCAGGCCACCAGACGAGCGTGCTGGGGGAGGCAACCCTAGTGCCAAGAGGGCTTTTAAACACTGTCTGTGGCTCTTCCTGCTGAGCACCTGACAACACCTCGCTTGGTGTTAAGTCCTGGAGAGATCCTGTGCTTGCCCCTTCGTTGCTTCTTGTGGTAATTCCTTGCCCCATTGTAGCGTGGCTCTACAAGAGCTTCTCAAAGAGTCAACAAAACTTGTGATCATCGTGTTTTGTGCCAAAGGAAAACTGGGGATTGTCCGATGTTGGTCTCTTTTTCCATACAACTTTTTGTTTGTCTGCTTACGAATGTGTTTTTCTACAATAAGTATCCTACCTTGGAGGGCAGGGAAGAGATGGTGTGTGTGGAAGCACCTAGGGCTCCACTGCCTGTATTAGCCCCAGCACATCATTCCAACACCGGAGTTGGTTACCAGAAGTGAGGAGTGTCATCGGGGACATATTTTTTTCTCAAATAGGCTTCTTAGAAGAGCCACTGTGGTACCTGAATACAAATATAAACTTTTCTAGAACAAGTGGACTAGTCAAGCTTTCGAAAGGCAAATGTTATTCAGAGGCACAATCTTATCCTTTCGCATAGCTGCTTTGTGATAGAGCATTGCATCCAAGTGTTGCACTACTGCAGAATACATTTCCTGAGGCAATCCATAAATGAGTCATTAGTTATTCCCCTGATCCACCTTCCCAGTGCCCAGTCACGCAGATGTGTCTGCTGAGCCATTGACCCACTGGGAACTTGGAATGGGTGAGGCCTTTGAGGCTGCCTCACATCCACCCTTCACCTCCCCCTCAGCAAAAGGGGTACATATCTCAAAAGCAAAAGAATAAAATTCAGCACTTGAAAAAAATGAATGTGCAATGCTAATAACCTTGCAGTTGTCTAGTTTTGGATGTGTAGTGTTTTCTGGTCCAAAACTATATGAGTGACAATTTTATTTTGTTTGCTTTCTTCCAGTCCTAGGCTGATCAGCTCTTTCTGAGAGTGGTATTAACTGGTATAAAGCAGATTATTTTCCTCTAAACTTTTATGCTCATCTGAATACAGTCAGTTTCCAGCAAAGCAAGTTCAGAGCAGGTTACCTTTCCGTAGTGTATGAACTTAATGTTTCCAATATTGTTTTCAGGGCAGTTTAAGAAAAGACAGAATCTCAAATTTGGTAGATTTACCTGCTTTTCCTGTTCCATGAAAAGTCTACCTGACTATAAAGCCTTCCATAATTAGAGTTCAATCTCACTATCTTGCACAAAGAAACTTGAATGGTGACTCAGTTATATCTTCTAAGCAGTTCTCTGGTGGGGAGAGCACTCAGTGCACTGATGTTCTCTAAGAGAATGGAGAAAGGAAAAGAAGTAGCTCAAACGTGGAGATAGTCACAGTTGTAAACAGGCTGATGAAAGCTACCAATTGCTGAAATAATTTATTAGAGGAATTCAGTGACTTTTCTATTCATGAATGCTTAAGGCTTGTAGTCTGTTAAAAGATTAGACTGGAGTCTGACACAAAATTGGAGTACGATGTGGAAAAAAGAACAGTGACGAGATGAAATATAACTGCTGTGGTACTCAGGCTCTCAGACTGGATCTTAAACTAAATAAATAAACAAACGCATTTTGATGGCACAGCACGTGTCTCAATAGCTCTTGTGTGATGCAGGACTTTCTGTGCATGACTTAGAGTTCCTGTGTTTGTTCTGTGTCTGAACAGGTCTCACTTCCTCTGTGATTTCTACTGCTAGTGAAGCTGTACACAGCACAGACACTCTCCAGTCTTCCCAGTGCTTCCAGCTGGGGGCAGAATATGATGCAGACTCTGGGGGCTAAAGTGGGACTCAGAGTGGAGGGGAGGATGGAAAGTGAAATCAAGGCAGAAGCAGGGGAGCGTGTTTGCACAGAAGTGCTTGAGGAGCAGTGGGTTGAAGACTAGACAGGGATTGCCTATGAGGAAGTGTAATCATAGGTGGAAGCTGAAAGGAGGTTAAAGATGTTGGAGAAGATAGTGGTAGATAGGCTGGGTGAAATAAATTCTATAACTGGAAGGATTTCGTAATCCATAGCTGGGAAATGAGCACAGGAATTAGCATGTCTACTATTTAGCATTCAGTACAGTATTCCTATTCCTGTTTTTTTGTAACTTGTCAGCATGAAAAAGAAAAGATTCTGCTATTATTGACTGCTCAGCTAATACTAAGGGATTGGTGCCACAAATAAATAATCTGTATAGCACGTAGGCTGCTGCTCAGCTCTGTAGCTTTTAAACCCATTCTGTATAAAATAAGTAACAATAATTTCTCACTGAGCTTCTAATGTTTCTTGTTGTGGCGGAAGCCTCAGTTTGATAGGAGATTTCGGTTCTTTGGAATTTTTAATGGTTCCTGCACTATTTCTACCTTTTACTCCACCTCCCATTTGTATTCTCTGCTCTGCTCATCATTGAATCCATACTGACTTGCAACAGAATAATGGTAGGGGGGAAGGGGATAAATAACAAGTACCCATATATATCAAATGATCTCTGTGATAAAGAAACATTCAGGGAGATAATTCTGTGATGATTGCAGAAAAATTGATGCAAATGATATTCCCTCTCTGGATGAAGAAAACATGATGGCACTGCTGAAATTTGACTTCGGCAGATGGTCAGAAGTTGGCTTCTACTTCCAGAAAAGGGGATATGTGGCCATATTTCTGATGATACTTCTGATGATGAACTTGTCAGAGTTTATTGTTTTTGTATTTGGTGTTGATTTGTTTCTGTCACGTTGATTTAATTTTCAAGTCTAAATCTGACTACTGTTTCAAATTTTATTCTAGACCGAGAGGATCAGTCCATCCTTTGCACGTGAGTATATAAACAGTTGCAAGCTTGTCTGGATGTTTGTGTTAAAAATATTGGTTGAAGGACTCTTTTAGTAGTAAGCACTTGGGGTGGGCTCAAGTAAATTGAGTAATATTGGAGGGTTAAGGAAGGTCCTACTTCATTTCCTCCAAGATCTGATCCTTTCTGCAGAATAATTTTCATGGGAATTGAAGGAAGAAAGGAGGTTTTCAGACAGTCCAAACTTCTGAAGAAATAAGGTTTTGTCAGTGGAAAAGTCTTGGGAACTCCTTAAGATTTGATGCAACTGTTGCAATTAAAAACATTGGTGCTGATGAGCCTGATGTAGTAACAAATAGTCTTATTTATTACAGCAGTTTCTCTTCTTGACACAGCAAAATTGGTTGGCCCTCAGTCAGGGACCCATGCTCTGTAAAATTTATTTTACCTTTCACTGCCCTGTATCTGCCTCTGGATTATTCCTTGTCCACGTAGCAGTTTTCATATCTAAGTGACTAAAAAGTATAGTTCTTGTTTCTATTGCCTCCTTTGTGCCAGCACACAGAATCCATGCTCAGTGCAAAACTAGCTGAGGGATATAGCCCTCCATTCAGCCTGCACTCATGCCACTCTCTGGTATGATTCAGTTTTTATTGGCTTTGAGAGAGGTGTTGTGATAGAGTGGATTTAAAGATCTCTGTAGCCCTTTGGAGTTAGAAATCACGGAATGGCCAGGGTTGGAAGGGACCTCAAGGATCATGAATCTCCACCCCCCCCCCTGCCACCTGCAGGGCCACCAACCTCCCCATTTAATGCTAGACCAGGCTGCCCATGGCCACATCCAACCTGGCCTTGAACACTTCCAGGGACAGGGCGTCCACAGCCTCTCTGGGCAGCCTGTTCCAGCACTTCACCACTCTCTCTGTAAAGAATTTCCCCCTGACGTCCAACCTAAATCTCCCCTCCCTCAACTTAACACCATTTCCCCTTGTCCTGCTGTTACCTACCCTTTCAAAGAGTTGATTCCCCTCTCCTCTGTAGGCTCCCTTTAGGTATTGAAAGGCTGCAATGAGGTCACCCCGCAGCCTTCTTTTCTGCAGGCTGAACAAATATGTCCCCCTATGTCTTTTTTTTTTGTGTGTGTGAATGAATTGCAGACTTTCTTTACAGAGGTGAATCAGGAGCTGGTAAGACGGAGAACACCAAGAAGGTCATTCAGTATCTGGCTCATGTTGCTTCCTCACACAAGACTAAAAAAGACCAGGTAAGACCTAGGTTTAATTTAATGATGCTTTATTATTGTGCTGACTTTGGATAATAGATATGTATTGGCTGTCGTTGGTAAAAGCCATGTAATTCAATAAAAGCTTAGATGGTAACATCTATCAGGGACTGAGGAGGATGGTGAACTATGAAATAATAAAAGTCTGTTGAAAACTATGAGCCGGGGAACATTGTTCTAGGTCAAATTTCCTTTGAATTCAATGAAGCTACAGCAGGAATGTACTCATCTGCAACCTCTTGGATTCATGGGCTAGAAACACTGTAAATGAAACATCACCTATCCCGATCTTTTTACACAGACATGTAGGCTTATAACCAGTCCAGGAAGTTTAAAACTGATCCTTCTGTGGAAGAGTTGTCTCCAGTCTTCTGTACCTTTTAATGTTAGGCTTGGCTAATACATATACTGTCTCAAAACTGGAGAATGCAGCGGTAGTCTAGTGAACCTCAACTGAAAACGTTGAAATTGTAGGAGAACATTAAAAGGGTGGAAAAGAGCCAAGTAGCAGCACATGAAAGGAGGGTGGTGGTGATGGTGGGAGGACTTTGAAAATGTCTCACTTATATTTTTTTCCCCTCCCTCTCCCCCGGTGGACTATTGCCGAATTCATCAGTTGTATCCTCGTAGGTGAGCTGCACGTTTACTGCACGTTCTGCACCAGGAATGCGTTTTCTGTCCCATTGTGTGATTATTTTTTTTTTTGAGCAGCTTTTCACTCCACACCAATATCACTTTCTGCAGCTAAACCAAACCCATAGACAATTCACAGTTTTTTTTTTTGTGTGTGTGTGGTGCACAATAATCTTTTTATTAGGATATTCGATTGGGGATTAAGATAATATAAAGAAAGAATACTTGTGTTCTGTGCTAAAAACCAGCATTTTAAGACTTTTCTTCCAGGAGTTCATGAACAGTTTATTTGGAAAAATATTCCTCTGAGGCAATTGAACTGGACCAGACTTTCATAGAACTGAATATCTAGTGTGTGTGGTGTTCCTAGTAAGATAAATGTAGGCATGTGTTTAGCTTTCTCCTCACAGCAGTGAGATGTGACTGCAAGTTGCACAGAAAGATGGATGAGGAAGGCTGCCCTGCAGACGGGGTGTTCCAGAACTGTGAGCTTGTTAGTCAGAGTTGAGCACTTTGGAAATGTTCTCTGGTGAGCTGTGTAATGAACTCCAGATGCCAAGTGCATCCAGTGTTATCTCTCAGTAAAAGTTTTTTGCTAGTAGCTTAATGTATAGGCATGCCTTATGTGTGTCGAGTATATGAATAAGGCATGCTGTGCTTGTGCGCACACATTCTCATAAGTAACTTCTGGAATATGACCAAAAAAAAACCCTTCTACATGCCAAACTTTCAGACATATGAAGGCTTTTTCCATGGTCTGTCAGTAGCTGTATTTAGAAACATTCTCCTTTTTTCTTTTTCTAATTTTAAATGTGGAAAACAGAATCGTGGGCTTAAGCTAAGTATTCTTCCACTGTGTAACCTGTGGATTCTTAAATGTTAGTTGGTAAGGAGTGTTCTGGGCAACAATCCTTTGCAAACCTTAAACTTGGAACCATATTATGAGGGGTTATATATTATTTGTTTTTGAGAATCTGAGATCCTGACAGATTTATTCTTTAAGATAGAATACAACAGTTTCAAGCCTTCATGCTGCAATACCAAAAACCCACTGCTGGCACTGATTAATAAGACCAGATGTCGAACTTTGTCAGTGATGGTGTAGGAAGTAGTGATACTTAATCTACCAGGAAGGTTTCTTGACTGTCTCCTTTTAGAATTTTTGAGCTTAAGCTCCTGTTTTTTGAAGTATCTCAGCAAAATCTGATTCACGAAGCATATTTGTCAGCTATAGCTCTCTTGCTTTGGAGGTTGTGGCTGCTTCCACCAAGTCCAGTGCATTAGTATATTCAGCTAAATAGCTTCTAGCTGCATGGTGTGAGTATTAAGTGCATTAAAGCTGCTTTTGGGGCCTACTGAATTGAATCATATAAATATGTTTTCACTTAAACTTCATTTGTGGAAGTTAGGACTGCTGGTTTCCCCTTTGTAGTCTCTGCTTCTCTACTGACTTGTTAAATCATTGAAGATGAGAATGTTTGCAGCTAATTAGAAGTTCACGGGTAGTGGTTGCTGGTGTTTAAATCTCTGTAATGAAGGTTACATTACTGATGCTCTCTTTCCACCTTCCCTATCACATTTAGTGTTGTTGGGATCCAGTTATCTGCGAGTCTTTCACCTGATTGTGGAAAAGCATATAGAAACTAATCTGTGAAATGTTTAAAAGCAAATAAAACCAACATCAACCAGAGGGGAGACAACATCTTTTACTTTTTAAAAAAGATGTGAAAACTAGCTGTGATTTCTGGATGCCCATCTCCGTACAGACAAGTCATGGGAACCGAGGGATGTCACCAGCTCTAGCCTTCTCCTTTTCTCACAGTGCTGTATTGCTGTGAGCCCTGAGCTGATGTTCTCTTACACCTGTTTCTACCTTGGTTGGAATGAGTCACTTTCAAACTGTGGTTTACCAACACCTATGTTACACTAAGGACACTTTCTTACTGAGGAATTAAGAGGAGACTTGGTAGCGAAAATTTCTGTAAACTAATGATATTTGTGTAGCAAAGCATAGTCTTAATTTTATTTTTAACCAAACAATTGAACAGATTCAGCCTGACATCTTTTTAAAGGAAAAAGCAACTCTTTTGATCTCTTTCCTCCTTGTGCCTTAGTTGAGCTGAAGTGTTGACCTCTCCTGCATAGCAACAGTTTGTAGTCACAAACAGAGGCCTGGGACATCACTGCAGGGTGGTGAGGGAAGAGTGTTCCAGTATGAGTACATGTGCCAGAACAAGGGAGGGAAATGTGACTGCTGCACAGTTCCAAGGACTGAACCCTAGTTTCAAGGTTTTCTCCTACGCACTGCCTCTGTTGTGAGAGAGCAGGTATCCCAACTTTCCCTTTCCACGGTTAACCAACCCCCTTGTTGTGTATACTTTACAATGAATAGAACTGTTCGCAGCAGCTGCCCCTTCTGTGTGTGTGCAGTTCTGCAGGGACTGGAGGTCATGTTTGGCATTTTGTTTGGCAGTGCACTTTGCAAGCATGAGGTGAGGTGATTGTGGAATCAAGAAAAGAGGCACTGGTAATTCTTTGTTTGGTTACTGATGCACCACCTCTTAAAAAACAAAACAACAACTACACTTCACAACTCTATTGCTTTTTCAGAGAGACAATGACCTATTCTATAATGCACTTTAAAAATGAATGCCAACGATTTTCCTTTATAAACATCGTTAAATATTTTGCCCATGCATTCCAGTTTTCACACATCAAACTCAATTTCCATCTGTTACACACAGGAAATCTTGAATATATACTGATAACTGCTAAAAAGAGAACTATTCATCTAAACTGTCATTTTCTGTCTCCAGAAGTTTTTCGAGTAATCCTGAAATATGCAGAACTCCACATTCTTAACACAAAGGACAAATGTTTTTAAAAACAGCTGGCGATGTATCTGGAGCCTGAAGGGAAAGGTGTACATGCTCCAGTGATCTTAGTGCTTGGCAGGGATAAAGGTTCTGATTTTTTTTTCTGCAGCTCCAGCATTTTGTGTTCCCTGAGGGGAGGAGGAGTATGCAAATATGGCAGTAGAATGTGAGCGATCCTGCAGTTTGTGGGATACCACTAATTCTCTTTCTTTCTGCGTGCCTCCTTACAAAAGGGTTTTCTGCTTGTTTGTACTGTGGAAAACACAGACTCTTAGTGCAATTTGGTATTGCTGTTTTCTTTATATATTTATGTTTGTTTGTTTCTACAAACATTACATCTTTTCAGGCTAACTTATTAATCTACTGCTAACAGAGTTCAGAGCTCACAGTAGCAAGAAAGGAAGAGTGAGAAAAATCCTACCTAGATGGCAAGACATTTTCTGGGATGAGGGCCTGATCTTGAATGAAATGTTTTGGGTTTTTTTGTTTTGACTCCGGGAAATCTGTGGGGTGTTGTGGCCAACTGACTTTAAAGGGCTGCTTGTTAACAGAAAGACAGCACTGGGACACCCTTGTCTCGGGGAAGGGAATAAAGCATTTTTGTGAATGCTTCTGTTTTACCTGGATAACTAATAAGTCTCCTTTTGAAGGTTTTAAGGGATCACCTTCTAAGATGGCTTCTCTACTACAGATACCAAGCTAGTGTGAACTGAAACATCAGCGCTGGTTTGACCCAAGCTTAATGCAGCAAACTGTTACCTTCTTTATTCATTTCTATTTTCTCTCTAGGGGGAACTAGAGAGGCAGTTACTCCAGGCTAATCCCATCCTGGAGGCCTTTGGAAATGCCAAGACAGTAAAGAATGACAACTCCTCAAGATTTGTGAGTATAACTATCCAGCATGATTTTTAGTATGCTAAGCTTTTCAGAGGGAGGACTTTTTCTGGTTTTGACTGCAGTGCTGTCCTGGGATAGGACAGCTGTCTGTGTGACTTCCTTGAAGTTAACCTGGGAAGGGAATTTTATTCAGTGAATTATAAAGAAAATACTTCTGGTAGGTCTCTGGTATGAAGGAACCTGATCCTGTGCCAAGACTGTTTGCACCGATTTTTATCCTGAGTTTATTACAGTCAGTTTTATCCTAGAGACCAAGTAGCAATCCTTACTTTACTTGCTCTGGAGAGATGGACAAGTGTCTGAGGCAGACTGAGGAGCCAGAGCTGAAGCTGAATGGAAATGGTTGATGCCAAGCATTGAGGGAAGCGGAACTGTTTGAACCGTACAGCACAGAAAACTGAAAATGCAGTAGCTGTGGGAAATCTAGGTTGAAACATAATTAAGTTGAATTGTAGGCTGCCCATTCTTATTTAAAGGCGTTTGGTGTCTTGGTCATTAAATTGCTGTGACGATCAATAGACTTTGCCTATTGGCTGATCTTATGTTTTGCATAAAACCTGCCTGACCTGTTCTGAATTTCCTTCCCTACATTAAAAAGACAAGGTTAGCCTTTGCTGCTTATTGCAATTACTGGATAGGTTGAATACTAACCTTTTTGCCATTAACTTCCTTTCAGGGCAAGTTCATCAGAATCAACTTTGATGTCAACGGTTACATTGTTGGTGCCAATATAGAGACCTGTATCCTTTTGTAACCACTTAAAAGTAACAGGGTATTGAGAGCGTCAGTAGTAATGCTTAGCAAGCTTATCTCACCTTGCCTTTGTGAAGTTGAAAATGTGTCGGGAGGCACTTCAATTTTTGCTAGCAGGATTACTGTTGTAGCTGTAGTGTATTTTGTGGTCTTAGTGACCACAATGGATATCTCTTATGAATTAATGAGTTCTAAACATAGGAAGCTGAGATGGCAACATAAACTGCTACAAGATCAATAGCTTTGGAATTTCATGAGCCACTTTTACCTCTGTGCCAGGTGAATGCAGATGGATGGCTGCTATTTCCCTGCTTACCAGTCAAGATTCTCTTGTCATTGCCATCATTCAAAGGCTGACAGAACTGAGACCAGAACTCAGTGGCTGATAACAATTGCTAAATCAATACCTCTGTTAACCAGCACGAGGAGAACATCAAGTACTGCTAGGTTTTCTCCTGTGATAAAAAGAGGAAATGATGTGTATGTTCTGCCATATGCCTTAACTCTCAGAAGATCTACTGGAGAAGTCACGTGCAATTCGTCAAGCCAAAGAGGAGAGAACCTTTCACATCTTCTACTACCTACTGTCTGGAGCAGGAGAACATTTGAAGAGTAAGTTTGATTTTTGTTGTAGTTATGGAGTTCTCTTGTCGCTGCAGCAGGGGGTCCACACTCTTTATGCACTTACACCTGTTCTTTCATAGTTTCTTGTCTGTACCTCTTAGGTATGGCCACCCCTTCTCCACCTCTGCATACGCATACATCCCTCTGCCCTACCCCTGCACTTCTCAGTTCCTGAAAACTTGCTTCTCTGGTTCCTTCCTGCACTTGTCTCCTTGCCAGAAATGAATCTACACCCTTCCTTATCTAAATCACTGTCCTGTGTTTAGTCTAGTCTTGTATGATGTAAGCCCTTCTTATGCAGGAATGATCCTACTGTGATGTGCTCAGCATTTAAGTGAATGGAGCAAAGCATCTGGCACCTATGCAACTCTAGGGTGCTAGCACACCTACCTTTAAAGCCTCCAACTTAATATTGGAATGCATGTTGTGTGAGAGCTGCAAATTGATCTGGAGGAATAACAGGAAGAGACAACTTTTCTCATAGTTGCTACTATTTCAAGAGCTATTTATTAACCTTCATATGACTTGAAACATATAAGGTATCTGAAGTTGAAGGCAAATTTACTTCAGATTTAATCCCTGCTTTTTATAGACTTAGGGCGTAATGATGATTGGTACTTCTTTAGTGGAGTATTCCAGAGGGAGGAATAGAAAGAAATAAGGCAGAAAATCTCCATTTTTATTCTAAAATATATTAAGCTTTCATCTGTTAGTAAAACTGATCTTAGTCTCAGATTCATCCAGCACCTGCTAGTATGTGCAGGTGAGAAGTTTGCTCTCAGTGGTAGCTTGTCTATTAAAATAACACTATGGTAACTTCTTTCTCATTTTTTTTTTTTCTTAAGCTGATCTACTTCTGGAGCCTTACAACAAATACCGCTTCCTTTCCAATGGGCATGTCACGATCCCGGGTCAGCAAGACAAAGATATGTTTCAAGAGACCATGGAAGCTATGAGGATCATGGGCATCCCAGATGAGGAACAAATAGGTACGAGTCCTCTGGAGAGCTTGAAATGCAAGAAAATCAAGGAGGAAATAGACCACATCTCTGTAGATTTTTATTTGTGGTTTGTTTTCGTTTTTTGGTATTTTTTTGTTGTTACTTTGTTTTTCCTGCCCCCATCCCAAACCCAAAGTGAGCAGGGTGCAGGTGGTGAGCTTAGTAGCTTTCGAGTAACCCACCTCAGGATATACCAGCATAGTTTCAGTTCATACATTCAGTCTTAGAAGTCAAACTGACAATGAAAATGTTTGTCTGTTTGCTGGTTTTGATCCCAGTCTGAGGGCTGTATATCTGGTTTATGAGCCACACATCCAAGATACAAGATTTTCCTCTTTCTCCTGTGTAATGCAAGGCTTGTATGCTCCCCTGCCCCCTAAGCAGTGGTTTTTAAGTATCTAGTACTGGCTGGATTAGTACTTTGAAAATGGCCTGCTTATAGTGCCTTTCTTTCCAGCTTAACACTGAACTGCTGATCAGAAATTAATATTGTCTGATTCTGGGAGCACAGTTCCCTAGAATTTATAAAGCCAGCACAAAGTGCAACAATACTTATTCACATTTTCTGTGCTCTCATTTGTAATCTGCCTTACTGGCTGGGAACCAGTGGTCTGCCAAATTTCAGTTGGTAGATGTATAATGTCTTATAAAACTACAGCTTTTTTTGCTCCACTGTAGCAAGCATCTGTGGTTTTTTTTTTTGCAGTCACTGCTTCCTCTGCTGGAGGCAGTAGCTCTTGTGGCTGGAATATGTGCTTATGCCATAGTTGTTGCTCTTCACAGTGCACTCAGCTATAAATCCACGCTTTTGTTATCCACAGTTTAATACTATATCCTAAATCATCTAAGACAAACTGCTATAGAGGTGAAGACATGTTTGCCTAAACAGAATTAAATCATTGGCAGCCTAATTTATTGCTAAGTTGTCCTACTGTACTCTTTTTGTTGTTGTTTGATTTGTGTCTTTGTTTGTTTTGTTTTGTTTTTAATGTATGCTGTAGGGCATGTCTTTGCTGTCACATAGATGAGCTGTTGGTTCCAACCACTACAGCAAAGATAACTGTAGTATTTTGTACTTGCAATTCAAGGTATGAAGTTCCGTTAGTCTTAAAATAAGAATAAGATAAAATAATTTTAAAATAAGAATAGAGTAGCTGGCTGGGAAGTAAGATTACTTAGTTTTGATGTATAATCTAAATGCTAACTTTCTCTATGTATGAGACAACATCGAAACAAGCTGTATGTCCAAATGCCAGGACTCCAGATTCAGCTGTCAAAACACTGGATTTCAAAACATGCCACTAGAAGCATATGTGATTCTCTTTTGTTCGTCCCGATGCAAAACCTGTGGAGCCTTTGTTTGTTCTGCTATTGAAAAGCAGCTGTTTCTGTAGTAGGTAAAAAATTAGGAGATGAAAAAAATATTTGTCATAAGATCATTTTTATGAGTGACTACCAATGTTTTTCAAGGCAACAGGAAGCTGTTATGTGGTGAGCTTTGATAGGTACGTTGTGAAAGTTGGCTTGATGCTGTGACACTGAACTTTTTTTATCCCAGTCCTAATGTCTGATGCTGCATTTGCATTGTTCAAAAGTACAAATATATAATTTAATAATGATTGAGATGATTCAGCATGTGATTAGTTATGGTACAGGCCCTTTTGCCCACATCCTTTTGCCCTCCCTATATTGTAGTTTGTCCAAATGGTCTACAGATCTTGGTCAGGGAGCTGAAAGGAATATGAAGTGAAAGGAGCAGACACTTCTTTCTCTTTGTTGATTTGCACTCTTAATAACTACATTTTTCATTTGTTTAACAGTACGTGTTGAGAAAAAAATGAATTTTATCAGGAACAAATATTAAAAAATGTGGATGTTATAGGTTGAGACATGACTCTGGATCTCATCTCCAACTTTACTGTAGTGATGTTGAGGATGGGCATATTCCCTGGCTTCATAGTCTTGCACTGGAGAAGCAGGGAAAGTCCTGTGTCCTGGATGGGAGTCATGTCAAGGAATTACTTATCTGTGGTGGTTTTTTTTCCCCCCAAATTCCAGAAAGATTTTTTTGCTGTTGAGAAGAGCTTCTTACTTTTCATGACATGGTTAACTGGGTTTTACTGGG
Organism: Perdix hodgsoniae; assembly: GCA_035772895.1. Classification (NCBI taxonomy): domain Eukaryota; kingdom Metazoa; phylum Chordata; class Aves; order Galliformes; family Phasianidae; genus Perdix; species Perdix hodgsoniae. The sequence continues at coordinate 3,509,892 of JAPSGF010000044.1, forward strand.
GCTTTTGCTGATGTCTAACACTGAGCTGTTGTTATTTCAAAAGGTCTTCTGAAGGTTATCTCAGGTGTTCTTCAGCTTGGCAACATAGTCTTCAAGAAGGAGCGTAACACAGACCAAGCCTCTATGCCAGACAATACAGGTAACCAATCTCCTGTCCCTACCCCTCCACCCCTAAAAAAAATTCCCCATAGAAAACTCCAGGAAAATAAAGCCTACAGAAAGTTTTTGCATGTAGAAAAATCAACTACAGTATACAGGGAATGGTGCTGTTCTAATTTTATATAGAGTGACTTACTGTCAAAGGAGATGGCATGCCCCTTCATATAAATATAAAAAGAAACGCTTTGTCTTGCCAAACGTGGATTTCCAGCTACTCATGGGCAGGAATGCGGCACTGTTAGTGTTAAAGAACTAGGCAGAAAGTACACATAACAGTGACCAGATGAAAAGGCTTACTCTACTGGAACACATAGCGTGTCTGACTTAACCAGGCTAAGAATGATTACTTCTTACATACTTGATTAAGGAATATTTACTAACTTCGTATTTAGACACCTTTTAATTTTATTGCCTACTATTACATGTGTAAGTAGCATCATATTTCACATAATAGAAGTCTGTATATTGGAAGGTATCTTAAAGTTCCATTGTAGAATTACTGCAGAAATGTAAGAGGTGGCTAATTGCTCTTCAAATGTTTTTGGTTTTGGCTGTTATGGTATGAAATGTGCTTTAAGTGGCACCTTGGGAAGGGAGAGTAAGCCATTTGAGTTTTTGGCTTTTAATGTTGAAATAACAAGGGTTGCCCCAAAAACTACTTAGTAGATGAAGGAAGTACAATTTAACTTGATTAAGAAGTTAGTCACTGGTGGTATCTTTAATTCGATGGTAAATGTGAACTTATGAGAATTCTGTGTTATGTCTTAGTGGTATGTGAGAGTATTGTGTCAAATAGACTCCTGTGGCTTTTAAAGAAACTCTGTAACCTCTACTGTGGGTTTCTAGAGTTTTTTGGGAAGTTTTTTCTTTGTTTCATTAACCTGCTCTTCATTTTAGAGCCTTTTGAGAGCAGTCATTACCGTCCTGGGAATGCAGTCGCAGAAACCTTTTTGTCTCTTGTTTTCTTTAAGAAAAACAAAAAAGAAAAAAACCCAACACATTAATATCTTTGTTGTTTTCTTTTCCTTTAGCTGCTCAGAAAGTGTCTCATCTTCTGGGTATCAACGTGACAGACTTCACCAGAGGTATTCTGACTCCTCGCATCAAAGTTGGGCGAGATTATGTCCAGAAAGCTCAGACCAAAGAACAGGTAGGCATTCTGTACAAGTGAACGAGTACTTCAGTCTTTAATTTTGCTGTCACAAAGCTAACAAATCTATGAAAATTTTCTTTAGCATTTAATGGCCATCTTCATGGCTGCAGTGTTGGCAACCGCAACTTGAATAATACAGCATCTGTGTTTCTTCTAGTATTAGCTCTCTTGATCTGTGTAAAAATAGAAGTCACCCCTGCCCCTGTAGCACTTCTTCTCATATGAGGAAAAAATGAGAGCACAACTCTCCTAATTTTAGTGACTGGCTGTCTCAGGGGAGTAAGTTTCTTCAGTGCTCTATGCAAGGATGACATTTTCAAGTTGCTATAATATAGAAAACACTATTTCTGAGTAGGCCAGCTGCTTGGGTGGAAGAATTTGTATCTCATCCTTGAAACTGCTTGTATGCTTCTTAATAGTCTTGAATCAGGCTGTGCTGAATGTGTCCTTAAATGAAACTTGAACTAGAAGCTAATGGCTTCCTAAATAAAGTAAAGCCCTTGTGCTTACTCTCTGCATGGCTTTTTCATAAATACATCATTATTCTCAGTGAAAATAAACATGCCCCATAACATGAGAAGCATTGGGAAGGGAAAGTGAGATCTAGAAGTATTCACTGACTGTCTTTCTGTTTTGACATTTAATTTCTTACTCTTCATGTTTTATTTTTGTGTTAATCATGGGTAGGTTGATGGCATTGAGGGGAGAATAAATTCTGAATTTGTTCTAAATGAGGGCTTTCACAAATTCTAAATTGCGAAGTAATTTTAATGCTTTTCTTTGGATATATGTGAACATACTATGTGACTTTGGAAGGGACTTGATTTTATTTATTTTTTCTTGAATATTAGACTATGGTTTCTCAGGTAGGCAGGGTCCTAAAAGTTGGCTTTGTCGTGCTAATTTATTAAAATATTCTTTGCTTCTGCTTATGGAATATCACTATTACAATGCAACTGCTGATCTTTGTCTTTCTGCGTAGGCTGACTTTGCCATTGAGGCTCTGGCTAAAGCCACTTATGAACGGATGTTCCGGTGGCTGGTTATGCGCATCAACAAGGCGTTGGATAAGACCAAGCGACAGGGTGCATCCTTCATTGGAATCCTTGACATTGCTGGTTTTGAGATTTTTGAGGTAAGGATATGTCAGGTCCCTGCACTCAGTGCAGTTTACCATGGAGCAAGGTAGGAAATTGTTGAAGGAAATAGTTTTAAAGCTGGAATAAAATAGACTAGCTTTGGAAATCATGTGTATGCTGCTTTTAGTTGAGATCCCTACTGTTTTGAACTGTCAGGTTATTTAATAATGCGTCCGAGTAGTTCATTCTTTCTTAGTTTGTATATACTGCAAATATTGTTATCTCATTGCTTTCTGTTGTGGTGCTACATCCTTTTTGTCGTGTGCATCACAATTATTTTAATTTTATAGTTCCGGACACTTGTGATTCTCTATAATTCAGCATGTATGAGTTTGCTAGCCTACAAAAATAGTCTTTAAAATGTCAAGTGGAGTTAAAATTTTGTCCCCTTGCTTTATCCCAAAGCATTAAAAATATGAACCATTGAAACCTATTAGCATCATTAAGAATTGTTAGAAAGTCTTTCTGCTGCTTAGTTTTGACAAAGACTTTTGAAAAGATAGAAGAAGGGGAGACTAAATCAGGTTCAACATATTCTGATATATTCTGTGTTCTGTGAGAAGTGTGAAAATCAGGGTTCAGAGTCTGGTTTCACATCTATCTAGACTAATGTAACGGTTTCATGATGAAGAAAAGGAGTAAACTTTCACTTTTCCCTTTCTGCTGTTCCTGGCTACACCCTCTTGTACTGTCCAATTTTTTAGTACTGCAGATACTGTTTTTCTTAGGGTGGCATGTAATTGAGTCAGTCTCTGTAGGGAAATCTAAGCACAAAAACTGATGCAAGATAAATGTAGGAAAGAAGCAGCTGAAGGAAAGTTAAAGGAGTGGTGGAAAAGGGAAAGTGGGAGCTCCCTCTATAGGTAGCAGTGAACTATTAGGCTAAATCATAGTGTCCATGAAACTACACTTTCAGAATGCGACTTTGCGTTATGTTTAGTCTTAAGTAGTCACAGGCTAACACCAGAAAAGAACTATGCTGCTATCCCCATGGCAGCCAGGTAACAAGCCAGGCAACTCCTATAAACTTGTGTTTTTCTAAATCTACTTTCTGTGCAGCCTCAAAGTTACTTGGTCCATTTGTTAATGGAATAGAGAACTAAGCCACAGAAGATTGCTTTGTTTCTCTCTGATCGTATTGTTTATATAACTGTACTTTTAGTTTAATGGTTGCTACATCTCACAAAAATGTGAGGGGAGTGGAAATGCATGGTTAGGAATTACTGGAACATGGAGGAAGTAGAACAGAACCACTCTGTCCAGCAGCTGCATTAAATTAAGTATGGTTTAATGTGAAAATACATCCTTGGTTTTTAACCTTATCCATACAGTTTGAAGAAATCAGGACACAATGAAGAAATTTTGCTCAGTTTTCTTGTTCTGATTTCATACATTGAAGAGGATTAAAAATGGACATCCCAGTACACATGTTTTCAGGAATCTGCCTGCAGACCTCCATTGCTTCTCCTTCCTGTGAAAAGGACTTGCCATCTCTGAGTTTGTGAGAAAGCTGGAGGGTTTTCTGTTCCTGGGTTAAGTGGCTACAGTAATTCTTTTGCTGTTTATGACAAAACATTCTTCTGCAAATTCTAAGGAGCAGCGTGTGAATTTCCCTTGGGACTGATGCAGTGCTTCAGTAGCATGTGACAGGAAATGTGATTCATAAGCAAAAGGGTTAGAAGTTAGACAAGAACACTAGCTTAGAGTTGCTGAACTATAACTATAAATGTGATGTTTAGTGCTAGGAGAATAGTAGATGTGCCTTCAAAAGCAACTGTTCAGATATCTTTCTACCTTTTTCTTCTTTAGCTGAACTCCTTTGAGCAGTTGTGTATTAATTACACAAATGAAAAGTTGCAGCAGCTCTTTAACCACACCATGTTCATTCTGGAGCAAGAGGAATACCAGAGAGAGGGCATAGAGTGGAATTTCATTGACTTTGGCCTGGACCTGCAGCCCTGCATTGACCTCATAGAAAAGCCGGTAAGAAGCCCATTCTTCTGTCCTTGAACAACAAGAAATGGCTGCACCAATTGTGTCATAGAAAAGCTAGTCTCCATATACAGCTAGCTTTTGTAATTCTCTACTGTCACTGTGGTTTGGTAAGAAGCAGAAGTGAACGGTTTTCTCTTGGTTTGAAAGTATGTCGTCAATAAAACTGTTAGTATCAGTTCTGTAGGAAGTATTGCATGCAAACAGATCACCTTGTCATCCATTTTTTCTTCTCAGAAAATAATTTTTGTGTAGAGCTGCATGGTGCATAAGTGCAATTTAGGATAAGTTGTGTGAACTTCCTTTGTTGCCTACAAGCGTGAAGAGAGGCTGTGAACTTCTATTGCTTTCACCCTGTACTAGCAAAACTTGGAAATTCACACATTTCACAGTAGATATTCCAATACTAAGAACTAGTTTCTGCAATTTTCTGCTCTGGTCTTCTGTGGTCCTTAGTCCTTTTATTAAAAATATTTTTTTTTCACTTAAAACACCTTGTATAAGTGTCATGAAAGAGACCTATAAAAAATGCTCAGAGGTTGTGGATGCCCCATCCCTGGAGGCACTCGAGGCCAGGCTGGATGTGGCTCTGGGCAGCCTGGTCTGGTGGTTGGTGACCCTGCACATAGCAGGGGGATTGAAACTAGATGATCATTGTGGTCCTTTTCAACCCAGGCCATTTTATGATTTCAAAAGAGGATCTTGAGAGGTTATTAGTAATTTCTATTACTATAGCAGCAGTTCAGCTGATACCACAGGACAGGTGAATGTGATAGGGATCATGGTTAGGTGTCCTTTTTTCCTAGCTGTCCAAGGGTTTTAATTACTGATATAGTCATGTACTTAATGATGTTGGGATGTTTCCCTCTTTTAAGGCTGGCCCCCCTGGTATACTGGCCCTGCTGGATGAAGAGTGCTGGTTCCCAAAAGCAACAGACAAAAGCTTTGTGGAAAAAGTTGTACAAGAACAAGGCACCCACCCCAAATTTCAGAAGCCAAAACAGCTGAAAGACAAAGCTGACTTCTGTATCATACATTATGCTGGCAAGGTAAAGAATTAATAGCTAAACTGAAGAATGTCTGCCTTATTTTCCACTGCCTAACTGCTGTTTTTTAGAAGTAGCTACTTACCAGAGTGACTGTGTATTGGGAGATGTAGGAAATTGGTGCGAGACTTCACAAAGCTGTTTCACTGCTGTAGACATTATGGGGCAGGAGATTTCCATAAAGGAGATTTACCTGCAAATTATCTATGTATAGTTGACATCAACTTAAATTTGTTCTCTGTGACTTAATGGGATTGGAGATACTTTTCAGAAACCTTGCATCAAGATTTCATCACCAATAATGGTGGTGCAGCAGTTCTTTGCTTCACTCTCAGGATGATGCATACTAGCATTGCAAATCCATTCCCTTTACTGATAGAACAGAACATTCAGCATTTTTTTAGGGTTTGGTGCTTGTAGGTATGCTTGCTTAGATGACACATTCAAGAATAATTAGGTTATCTGTTGTTGATTATGCAAACTTTCGTGCTGCTTTTCTAGACTTTGCAGAATCTTGCTGGATCTTGTGCTGCAGAAAATGCTCTGGAGTTTCTTGACGTGTTTTTCTTCTCCAGGTGGATTATAAAGCAGATGAGTGGCTGATGAAGAACATGGATCCACTGAATGATAACATTGCTACTCTTCTCCATCAGTCATCGGATAAGTTTGTGTCTGAGTTGTGGAAAGATGGTATGTAGTTAAATTTAATCTCGTGTATTTTCTCTTCCTGTTTTACAGGGAAAAATTTGTTGGTTCATCAAAAATCCGTTATGACCTGTGTTACTTTTTTTCCCTGGGGACTAAACTGCCAAGATGAATATTATCCAGTACTTCCTTTGCTTAGACCCTGGTATTGCATTTAAAATTCACTGTAACACAAAAGAAAGGCTCATGTGCATTGACTTACATTAAGCTTGCTGCATATACTGCAATTATTATTCTAAATTGAGAATGCCAGATTAGAATATGAACACACCAATGTGTCCTAGCAGCTTGCTTAGCTGCAACACTCAAATGCAAGATCTGAGGCTGAATCTAGGTTTTCCATCCTGCAACTAGCGTGTTTTTTCTGCAGTGTTGTTCAGTATTTTACTCTATCTCCTCTGAGTTTATCTGCTTTTGAGTCTTACTGTTGCTGTCACTTTCTGTCATGGGTTTTCTTTGACGTCTCTGTCTGTTGCAGAGATGCAGAACGTTCAGAGAGCCTATTTCTATCAACACTTTCCTATTCTTCATCTAGAACCAGGTGACTGAGAAATCCAGCTGTTGTGTCATGTGTGTAATGCATCCTAGAGCCATGCAAGAAATGCTTCCATTAACTTCTCTTTGTCCCTTTGTCACACCTGCTTGTCTCTCTCGTTCATTTCCTTTGCTTTGTGCTAGTAGCTCCTCACGGACTTAAAATAAATAAATAAATAAAATCCTTGTGAGTGGATACAAGGCAAATATGGACACATTCAGGTGCTAAAGGTTCTATTGCAAGGCTTTCATAGGAACAACTAAAAGCAAATCCCTGTCAAATGTTTGAACATAGAACTGGTAAGGCTATAGTTCATTCCAAAACTTGGAAGAAAGATTTCTAAGACTGTGTTAAAACTGAAATTCAGTTTAAAGCTGATTTCAGCTGCAGAGCACAAAAAGGAAAGTTAGTTTGGAAAAGGATTTGGTACTATGTGAAAAATATCCATTGGCAAGTAGTACCCAGTAAGGCCTTTGCTGTGTGAGGCTGACGCATGCCTTTTGGAGTTAGAATGTTGACTGAACCACAGCTGATCAGATCTCATCTGTTGTTCTCTGGAGCTTCTGTTGCAAGTGACTGTCCTTTTTTGCTATCTTGATGTAGATTGCAGGGCTCAAGTTTTTAAGAGGATTGTTCCAAACAGAATCTGGGACACTTTTCTGTGGGTTTCCCTATGGTGTCATCTAGTAACATAACCTTCTTTTCTTTCTGATAAAACAGCTTTGACCCTATTCTAATGGCTGCTCTAGAAGTGAGCAGTTATAAACTAACATTAACTGTAAATGAGAGTGTCTGTCCTTTCTTTTTTCTTCATTTGTGGGGATTTCTATTGACAAGTTTTTTTTAATCAAGCCAGTTGAGCATAAGTTATATATTTTCAGAAGTTAAGAAGGAGCTTGAGTGTAGGCGTCAAGCAATCACTGAGGATAGTAGTGAGATAGTAGATTGAAGCCCTTGAGAAAAAGTACCTTAGGGTGTGGGAATTTATAGTGTTTGTGAGTGTGAATATTTATCTCTACATGACAGAACAATGGGAAAAAGGAATGCTGTAGTTTCTTTTGACTGATGCCACTCTCAGATCTAACTGGCTTCTATTGAAAAAAAACAATCTTGGAATTCACCCATTAAAATGATGGCTGCGTTAGTGCTTGGATGTCATTGTGGCATAGTGGAGAAGCTGTTGGGGCAAGGAGTTCTGGCTTTCTCCTAGTGGTATTGTTCATGTCTGTAAGTCATAGAATACTTGTACTCAAAAACATCTTAAGCAGTGGTATCTTGGGATTTGGTGTCTGTCATACCTTTAACCATGTTTGTTCAGTTAACAAATAGGGCTTTTCTGATCACCAAACATGGCAATTCTGCTTGTGGCTGAGGAGTCAAGCTGGGCTTTTTCTCTAACTGCAGCTCCTTCTGAGTCTATATCTTGAGTCTATACAAATAGTTGACTCTGGTGGGCTAGCAGCTAGTACTCTTGGTTTGTTGTTTTTCATTAACCTAAGCAAGTGGAAGCATCTGAAACACACTTCTAGATTGCTCTTCCAGATCTGCCCTCCAGAGCATCAGTAGGCTATGTCTGGAAGTAAGTTTGATTCCATCACTCAAACTTCCTATAGTGAGCTGTTGCTTTTTTTTCCTTCCTGCTCCTATCCCTGCACAAATTCTGTACAGGAGTCGACATCTGTGTAGAGATGAAGCAAAAAGGATCCTGCAGCTCCTCTCATTTATCCTGTTCTACCCAGATGTTCTTTGTACAGATCAGTAATCCTTTGGTTGTGGCTGAATTTTAATACCCTTTCTTGTGCTTTCTCTAGTTGATCGTATTGTTGGGCTGGATCAGGTAGCTGGCATGTCAGAAACAGCGTTGCCAGGAGCCTTTAAAACCAGGAAGGGTATGTTCCGAACAGTGGGACAACTTTACAAAGAACAACTGGCTAAACTGATGGCCACCCTGAGAAACACCAACCCCAACTTCGTCCGTTGCATTATCCCCAACCACGAGAAAAAGGTAAAGGAGGTTGTAACTACTGCCCATGCAGTCATAGATGGACTTCCTTGGCAGGGTATGACTGGGTTGTTATGTCTTCCCAGTTTTTGCAACTGATCTTGTAATGGTCCTGTTTATTCGAGGTCTCTCTTTATAGTTATCTTAAATAAAGGTACTCTTTCCAAAATTTGGGAGACTGATCTTTGCAGTTATTTCTAAGGTGGCAAAAAAGCTGTCAATTTCTCATAACAAGAAAAAAAAGAGAGCCAGCTGCTTTACAAAAAAGGGGAGGAGGCAAGGCGTTAAGCCTCTTTTGTACAAGCTTAATGATATTAAGCAAATTTTTTTTTTCCTTATCAGGCTGGAAAGCTCGACCCCCACTTGGTCCTTGATCAACTTCGCTGCAACGGAGTGCTGGAGGGAATCCGTATTTGTCGTCAAGGTTTCCCCAACAGAGTTGTATTCCAGGAATTCAGACAAAGGTAAAGACATAAAGTAATGTGAATTAGTCTCTACCCTGACAAAGATGTAAGTGTGAAAACTGAACTATTTTGTTACAACTAAATCAGTGCTATCTTGAAAAGCAGCAGCACCATCCCTTGCTATTCCCCTGCACAAAGCCTCCCAAAAGTACCTTGGTCTTTTTCTCTACTAAGCTTGGAGTTGTGGTAAGGAGTAGAGGACCCTATGCAAGACTGCTGCTTCATGTTCTTCTTTTTGTCTACAAGTGCAATTTTTTCTTCTAAGAAAACCATAAGCTGTTGAAGTAAAAATGTAATAGGAATTAGTATTTTTTGTTTTCATATATAACTATGTAATTAATCCAATGTGTTCTGCTCTTCAGATATGAAATCCTAACTCCAAATGCAATTCCCAAAGGATTTATGGACGGAAAACAAGCCTGTGTGCTGATGGTAAGACATTCCATGAACTCTATTTGAATAGAATAAACATTATGGTTGTGGTGAGGAAGCTGGGGTTGTGCATCCTGTAAGCATATTAAGTATATCTTCTACACACAGACAGAAATTCAAAAGACAAGTGTTTTTGTCTGAGAGAAAGAGGGTGCAGAAAACTGTCTTGCCTTCGCTGTTGGAGGCTCTTGACTAGCATGAGGTTCAGTAATCATGGGCAAAGAGGGTCCTTCTGTTTCCACAGATGTGTGCACTTTTAGATGCCAACAGTATTCACCAAATCAAAATGTTAAGAAGTATTGTTATCTTTAGTTATGTACTTGAAGTACAAGCTTCAACAAAGATTTTGCTGATGGCAAACACTTCCAATGCAGACTCTAATTTCTGCAGAAATGCCTGCTTCAGAGGAAAAATTTTGGCTTTGTAGCTTGATGACTAGGAGACACTGAAGTGAATTTAAGTTATTCCTGTTTATTCTGTCTCAGAGGAATATAGTTTTCTCCTCTGAACTGGTGTAAATACTGACCACAAATCCTTTAAAAGAAGGGAAAGTTGGTTGAGGTGCTTTACAGATTAGTGTTGATTCTCCGTATTTAATTTTTCTCAATAGGTGTATTCTTCTTAGGAAAGGAAGAGGACTTTTAGAAAGAAAAATACATTCCTTGCAGCATTCTTGTAGCTTTGGGTAGTAGATGTGGTGTTTTATTAAATAATGGCCTTCTAACGTGTTTTCTGTCTTATATTGCCTCTGTTTCATGCCATTCGTGGCTGAGCTCCCAGTCTTCTAATTGAGACAGGGCTTTTGCAGGAGTTAGCAGTGTTGGCTGACCTGACTGGGTTATTATGGGAAAAAAGGGGTATCTTTTAGCTGTGAGAGATGTATATTCTGCAGTGTGACACGAAGCAATCTTTGCAATAAATGTATTCTTTTCTGTCTCTCATTTTAGATCAAAGCATTGGAGCTGGATTCTAACCTTTACCGAATTGGACAGAGTAAAGTGTTCTTCAGAGCTGGAGTCCTTGCTCATCTTGAAGAAGAGAGGGATCTGAAAATCACAGATGTCATTATTGGCTTCCAAGCATGCTGCAGAGGCTACCTGGCCAGAAAGTAAGGATCAGATTTTATAAAGTACATTATAAGCATATGTGTTTCTCTTCTTCAGGTGCAAGTTTCTCTTCAAAAAAAAAAAGCTGATTACAAATTATTTTTTGCCAGAAAGACCATGATTTGTTCATTGTATCCAACAGATGATAATTGTTTTAGAGTTGTTCAATCTCTGTAATACTTGAGTTCTTGCACGTGCGAGAAAATATATATGCTGCTGTCCTACAGACAGAGCAGTAAAGACTGTGTCCTTCCATAGGAACACTATACAGCAATATAGCTGGCAACTTTTAGGTTTGGGTTTTTTGTTGTTTTCTTTTTTTGTGAAAGTGCTGCAAGTTACAAATGTGATATTTCAAAGGTCTTAGCACAGGGATTTCTCTGAAACTGTGAGGTAGGACTGCAAATGGTATGTATCTAAAAACAAGAGTAGTACCTATCAGGTACAAAACACCTCTGTTTTATCTTCTCGTGGGAAGTGAGAATGAGGCTTCTAAGATTAGAAGGTGCTAGGGAAAACCTTTTTTTAATACAGAGGAAATTGAGTAAAGGAGAAGATAACCAGTTTTAGCTGAGCAGAAAAAGGCTTTAAAAAGCTAGTAGAATTTCACTGCAAATTTTGTTCTGCCTTTTTTTGAGGAGAGAACCTTCTAAAAATACAATCTACAGTTATCCAAGAGAGATCTTGGTTAAGAGATCAGTGTCCCACTGTGGGTTCCTTTGTTATCTGATCTCCATTTACTTTGTAGAGCTTTTGCCAAGCGCCAGCAGCAGCTGACAGCCATGAAGGTGCTCCAGAGGAACTGTGCTGCCTACTTGAAACTGCGGAACTGGCAGTGGTGGAGGTTGTTCACCAAGGTAATATTTTTTCCATTTATAAAAGTTTTGGTAAGAGTCTGTAGTTGTGATTTAAGCTTCTCGGGTTGAACCACAGCAAAAAAACCAAAACAACAACAAAAAACCCACTTCCTTTCCAGTTGAGCTTGCTTATAACTGCACCTTGGTTCATTTTGATAGGGAATATTGTAACATTTTATATCTATGCGGTATTCCTGCATAAAAAAGTGCAAGGCTATGTGCAAGTAATGTGGAAAAGCAGAAGTCATCATTTAATGTTTTATGTATAGAAGAGGATTGCTTGCTTTGGTAGCGTGTCACTTCAAAGGCTCACTTACTACATGGCTAGTCAGTTTAGCTAGACAAAAATTGTTAACATGGAGAGAGGTTTGTCATCTCTTTCTCCAGAACTGTGAAAGCAAAATGAAAACACTGGAGTCTGATTCTACTGTTAGACTTGTACGTATTTTATCTTTATAAAGACAATGAGCACATGAAGAAATAATCTTTTTCCTGAACTCATGGGATTTTTTGCTCTTCAACTATGGAGACTTTGCAGCGAAATCAGAGTTAAAAGTAGTTTTCTTCTTCCTATGAAGGCTTCGAAGGGTTTTTGGTGGGGAAGCACAGAGATGAGTGGAGGTGTTGTTTTGTTTACATTGACTGACCACGAGCTGTAATTTGCCCCACTAGATGGCAATCTATTTTGCTGTTGTTACTGCTTACCCCTTGAGAGTTTTGAATTTTTTACCCATTACTTTCCTGAATTATTCCATCCTGGAGGAAACATTGGTTAGTCAGGCAAGCAGAGGGTTAGTGGTGAAACAGATTGTATCTAGTCCTCTGTAATTCTCCCATGGCTCGTAACAAAGTAATTGGTCAGTCCTTCATATATGATACTTACAAAAAATGTTGTTTTATTGGATGCTCATCACGTACAAGCGCATTTTGTCATGTTCTTAATGTTTATTAAATACATCCCATTCCCTTGGTTTCCTTTTCAGGTGAAGCCCCTCTTGCAAGTAAGCAGACAGGAAGAAGAGATGATGGCCAAGGAAGAAGAACTAATAAAGGTTAAGGAGAAACAGCTAGCTGCAGAAAATAGACTGAGTGAGATGGAGACATTCCAGGCCCAGGTGAGTTGTGTGTAAAGCTCATTCTGTCCACTGCCTTAAGAGCTGCTCCTTTGTTGCTGAAATATGTGACTTTGCTCTACCTTGCTCAGTTTTGCTTGTCCTTCTACCCAGCTCGGTTCCTCAGTGAATAACTATTGCCTTGTTACAGCCATTATGTGTAAAGTCTCTTTTGGCTGAGTATTATAGCAAGCTGGTTGAATTCAGCCTCATTGTAGATGGAATTATTTTTGTTTGGAACACAGAAGGTGGCAGTAGGCTTGTTTTTCTGCAGGGATGATACTTACTAACATTACTTTTGCAGGGAAAAACTAAACAGTCTCCTTATTTCAAATGGTCATGGTCTCTAGAAATTTGTTAGGGCCAATGTGAATGGTTTGTGAAGAGAATCAAACACTTTAAAACTGCATTTTGACATTTAATCTTTAACTCATAGCAGGAGACAGCTGAAGTTGTTATGATGTAACTGTGGAACATTGGAATATATACCTTCAGTTAATATAAATTGCTTAGTGCTTTGGTAAATTGGAGTTTGTCTTACTGTTGTTTCTGCTTTGTGTACTACGAAGCTAATGGCAGAGAAGATGCAGCTGCAAGAACAGTTGCAGGCAGAAGCTGAACTCTGTGCTGAAGCTGAGGAGATAAGAGCCCGCCTGACAGCCAAGAAGCAAGAACTGGAGGAAATATGTCATGACTTGGAAGCAAGGGTGGAGGAAGAAGAGGAACGGTGTCAACATCTGCAGGCTGAGAAGAAGAAAATGCAGCAGAACATTCAGGTAATGCATTAGGAATGCCATCCCTGGAATCAGTAAACAGGATAATAGGAATCAGAGTGGTTTGTTTTATCTTATTTTGGAGGGAATCAGAGGAGTGAGAAAAACAATAAAAGAAATACAACTGAAAAATCTATGCATGGAAATAATGGGGCAGAACAATTCTGATGCCTCGGGCATCGAAACAGCCATCTGGAATGTGTTATTCCGTTCTTGAAGGTGAAGGTTATAGTTACTTGTCAAATAACTGGACAAGTTTTTGCTTGAACCAGGTGTTTTGGGAACAGTAGTATTCTTTGCAAAAGGGTATTGTTTTCTTCTGCTATAAATTTTATTTACTAAAGTGCAGTATGCTGCATCAAGTCAAGACAGAGAAGTCAATTCTGGAAAGTGCTAATATTACCTTGTAGTAGGGGTTAAAAGAAAAAGAAAACGTTGAAAATTGTGCTGGTTATATTGGCTAGTAAGCAGCACTGACAAGTTCCTTGCTTTTTTGTTTGTGTTGTGAAGGAACTAGAGGAGCAGCTTGAAGAAGAGGAAAGTGCAAGGCAGAAGTTGCAGCTGGAAAAAGTGACCACAGAGGCCAAATTGAAGAAACTAGAAGAAGATGTGATAGTTCTGGAAGATCAGAATCTCAAATTGGCCAAGGTAAGACTCCTGCAGCTTTCTCTGCAGTCTAAAGATTTTCCAGTGACTCTCTTGGAGCTACTAGCTCCCTTTTTATGGGAAACTTACGAATTAATTCCATCTGGTGATAAGCAGCTCTAACCTGAATTTATTTATGATATTAGGTGCCTGTCTGCATTTTTTTACAAATCAGTGTTGTGTATTTAAATACAGTTAGTCGAGTTAGCCTTGACTAACTAACAGTAAGTAAGAAAATCTTTTCTGATACTTTGTTATGCCAGATAGTATCAAGTTACTTCACAAACAGGCTTCCCTTTCGGATTTGAAAGGGTTGTCAGATAAAAATCTGTAAGCCACTGTTTATTGAAGTATTACCTGCAATCCTGAATGGGTTTGTTTCCTTCCATGTCTCTTTATTGCAGTAGTAGGCACTAATGACATGGACATTTTAAGCACAATCAACTCTGAAAATTTTCCTGTAATTCCAGCGGCTACCTTGACAATAACTTCTCAATTCTGCAGGAAAAGAAACTATTGGAAGACAGAATGTCTGAATTTACAACAAACCTAACAGAGGAAGAGGAGAAATCAAAGAGCTTAGCCAAACTCAAGAACAAGCATGAGGCCATGATCACAGACCTGGAAGGTGACATTTTTTGGTATATTTTAAAAAGCAGATCCTGCAGATGAATTGTTTGCTCAGTTTTGGGTGGTTTCTTGTTGAAAGCTGTGGAATTTCAATTTCATTTCTACAGCTTGAGTCTCAATCTGGTTTTTGAGGGGTTAAAAATTAGTCTATAGTGTGTATGCTATTGATTGGTTTGACAGAGCTGTTCAGTGGCTGGGTGAAGGTTATGTGCCTTGTCAGCTGAGCCCGTGATCTAAATAAAAGTTCTCTTCAAAACAGCAGACCAATGGAGAAGAGAAGCTGGTTCTCTTTCCTCTCCTATTGTGGAAGGGTTTCTACCTTTCTACTTCCAGCAGCATCAGTTTGTGTGGGTTTTGAAGGTCTGTTTGTGCAAGTTCTTCAGAGGTCAAGCTAGATGCATTTTATCATGGGGCTAACCAGCTCAACACAACAGGAGATAGTGTATTTAACTGCAGTAAAAGGAGAGCAGTCCTCGTGTTCAGCATCACTTAATGAGTGCCGTGTGGTGTGGATGTTGAGAGAGACTAGCATTGTGTTTGTTGTTTATTGTTTTTTACAGTGAAGTGAGGAAGGAGGTTTGAATGGAAAATGAGGGAAAGGAAAATTGCACGTGTATCTTTTAAGTGTAAAATATGTGAGCCATCTGCATTATCCTGACATAATAATGCACTCCAGCTACTTTTTACAGTTGTATTACCAGGAAAGATATTATTGCCTGAATAGCTTTATCTTCTCTGCCTTGCACGATGTTTTTTGAATGACTTTGTGTCATTGTGCAACTTACTTTGTCCTTATCTCCATTAGAACGTCTTCGACGTGAAGAAAAGCAGAGGCAAGAATTGGAAAAGACTCGTCGAAAGCTTGAAGGAGACTCTAGTGATCTGCATGACCAGATTGCTGAGCTGCAGGCTCAGATTGCAGAACTCAAAATACAGCTGTCCAAGAAGGAAGAGGAGCTGCAGGCAGCCTTAGCTAGGTGAGAATCTGACCCATGGTACTGCCACGTTAGGAAGTATTTCTTTTAGTCTTGTGTCACTTTGGAGTCTATGTATTTCAGTCTGTGAACTGTTAGGATTCATATCCTTAGCATCAGAGTTCTTTGGCTGTTACTCACTGCCACATTCTCTGTACAGACCTAGGCTATCACTGCAACATGCACTGCACAAGTTTTGCAGTAGGATTTCAGAGGGGGTTAAAAAACAGTGGCGGGGCACTGTCTCTCTGTGGTAGTTGCTGTATTTGTCTATTCAGTGAAGTGTCCAGCTTTTTTCTGCTTCTGTTCTTCTGTTGTCAGTCCTTTTCTGTCCCCTTCTTTAAGGTAAGTAATTGTGCTCTCTGAAGTATTGAGAGTTAGAACTTAGAATTTTGTAGGTGATCTATGGATCAAAATCTGAAAGTAATCATGTAGAGCCGATCTATACCAGCCTTTTTTCTGGATTATTCTTGTAGGACAGGTGGTTTTCATTTCTGTATGCTTTAAATCTGGCTCTGACCAGAACTCTATGTTAACCACAGGGTGGAAGAAGAGGCAGCTCAGAAGAACATGGCCCTGAAAAAGATCAGGGAACTGGAGTCCCAGATCACTGAGTTGCAGGAAGATCTGGAGTCAGAGAGAGCTTCCAGGAACAAAGCCGAAAAACAGAAACGAGACCTGGGAGAAGAGCTGGAAGCATTGAAAACAGAGCTAGAAGACACTTTAGATTCTACAGCTGCTCAGCAGGAGCTCAGGTAACTCCAACACGCAGCTGTGTTGTATAGTCTGGTTTTGTTAAAATAAATGCTGGTTATCAGAGCATGCTGGTTAGCAGTCTCTGATGGCTACAGAAGAAGGTAGTGTGCAAGCTGTAGTCAAAATTGCATTCCCTTATCTGATGTAAGAAAGTTTGTTCTGTAACCTTAATGGTGGTGATACCCAAAACATTCATCCTTTTGGATTTGATTCTTAGCTGAAAACGATGTTGTGAGCTTGTACTTAAGAAGGGTTCAAAGATAAGAGTTAACTTTGAAAAGTATATCTGTATCATGTAGAGCTAACCAAACTTTGGTGTTTTTCTGCATTAGAGATGCTGTTTGTGATATGCACGTCTGTTTGATTCTCTCTTTGGCATCTAAATGAAAGCTGTGAATTTTGCAGGTCAAAGAGAGAACAAGAAGTAACGGTTTTGAAGAAGACCCTTGAGGATGAGGCGAAGACACATGAAGCTCAGATCCAAGAAATGAGGCAGAAACATTCACAAGCCATTGAAGAACTGGCAGAACAGTTAGAGCAAACCAAACGGGTATGTGGAACACGGAATGCAGGACCAAAGTAGTCAGCCTCTCTTGAAGTGATTGAAGTGATAGCTGCTCTATGGCAGTGTTTTAATACATGGCACTAGGTTTCTGATGCACATACTCCTCATTCCTTGGTAGATCATTTTGCACTATGAAGCATATTACAATTGTCTTAAATAGTTGCATTCATTCATTTATTCCCATCAGGCATCTTATACTGAATAGCCAAAATATTGTTTAGTTCTTTTCACTGCTAGCATTTGCTGAGCTGTACAACCTTTAATTTGGAAATCTGATGGTGCAAGACTATCTCCTTTATTGTTGTCTGCTCTGATTGTTTAATTGTCTCCTGCTTACCAGGCGTTCACATTGTTTTTTTTTTCTGAGTAAGCAGTCTAAGACCTAGCTGTTAAACATGCAACATTAGTTTGTTGGAATAATTTGGAGGAAAAAAAAGCGTAATCACATCTTCTGTCTGAGGTATTTTGCTATTTTTTTTTCTGCCCTCCAGGTGAAAGCAAATCTTGAAAAAGCGAAACAAGCTCTGGAAAGTGAAAGAGCTGAACTGTCCAATGAAGTAAAGGTACTTCTGCAAGGCAAAGGGGATGCAGAGCACAAGAGGAAAAAAGTAGATGCTCAGCTCCAGGAACTGCAGGTGAAATTTACAGAAGGTGAAAGAGTGAAGACAGAATTGGCTGAGAGGGTGAACAAGTTGCAGGTGAGTGGCATGGATTTTCCTTAGCTTCTGTTATAGCCAAGGAATAGAGAGAAAAGGTGGATAGTACCTTCCTGTGGTTAAATTGAAAATCTCTTGTTCCTCCAGAGGATAAAGTTCCTACAAAAAAGCACAGACATAGTTTGCTTCCCAAGGCTCAGCAAACTCCTTAACTCATTGTCAGATCAGGCCATTAGGACTGATGTCATTAATGAGCAGCCCCCAAAAAAAGCTTCCCTTCAGTGTGCAGCAGTTTGTACTGTACTGTTCTGTAACCTTTCAGCTACTTGTGAGCCTAGAGTGTCACAGTCTGGTGATTTGGAAGAATGTATCTTGATGGTTTATAATGTGGTTGGTGGTGAAGAGGAGTGGTTAAAGGGAGATGCTGAAATTCAGGATTTTCTCCAACTCTCTTCAAGATAAACAAGAAATATCTTTGGTTCACACCAAGCATTGTCTTTTTTGGTGGGCTACCATTAGATATTTAGCATTGCTGGCGTATTCATACTCTTCTGGAGTCTGAAAATGTAATTTGGAGTATCTACATGCATTCCTGAAGCAAATCATATGTGATAAAGACATTTAAAGACAGAAGGATGTTGCAATAGAGCCTCTTTTGGATTCTTCATAATTCTTCCCTAGGTATCTAGAAATGACACACTTCTCCCAAGAGATGATACACATGCCTTACTTTTGAGAAGTGCCTTGTTTTTTCAGCTTGCAGCTGTTCGTGGCTTTGTTCTTGCTGATGTACTTAATAAGTGATACTCTCATATCTCCTTCAGGTTGAGCTGGACAATGTCACAGGCCTTTTGAACCAATCTGACAGCAAATCAATCAAATTAGCAAAGGACTTCTCTGCTCTGGAGTCACAGCTTCAGGATACTCAGGTGAGAGCTTTGGAAGCCGAGGCATCTGTAGCATCTGTATATCTTACATCCACTGTCACAAATGATCTCAAATAAAGTGAGAAAGCCATCTGGATTACTGTTAAGAACTGACTATACAACACTTCAAAGGGTTGACTCTGGCTGTTTTGCTAAGGGGCTGTGCTGCATGGTATTGAGAGCATTTCTACAGAAATAAGCTCTTTATCTTCCTTCTGCTTCTTCAGTATATGGAACATATGTAAATTTCCATGTCTTAGAATTAGAAGTCTTCCTCCATGACCTTTCTTCTTGGGAGTTCTTTGTTGCTAGTACTGACCTTCAGTGCTAGATTTTTGTGTTTGATGCCTTTTTTAATTTCCCTGCATGATTTCTAGTAAATCCATAAAGTTAAAGAGAAAAAAAAATATTTCCCATTGGATAATGGGTAAGAAGTAGATTCAAATATTTGAGTATTTTTTTCAGAAAAATTCATGCATAATCTTACATTCTGGGATTGAACAAAATAAAATTGTTTCCTGTTACTAGAATGTGGGTCTTTTGGCAAAGCAATGGAGTACCATGCAGAAGATTGGGAGGGAAAGGAAGAGTACACTAAGCCTTAGATATTAAGTAACTTTGGATGCACACTGACGTTCTGTCTACTTACCTGTCTTTTAAAAAACAGTCTCAAGGATAATGCACAATTCAAAAGTTACAAACTAGTTTGAAGATTGGTTTCTGCGAGTCCATTCAGCTTAAGTACTGGCAGCCGAAGTTAGTAAATGTTGTTGGTGCCCCAGTTTGGTAAATGACTGCTGTCTTTGAATTCTGCTAAGAGTAAAGTTGCTCTTAACCATGCTGAATACTTTATCTTGTTGTCCATTTCTGTGATACTTGAGTATGAGAAAGTTGTGTAGCACAGTATGGACACATGGGAAAGCTTTTTAATGCTATATGTGCTACTCAGAGGATTCCAGAAAAGGACTGTGGATAGCTGTGCAGGAAGACAGTACGTGTGTGGCAAAAAAGTTTACTTTAATCATGAGAATGTACAGAGAATAGGACCTTTGTCAGTATTTGGTTCCTATACTGACTCACTAGAAGACAGTTACTTAAATTCTATGTTCAATTGTTTGATCTGTGAAATGACTAGCATAATTAAACTAAACTTCAAAAATATTCCTGCTGGAGAGAATAACTGAGGGTGGTGAGCCTTTAAATCCAAGGAGATGTGCTGAGTTCCTCTTGGTTCTTGTATTGTAGGAGCTGCTGCAGGAGGAGACTCGCCTGAAGCTGAGCTTCAGCACCAAACTGAAGCAAACAGAGGATGAAAAGAATGCTTTGAAAGAGCAACTGGAAGAAGAAGAGGAGGCAAAGAGAAACCTAGAGAAGCAGATCTCTGTTCTTCAGCAACAGGTACAGTCTACCTTCTGTAAACCAAACACTTGAGAGGAGAGGAAGTGCAAGTGCAAGTCTGACTTGAGGGAAGTAAAATGTAAATGCAGAGTGGGCATCTAATGAAAGAGAACCTTTGATGGACAAGGGTGATCCCGCTTACTTGAGTGAGTCTCTGATAATCATCATACAAACTGTAGATTTCTACCCAGTAATTCCTTTGGAATCATTGATACAGTGTTAATGCTTGTAGATGATTCCTTCAGAACTCAACAGACTTATTTCCTCAGCTCATCTGGTGCCAGTAAACCACATACTGTGTTGTGCTATGTGTGGTGAGGTTCACATGCAGTCTTTTCTGTCCTTCAGGCAGTAGAGGCCAGGAAGAAGATGGATGATGGTCTGGGCTGCCTTGAGATAGCAGAAGAAGCCAAGAAGAAGCTGCAAAAGGACTTGGAAAGCTTAACCCAGCGTTACGAGGAAAAGATAGCTGCATATGACAAGCTGGAAAAAACAAAGACCCGCCTGCAGCAAGAGCTGGATGACATTGCTGTGGATCTGGATCATCAGCGCCAGACAGTTTCTAACCTAGAGAAGAAGCAGAAGAAGTTTGATCAGGTATGACTTTCGTCTCAATGCATTCTGTGTAGGTGCATCTGACTCGGCAGGTTTGCCTCCAAGAATATCTAAACAGTGCTGTTTGGAGAATATATGTTTATTTCTGAACTGAGGTATAGCATATAAAGTGGAGAGAGAAGCTGTCATAGAAGGAAACTTGTTTCATGCACAAGAAGTTTAGCGATGTGCCTTTTCCCAAAGGGCTAACATTTATATTGATAGCAACATCAAGTTGTAAATGATGGCTGCAGTTTTTGAGGGGCTATTGGAACTGATATGTTGGATGCCTTAGGGAATCAGGTTTATTCACCGTGGGGTCAGCACATTATTGAAGATCGGATGGTATGCATTTTCTGAAGGCAGTTTTTCTTGATTTTTTTCTGTCTGTGACAGAATGCTGCTTAGAAGGCAGTAACAGGAAAGGTGCATGTTTACCTTGTTAAAAATGGTTTAGTGATTTCTCAAAATTCTGTGCTCTTCTAGCTCTTGGCAGAGGAGAAGAACATCTCTGCCAAATACGCGGAAGAGAGGGACCGTGCTGAAGCTGAAGCCCGTGAGAAGGAGACGAAGGCCCTTTCCCTGGCCAGAGCCCTTGAAGAAGCCATAGAACAGAAAGCTGAGCTGGAACGAGTCAATAAGCAGTTCCGCACAGAGATGGAAGACCTGATGAGTTCAAAGGATGATGTTGGGAAGAGCGTAAGTATGGGGCTAAGGTATCTGCATAGGAAATGTCACAAAGACAGTATTGTTAGTTTAATGCTGCAAAATACTCACACTAGTGTGAACATGGAGAATTGTAGCAGAGAGAACTGAACGCTTTGAGGATTTGTGAATGTTACATCTGTATTACGTTAGTGAGCAGGAAAGTTGAGTAGGAAGAGCCTGGAAATGACCCAGATAACGGGGTGGTAAACTGAGACTTGTATTGTGATGGAGAAGGTGTGATGTGAGATGAATTACAGGCTTTGGTAAAGTGAAGGTCAACCTCTTCTCTCATATAGCTAGTGATAGGACTAGAGGAAATGGACTCAAATTACACCAATGGAGCTTCAGGTTGGTTATCAGGAAAAATTTATTCTCAGAATGAGTGGTCAGGCACTGGAATGGGCTGCCCAGTGAGGTGGTGGAGTCACATCCCTGGAGGTGTTCAAGAAATAATTAGATGTGGTGCTAAGGGACCTGGGTTAGTGGAGAAATATTGGTGGTAGGTGGATAGTTGGACTTGATGGTCTTGGAAGTCTCTTCCAACCTTAGTAATCATAATCCATGTGGCAGCTTGCAGCTATGTGAGCACCTGGATCGGAGGAGTATCCCTGCATTAATATAAGGAACAAATATGGTGCCCTTGAGTCTTGTCTTGAGTGGCTCCTCTCAGGCTATTTTGTTCTTAGGACTGGTGAGAGTGTCCTTTTTGAGGAAACTCTGTATGTGGGGTACTGTGCTGTAGGTCCATGAGCTGGAGAAGGCTAAGCGAGCCCTGGAGCAGCAGGTGGAGGAGATGAAGACGCAGCTGGAAGAGCTGGAGGATGAACTGCAGGCCACAGAGGACGCCAAACTGAGGCTAGAAGTGAACCAACAGGCCATGAAAGCACAGTTTGACCGAGACCTCCTGGGACGTGATGAACAGAATGAGGAAAAGAGGAAACAGCTGATTAGACAAGTAAGAATTGCTTTGTAAATCCCAAAAGTGTTCTGCAAAGGCACTTATGTCCAGAGATGGCTGAGACAGTGCCAATCCACACATCCTTGTTAATGATAACTCTCCAGTCAGTGCTGCAAAGGCTTTCCTTTTGTGCGTGAGTTTTCAAACAGCCTTTGCCTATCTGAAGATCCCATGTTGCTTTATTAGTAAGGAATGTCAGCCCCCATCCCTCTATCAGGAGGGATTAGAACAAGTCGCATGCTTGCACTTGAGTGCAGTTTGTAAGGTGGATATGAAAAGCAGCTTTGGGGGAATCAAGGAGCTGAAACACTGATGCCTAATTTTCTCTGTACAGGTGCGGGAGATGGAGGTGGAATTGGAAGATGAACGAAAACAACGTTCCATTGCTGTGGCTGCCAGGAAGAAACTAGAGCTGGACCTGAAGGATCTGGAAAGCCATATAGACACTGCTAACAAGAATCGTGATGAAGCCATCAAGCAGCTCCGCAAACTACAGGTGAAGAACTGCAATTGTTTTAGTTGTCAATGTAAAGAGTATTTACCCAGGGAAATGAGATACAAGATTTCACCTCATGAGAATCATGCATCAGTGTCACCAGAGCAGCAACTTGGTAGCAATTTACCAGGAAAGATTTATTGGCATCTCAAATATCCTTCTAACCCCCTTCTGCGTGTTTAATTCCCTGAGAGACAAGCTGCTGGGAAAGTCTGCTCAAGTCCTTGCCTCATATCAGTGTTTCTGTAAAGGATTATGGAGTTGCAGAGCTAGAGAGACTTAAAAGATGATATAGGCCTTCTCCTGCCTAAAACAGTTCTGTCATACTGTTCTAATTCCTACAGGCACGTGTCTGATCTGTTCTTAGGAAGAACGCCAAATCCTCCCTTAGGCCATCCATTCCACTGCTTCACTAGAAAGCTTCCTGTACTCCTTCCTCCCCATATCGAAGGATTGTTTTCCCCTGCAATTTAAGCAACTCTGTTTGCTTCCATTACTACTTCTTGTGTCTCATGAAATGAAGCTAGATGATTCCTTCCTTTTAGAGCAGCCTTTTAGTAGCTGAAGACTAACGAGGTCCCCATTTCCACTTTCCCTCCCTGTCTTTCCTGTAAGATAAACGTAAGCATTTGTTCATGCAGATGCTCTGAAATCCATCCATTTTTATTCTCCTTTTTCAGGCACAAATGAAGGATTACATGCGGGAACTGGAGGACACGCGTACCTCCAGAGAAGAGATTTTGGCTCAGGCCAAAGAAAATGAAAAGAAGTTGAAGAGCATGGAGGCAGAGATGATCCAATTGCAGGAGGTAATGGCATATGCATGCAAGTCAAGGGTTTGTTTGTTTTCATGACCAGGAACCAAGCATGACAGTTTAAGCTTGAACGGTTGTTCTTTTCCTTTCTTTTGTTTTTTTTTTTCCCCACTCTGTTCAAATACAAAGTCTCTTTCTAATTGCAGAATTCGGTCCTTTATTGACAGCTGCAATAGGAGTGATGCAAAACAAAGGAAGTTGTGAAGTGGGAGGGAAACAAACCATGTCTTATAATTCAGTCTGGATCTAGCTAGAGGCTGTACCACCCATTACTAGTAACTTCTTTTTCCTATGCTGCATTAGTTGGTCACTTCCCATTGCATCAGTGACCGTCTCGTTTTCATTCCAGGAACTTGCAGCTGCTGAGCGTGCCAAGCGCCAGGCCCAGCAAGAAAGGGATGAACTGGCTGATGAAATTGCCAACAGCAGTGGTAAAGGGTGAGTAATGTTCCCTGCTCAAGGGTGGAGGAGCCGGTTGGAGAAAATACTTTGCAGACTGTTATTTATATGTAGACTGCAGTGTGTACTGCATCCTCAGTGCTTTCAGAAGACGGAGCTTATTTTTATTTTATAAAATAAAAAGTGGCAGGTTTTCCCCCGAGGCATTGATGCTGCCAGCATCACGTGAATGTTTGTGTGTCCTACAGAGCGCTGGCCATGGAGGAGAAGAGACGCCTGGAGGCCCGGATAGCACAGCTGGAGGAGGAGCTGGAGGAGGAACAGGGCAACACTGAGATAATCAATGACCGGCTCAAGAAGGCAAATCTTCAGGTACTTACGCAGGCTGGATGTGTGAGCAGAGGCTCTCTAGCCTGTGTGAATTGTCAGACTGTGCTCTGAAAAATGTCAGCTGCTGCTCTGTGGGTGTTAAGGGCCCTGGAAAGTCTATAGACATGACCGAGGTGAAACACCTGAATGCTATACAGAGAAAACGCGGTGGGCAATTGGAGCTCATGTTAACTCACTGGTTCTGATCCTGGAGTATTAAATGATTTTGGTAGCTGAAACCATCTCCAAAGTTTATCAGGAATTTCCGGTCCTTTTTTTCCTTTTTTCTTTTTTTTAAATTGAGGATCTATGAGAAGTATGATCTGTAGTCTGCTTTTCTGTCTTGGCTTGCTGAACAGTGCCACAGTGTGTTTGGAAAGTGACTTTTCTGCCAGTTCTGTGCTTCTTCAAATGGACTATCCATATGGAATTTGTTAGGCTGCTATAGAAACAGTGATTCTAATCTGTCTGTTCTCTGCTGTGCTTTATCTTTCCGACTTTAGGAGTCAGGCATGCTGTTCTGTTAGCTCTCTAAAGCCAAGAACCTAGGCTGATGGTTTTCCAAGTGGTGGCTCTACTCCAAAGAACATAGCTCTCTACTTGACTATCAGCCAGAGCCCTGGGTTGGAAGTGGATTGAGTTTTTGCCCTTTCATCTTTGAAAGTCAGTAGTTTTAGGCTGCTTCTTTGTAGCTGAAGCAGACGGACAGCAAGTAAGCGATAGATCATTAAAGCACATGTATTGAATTCACTTCCTTCAGGATGGATGCAGTTCACTAGGGATGGTAATTATTGTGTTAGGTGCCAGACTGCTCCTTCACCCAAGGGAGGCACATGATTGGCAAATGTAGTACTAAGAGAAGGTTGATAAGCCTGTTTTTCAAGTAATTACTTTAAAAAGTTGGAATAAGCTAAGAAATTTTGAGAAGTAGTTTGTATCTCTGTCTACAGACAGCTCCTCCTGTAGCAGAGCTATTCCAGGTGTTCAGCTCACCCTGAGGGTCCTTTTTCTTTGCATGTCAGCATGTGTCTGAGAAATAAATCAGCCCTTCAGGCTGGGAAACCCGATATGCTCAGTGCTGCTTCTCTCCACAGATTGATCAGATGAACGCCGACCTGAACGCTGAGCGCAGCAATGCACAGAAGAATGAGAATGCTCGCCAGCAGATGGAGCGCCAGAACAAGGAGCTTAAGCTTAAACTGCAGGAGATGGAGAGTGCAGTGAAGTCCAAGTACAAGGCTACCATCACAGCCTTGGAAGCGAAGATAGTGCAGCTGGAAGAACAGTTGGACATGGAGACCAAGTATGTCCTGGCCAGAACTCTGGTTGTTTTACAAAGCACCCACCCTCTCAGGAATTTTAAGCCCTTCTGAGCAAATACTAACTTGTCAGTATGAGGGTGTCATTGTAGAGGTACTGGGTAGTGCTTCCTTGCCCTCATTGTAGAGACTTTTAACTTCAGCCAATCTTAACCAGTCCTAAAGCTGCAGCTGTGACTGCGCTGTTGCTGTTCCTCTATAGCTTCAGGAAAAAGTATCTGTGGCTCCAATACCTTTTGGTATCTTTTAATCATCTCTAGGAAACATTGCTTCCCATCCTTTTTTTTTTGTGTAATCAAAAATTAGTGTGACTTCTGCTGTCCTCTTTGTTTGCAACTTTACCCATGTCAGGTCTTCTGGTTGGGGCCAGCGAGGGATAAATTCATGTCTGAGCTGTCGCTGTATTTCTGTGCAGGGAGCGCCAGGCTGCCAGCAAGCAAGTGCGCCGTGCCGAGAAGAAGCTGAAGGATATATTGCTGCAGGTGGATGATGAGAGGCGTAACGCTGAGCAATTCAAAGATCAGGTGTGTGTGGTTACCTACAGCATTGTGGAGTCTGCTGGTGGGAGGGTTTCCCTTCTATGGTCAAGGCATCCTCTGTATTTAAGAGAAATTTAAGAGAAGTTTGGAGCTGTTAAGTCCTAGCCAGCTTCTTTCAGGAAGGGGAGACTTGGGAAACTGTCCTTTTTGCCACTGTGCTGTAAGTGATGGAACACTGATCTCTATCCCTGCCCGTTCTAAGGCGGACAAGGCGAACATGCGCTTGAAGCAGCTGAAACGCCAGCTTGAGGAAGCAGAAGAAGAGGCCCAGAGAGCCAACGCATCCCGCAGGAAGCTTCAGCGCGAACTGGATGATGCCACTGAAACAGCTGATGCAATGAATAGAGAGGTCAGCTCCCTCAAGAGCAAACTCAGGTATGGCAGAGCATTTTGTGCAGTACCTTGGCAGCCAGCGCAGCATAGGCTTGCTGTAGCTGCCCACGGCAGCCTGTTTCCTTTTTCCCAAGCCTGCCGTGTCTGATGAGCACAGTACATCTTGTGTTACTGACATACTGTGTGTCCTTCCCTAGGCGTGGGGACCTGCCTTTTGTCGTCACACGTCGACTTGTCAGGAAGGGTACAGGAGAGTGCTCCGATGAGGAAGTGGACGGCAAGGCAGAAGCTGGTGATGCCAAAGCTACTGAATAAGTCCTCTCGTTTTGCCCAGGTTACACATGATGGAATGACCCATCCACCCTCCCCTTTTCCATTGGACTTTCTGCAAACCCTCTCCTCTTAAATTGGCTGGGGATCTGCAGAGCAAGTCCAGCTCTGTGTATCTGGAGCCATCGGGCATCTGTGTTCCTTGTTTCCTCCTCTTTCCAGTTTCCTAATCCTCTTTGTATTTAATGCCAAAGAGTTGGGGCTCTAAAATCTGAATGGCAGTTTGGCATCTACAAAGTCGTGTAGGACTGTCTGTGCCACGTCTGCTGAAGAATCCTTACACAATTTGGAGGGAGTGGGGTTAGGGAAAGATTATTTTTGCTGTAAATCTCCTTTTTGTCTTCAGATGCTAGCTGCAGGGAAGCTCCTTCCTGTATTCTTTCCCCTCCCTCTTTGTTTGCTTTCGGCAATCATGTTCAGTGACCTCAGACTTCTGCCTCTTTTAATCTGCCCACCCACACGGTTTGGGAGCAGTTTCAGGAAAAACGGTGTGCTTTGGCCATGGTAACTCACTCTTTCTTCTCTCACACGATTCCAGGGAGGGGTGAAGAGGGAAGCCCCTCCTGGGACTACCTGGAGGACTTGCCAAAGTTGTCTTTTTTTTTTTTTTTTTTAATTTCCTTCCCCTTTCTTTTCTTTTTCTTTTTCTTTTTTCTTTTTTTTCCTTCCCTCCCATCCTTTCTCCTCATTTTTACTGTCTGGACAGATCTCTGAAGTGCAATGATGTCCTGTTAGTGTCTCTGCCTCTGAGCGGTTTCATCTAAGGTAGTGTGGACCAGTAGTTAATGACAGGCTGGGAAAGCAGAACGATATCCTTGTCCTTGTCTGAGAATCTCTAGGGACCAAATATATTTAATGGTAATAGAATCTAGGGGAATTTAATAGGGTAGTGGGCAGAGGGTGGTGATGAGGGGAGGGAAATCCTCTTTTATTGACATGTCCAAGCCTCTTGCACCTGCTCTATAACCAGGGGTTGGGAATAGTTATTGTGCACCATTGACTAAGAGTATATTAAAAACCCTTTAATCTGCACAGATATATGTAAGGCCTTTGTATCTCTCGTAATAAGTAATTAAGATAAAAAAATAAAGGTCTTTATCACTGCCTTTCTATTGGGACCATGGTTATATAGAGATAGTCTTTACTTTTCTACACCGTACACTGGTTGCTGGATTTACCTGTATTCTTAACCATATTGTATATGCTGCATTTAGACCTACTTACGAGCAAAGTAAAAATAATTAAGTATGAAGCACCATACTGTATGCCTGAAGCGCTCTAAATGCAGGAGCCTCGTGTCCCAATTGCTGTCACAAGAAAATTTTAATTTTTTTTTTTATATATATATAATAAAAGTGCCTTAGCATGTGCCTCAGCTGTGTGTCACCACTACAGTCAGTAATGGATTACTGGTGCTCCACTGATGTTACCAATAAAGATTATCCATGTGCTGCAATCTGTGTGCCTGCCTTGCCGTTCCCTCCTCCCCCAGGTGCAGTGAGGACCACATGCACAGCTCCCAAAGCACAGCTTGTGTCATCGAAGCATCAGCCTGGCCCTGGCAGCACAGCTACACAGTTCTCTGATGCTGAAATTGGATGTTGGTGTATGGCTGTGGCAGCTGGCAGAGACCAACGGCATGGATTTTGGAGGAAAACAACACACCTCTGCTGTGAGTGTGAGTGTGTGTGTGTGCGTGTGTGTGCTTCCAGAGTGTGATGCTCTGCACCTGGGCTCAGGTGGTTCTGTTCCGGGGCTGAATGTGGTGGTTTGCAGCTACAAACAAATTCTCAGCTTTTATTTCCCATCTCTATAGAAACTGGACAAGTAAAGTTAGCAGAGGAGGTGATGGATGTCTCAAAGTCTGTTTTATCAATGGATTGGCAAAGCTGCCTTTCACTCATCTTCTAGCTCATCCCCCCAAAATCCTACGTTTGTAACGTTTTGGATAGAACTGAGTAAGGAGCTTGTGACTATATTCATATTCTGATCAGTGGCCGCTTCAGCTGCCCCAGGCCCTCCTGTTCTTAGGTGATACAGCTTAAATCTGCTGGAGCAGCTTCTGGGGCCCTGACCACTGCCTCTGCAGCATCACACCCGTAGCTGGGCTGGGGCCTGATCTCACAGCTCATCCATGGGCCTGAAATCATCTCCAGCTGGCAGAGGTTTAAACCTTGATGAGAAAGAGCCTTGAGCAGCAGTGAGTGGAAGCTCTGGAGCTGCCGGAAAACGAGAATGTAGCCTATAGTAAAATGGCAAGAATCAAAGTCTGCTGCCTCCAGGGGGTGGCATTTGTCTAAGCAATGCTGGGAGCAGAAAAAGTATTCTCTCTAAAGCATGAGCTGGGTGGAGGGGAAAAAAATGGGGCATGCAGAAACGAAGTTTGAAGCTTGATCGTGTATGATGGGTGTTGTGCTGGAGCTCTACCTGTTGATCCTACCTCAGGGCTGACTGCAGTGTGTTGGAAGGAGCCGAACGAGAACAGAGTAGTGGATGTAGTTCTAGAAGATGGAGTGACTGGCAGTGACGTTTCAAGCATTCCCATCCCTGCACCAGGCTTGTGCTGGCTCAAAGGTTCATGGGTGTGCTGTAAACCAGATCATTAAATATAATAACCCCGACTAAAAATAGTCCTCCTGGTGATGCAGGCTACAGGATGCACTTGTAGCAGCAGAATGGAGCAGGCAGGATGATCAGCTGCAGGATGTGGAGGCAAATAACCAAATCTGCAGCATCCCTTCCTGGGCTGAGGGTGGGTGTCCTCCAGCAGAGCTGCTTTCAGCTGAGCCCTGAGCCACAACCCCTGACCTGCCAGGCCTGTGATGAGGATTTTGTCTTCCTGCCTTTCTTCTCTAACTATCTCAGATGCCTGCTCTGGCACTTGAGACCCCAGCTGTGTTGCCTCCTTCAAAAGCTTTGCATGCAAAACTTGCTGTTGGACCTTATTGCAGTATTCCCAGCTTCAGAACAGAGAGCTGATACTGGTTGATGGCTGCTTGCTGTCTGCCTGCACCATTTTTTTTTCCCTTCCCCTGATGACAACAGTGGACACAAAAGCAGAAGGAAAGGGAGAAAAAAGCCTCCAGTCCTGAACTTGTGACTGCCCGGACCTTGCTGCCATTCTGAGCGGGCGTGGCTGGGCAAAGCAGACAGCTGAGCACCAAAGGGGAAAGAGAGCTGTGAAGGAGATTCTTCTTAGCCCAGAAAAGATGTGGTGCCCCATCCCTGGAGGTTCGAGGCCAGGTTGGATGGAGCCCTTGGCAGCCTGAGCTGGAGGGTGGCAGCCCTGCCTGTGGCAGGGAGTTGGGGCTGGGTGGGCTTTGAGATCCAGCCACGCTATTCTGGGATTCAATGATCCTGTGACACACAGCTCAAGCAATGAGGGTCTGGCACATCAGAGGGGAGATGCTGGCATCTCCATCACAGGAACAGGGCTCTTCAAGTCTGCAACATTCAAATGCGCAGAGAAGGCCAGGTAATGAGCGGCGAGGTGAAAGTGGGGATGTTTTTGCCTGGATCACCATTCTGTTCGAGGCTGCTGCCTGCTCTGCTTACAGCCTGGGATGCTGCCACCTGCACCTGCCCACAGCAGGCTCTGGCCAAGCACTATCACTATCACTCGGCCCCAGGGAAGAACAAGAGAGGGAAAATGGAGAAGCGATGATGATGGAGCAGCTGGCTTCATGCTTCTGTTTTACTCATCATTTAGCTCTGTGCTGTTAATTAATCTGAAATTATACTGCAGGGGGCTTCATCCGGCACGGCCTTAATTGACTTTTGATGGAAACCTCACTCAAGAGGGTGTTCTGACAGGGTGCATCACTCAGGATAAGTGGATCGCTCTCCTAAACCCTGTTCTTAGGGAGGGAGACACAACTCCCATATCTGACTGTAAGGCTGGGCTGAAGTGGGGCTCTGCAGACAAGCTGATGGGGTGGTAGTGCCCAGTAGGGAGGTGTGCCTGGAAGCAGCACAGTGCCAAACAACACAGCCAGAGGGCACACTGTGCAGCTGGGCCTGAAGCAGGCTGACCCCTGCTTTTCACAGAATCATGAAGGTTGGCAAAGACCTCTAAGATCACCCGGTCCAACCTCCAGCCCACCCCCCCGTGCCCACTGACCACGTCCTCAGTGCCACATCCACACAGCTCTGGAACACCTGCAGGGACGGTGACTGCACCACCTCCCTGGGCAGCCTGTGCCACTGCAGCACCGCTCCTTCTGAGAAGAAATCTTCTCTAATATCCAACCTGAAGCTTTCCCTAAATTCACTTTTGGGTGAAGTGATGGCTTGATGTGGGGAAAAGAAACAACTCTTGGAGCTGTGATTGAGGAAACGTGCTTCCTGCTCTTTGCTTCTGCTGTATCCAGGGAAACATCCTGTGTGCTGCCTTACAAAGCAGCATCACACAGTGCAGAGCCCACCTTCTACTTCTTTCCCCACAGTTCCTGGCACTGAGTGCTCCTGGTGCTGCAGTAGGGGAGACAGCCTTCCCACAGCATGCTCCAAGGCACTGAGGCTACCTCTTCCCTCCAGAGCCCATTTTCCCATTCCTGCCTCATTCAAGGAGGGGGGAGAGCCCTGGCCAAGCCACTGGGCCCTGTGAGATGCTGCAGCCTCCTGGGGCCAGCTGATGGGCGCGTGTCAGAAACTGCTTTCAGTTCCTCCTCAGCACTTCCCCATGCAGGGCAGGGGGCTGAGAGGGCCACATTCCTGATGTCAGACCAGACCCAACCTGCCCACAGCAGAGGATTTAGAAGCGGATCATCTTTGAGGTCCATTCCAAACCAAGACATTCTACAGTTCTAAATCTGAGCATTTGAAAGGGAGAGGTGGAGCAGTGGCACCTTCTTCTGGGGATGTGCCTCATACCGTGAAGGAGAGCCCTGCAGAAGGTTACTCCAGCCCACGTGGCAGGCTGAAAAGCTTCCCAAAGCACCTGGGCTTCTGCTCCAGCACACTGCTGGCTCGTGTTCAGCGTGGCATCCACCAGCACCCCAGGACCTTTCTGCCAAGTTGCTTTGCAGTTGGGTGGCCCCTTCCACGTATGTGTGTACAGCTGCATGAATGTAGGTTGGCACTGTGTGGGTACTATCCAGGGTAAAGTCCGTTGTGCAGGTATTGTGGTTAACCTAAGCAAACAGCGCAAGCCGAGCGCTGCGGTGAGATGCAAAGGAAAGGCAGGCGCGCAGCTGGGACACCCAACAAGCTGCTGCCTGGAGAAGGGGAACCGAGGAGAAAGGACACCCTATGCCTCTAAAAATCAGTGTCAGTCTGGGCGACGGCCCTATAGTGCTGTGCAATGGCGTGGCTATTACTGGGCACTGCAGCCGCTTTTATTTAGGTGCCCTACCTGCTGAAGGATGCACACAGATTGCTTCCAGCTTTCCCCTTGCAAAGTCATGGACTACACTGCAGTTTGGCAGCAACCTCGTGTGTCCCCCTCTGCAGTGCACCCAGGGTGATAAGGTTTCGCTTTGCCTTCAGCCTGCAGCCTCGCTCTCCTCCCCGGCAGCAGCTCAGCAGGCAGGGCTGGGAGAAGGGGCTGGAGAACATGTCTAAATATGGCCATGTTCCTGCGGGCTGCGGGGCCCCAGCAGTGCTGCGAGGTTCCCAAGGTCTGTGCAGCACCAGGAGAAGCTGCAGGCCCGGACCCCTCCCAATGCGTTTGGATTTTTTTGATGTTTTTCATGCAGAAATCTGCAATCTATTGCCTGGGCCAGCACGCTTGGCACCCTTTGGCCGCCCAGAAAATTGCATTAGGCGTTTGTGTTTCCTGTAGTGGATTATGGGTTGTCTGGGATTTGTGTAATTCAGGCAGAGAGAGCTTGACTTCTTTTTCAGTAGGGGCTCCAAATTGCATCTGAAATAATTGCGTTGTGCTGGAGGCAAGGGTGCGCTGGGGTGGGCTGATGTGCTCCCAGCAGCAGCTTCTTCTACCCACTGCTGTGTGCACCCAGAGCCCGCATGGCTCTGCAGCTCCTGCCTAGCCCAGGAGCCCCTCGGTGATCTCAGGGACTGCAGTAATATTTCCTGGGCTGAAGGTTAAGCAAGAGCCTCAGTGCAGCGCTGAGTCACAAGGGAAGGATTTCTCTGTGCTCTGACGATCGGTTTATCTCATCCCAGCTGGCTCTGCACTCGTGCACACATCAGGTTTTTAGGCAAACTCTTAGGATTTGTGTAAATGTGGCATCTACGGGGGATTTTCCTACGAAGCGTGGCTCCCCACCAGGGGGAGGTGGGCACAGAACAGCAGGGCAGTGCTCACAGCCCCAAAAGTTTGGAGGACGCTCTCAGACATAGGATTTGAATTTTGGGTGTTCCTATGTGGAGCCATCAGTTGGACTCGATGATCTTTATGGGTCCTTCCGGTTTGGGGTACTCCGTAATTCTGTGGTGTGAGCAGCTCACCCCGTGGTCCCTGCTGCAGGAAAGCCGAGCCGAGCAGCCAGTAGGTGGAGGCACCCGTCAGGCACAGCGGGAGCTGCGATGCTCAGCATGCCTGCCTGGACACGTGGAAATATGGGCTGAAAGCTGAGACCAAGGAAAATCTGAGGAATGGGACTGGAAAAGTCTGCGAGCGCGAAGTACACAAAGGGCTAAAACTTGAGCAGCAGAAGAGGAGGGGCCTGCAGGATGTTTGGAATAGCGAAAAGCTGGAGCAATCCTGGCAGCACGCTGTGGCACGGCTCCCGAGGCGCAGTTCGTGCTGTTGCAATTCAGCTCCGACAGCTGGGAAGCATCAGGGTGCAGCACACAGCCTGCACTCATCCCGTCAGGCAATGGAGCGAGAGGTGGTGCAGGGGCTGCTGGGGGAACACCGTGAGCTCCGCTCCTCTGCTGGTTCAGCCTTGTTACAGCCCATCCTGGAATTTCACGTACAGCGACGCACATCGAGGTGCTTCTCAGTAAACCAATTAGTGAGGGAGAATCAGCCTCGTCTCCAGAGATCGGCCCTGTAGCAAATTGAGTTGTAGCTCAAGGCCCTACGAGCCAGGGTGTTCCGCTGGAAACAAACAAGGACGACAGGATAAAAACCATTCTGCTCTTGTGATGGGTGTTTTGCGTTGCCCTTTGCTTTGTCTGCCCACTCTGCTGCAGACAAACGCTGTCTCCGGCTGGGCATTTGCACTCCTTCAGCAGCATATTTGGAAACAAGCAGCTGCAAGCAGTGATTAGCGCTGCCTGCCCATGCACCCCTCACCCAGAACCCAGCTCACAGATGCTACCTGCTGGGAGAGGGGAAGAGCTGCCCCAGGGGGGTTGATCGCTTTGCTCCAAGCCCCTCCAGCCTGACCTTGGATGTCTCCAAGGATGGGACATTCACCACCTTTCTGGGTGACCTGTTCCAGGGCTTACCACCCTTACTGTAAAAAGCCTTTTCTTTATAGCTAGTCTAAATCTCCCCTCTTTTAGTTTGAAACCGTTTCCCCTTTCTTATCACAAAGTATCAAGGTGCTGAAGCACCTCTGCTTTGTTCGCCATTCTTACAGGCTTTAGCAGGGCAGGCAGAAGGCATTTTTATGCTAACTGCATAGATGCAGATAACTGCATCTGCACTGCAGGTGTTGTACTGCCTTTGCAGCGTCAGTGTTCTCCAAACGATGCAACTTCTGTACACGATGCTGCCCCACAGAAGCCACGGACCGGCTGGCAATTAGCAGTGATTAAGGCACTGCAGCGATGTCTGAAGCAGGCAGGAAAATCATAGAATCACAGAGTGGCTTGGGTTGGAAGGAACCGTAAAGATCATTGATTTCCAACCCCGTGCCATGGGCAGGGCTGCCACCCACCAGCTCAGTTTGCCCAGGGTCCCATCCAACCTGGCCTTGAACGCCTCCGTGGATGGGGCACCCACAGCTCTCTGGGCAGCTGTGCCAGCACCAAATGAAGCATGGTGAGGCAGGGCACTGTTTGCTGAAGTCAGGTGCCCTCAGTGCAAGCAGTGGCACCCACGAAATTCCAGGCAACCAGTGTGTGCCACTGCATCAGAGCAAGGTGTTGACAAGGACTGGCCTCCTCCAGGCAGATGAATTAGATCAGGTGACAAAACCTTTGCATCCTGTTGGCTTATGTTACATATGGATCAATGACAAGAAAAGGCAACTTGTGCTAATAGAATTTTGGACCAAAGAGCCAGCCTGGAGATAAGAAAGGAGAAACATTTACTCGTGCCCGTTGATAGGGAAAGCTCTACCACTGCTTCCTGCATAACCAGGAGCAAAGTGCAGGCTGGAGCTCCACCTTGGCAGCACGTCATTACCTGCGGCTGTTGGGAAGAAGAGAGTCTGGCACCTGGAGCTCAGCTGGCAGGAGGGAAACAGCAGAAATGAGGAGGGTTGGGCGAGCTGTTAAACGTCCCTAACCTGCTCAGCAGAGAGGCAGATTCCAGCAGAAAGGAGAGGGGCACGGTTGCAGGAGGTTGCAAGGGGGTGAGAGAGCCACGGAGGATGAGACATGATGAACAAATGATGGCAAGCAGCAAGGAACTTTTCTCAGTTGTGGTGCTGGGGAGGAGAGGTTGGCTTTGAACGGTCTCCTAATGATATCTATGCCTTTGGGTCAAAGACTAATAGCTGCGTTTGTGCCTCATTTCACTCCTGTGCCGTAGAACTTGTGTGAGTCACCGTGTCTGTGCCATGCTCTGTGCTTCATGGAGCTCTCGGGCATCCTGGCAGCACCTGATTCCGGTAGGAGCCCCAGCACACATCCTTCAAGGAAACCCTTCATGGAATGTTTTTTCTGAGAAAACAAACCAAAACAAAAATAAATCAAGTTTAATGTAAAAGGGTACAAACTGGAGAAGAGGAGGTTCGGGGGAGATCTCATCACTCTCTACAATGACCTGAAGGGAGGTTGTGGTGAGGTGGGAATCGACCCTTTCTTCCAGGTGACAGCAATAGGATGAGAAGGAATGGTCTCAAGTTGCACCAGGGGAGGTTCAGGTTGGATGTTAGTAAAGATTTCTTCTCAGAAGGAGCGGTGCTGCAGTGGCACAGGCTGCCCAGGGAGGTGGTGCAGTCACTGTCCCAGGAGGTGTTGCAGAGCCGTGTGGATGTGGCACTGAGGACGTGGGCAGTGGGCATATGGGGGGGGTGGGCTGGTGGTTGGACCAGGTGGTCTTAGAGGTCTTTTCCAACCTTTGTGATTCTAGAGATTTGTGATTTTATGGATCAACTTCTGAGAGTTCTCTGGAAGGACAACATTTCTTACAGCTGCCTCTTGGTCTCTCAAAAACAAGGCATTGGCAAGCACTTCACAGCCTTGTGCATAATGGCAAATAGGAGTTCTAGGCAGGAGTGCTGTGCTGCAGAGAGAAAGGGTTAACAGCAGAGGCAGCTGTCTGGTTAGCAGTCTCAGATGGCACATACACATACCTACCAGGCAGCTGGGTTGTGTGAAAGGAAATCAACAGATTATGATTGTAGTCCCAGCTCCAAAGCTTTTTTGTGACTTCAGGAATGCTTCCCATCTCCTCTGTCAAATTGAGATAATTCCCATCCCACAAGCATAGAGTGAAGATTAATTCATTAATCTTTTCTTAAGTGGGAATGCACAGAGCCAGAGAAATACTAAGACAAAGCGTCACGACAGAAATGACAGAAAGCAAGCACTAGCACACAGCACACCAGTGGAAACTGAGGGTTGGTTTGGCAGCAAAGGCACATGAATTCTTGTTGACTATTCCATGCACACCGCCACTGAGGGCTCTCCAGGATCTGCTGCTACCCTGCCAAAAATGCCTTGCCAAGGGACCTGCCCTCCACATCACCTACTGAGCAGAGCTGATAGGGATGGGAGTAGGGGAAGATAGGTAGAAGTGGAGCAGGGTACCCCAGAGCAACTCCGTCTTGCAGTATTTCTCGGGGAGAATATCAGACATATCACAGATTTATGACTATCAGAGAGGAGGACTACCAAGTGCACACACAGATTTGTCTCCAAACTGTTTACTCCTAACTTGAATCCAGGCTGGATCCTGTAAGAAACCACTTGAAGCATCCTGCAACATCTCACAGGCAATATCTTCACCCGTGATCTCCATTCACATCTACCCCATTCAAATTAGGATGAAGATAAGGATGGAGACGCTTTTCTCCGAAGGAGCAGCATCCCAGCCACAAGACTTTCTGCTTCTTTTCGAGCTAAGGGCAGACTGCACGCATGCCTTCAGTGTTGTTTGACAGCCTGGCTCACTTTATCAAACCCAGTCGAGATGAATGAGACATGTGTTTACCCTCGGTGGGCGAGCAGACTGAAGCTGCGTGTAATTGTCCTCTGGGTGCCTGCCACTCCATGGGGATTTGTAATCATTCTGAAAAAAAGAGATTTCCCTGTCACTGGAGGAGACAAACTGGCACCTCGTAGCAAAAACATACCACTTAAAATAGCTTTTAACGTGGCCTTGAAGACTATTTTTGGATGAAGAAAAATGTGGTGTATGGGAAGACTGGAGCCAAGCATTGCAACTGCCACTTGCAGCCAAAAGCTGTACGGTTTTCTGAATGTCGTCAGACCTGTAGGGACCCACCAAGACCACCTAGTGAGTGCCCAGGCTCCAGAACACCCTAAAGAAGTAGAGCATGGCTTCCTTGTGTGTGTGCTGGCACATTGTGACCACCGCCACTTCTGGTTGATTCCTTTTCATCTGGACAGGCTGGATCAATGGGCTGAGGTCAGTTGTATAAGCTTCAAGAAGACCAAGTTTCGGGTGCTGCTCTATGATCACAACAACCCCATGCAGTGCCACAGGCCTGGGGCAGAGCAGCTGGAAAATTGTGCAGAGGAAAAAGATCTGGGGTGTTGGTTGACAGCCTGCTGAACATGAGCCAGCAGTGTGCCCAGGAGGCCAAGAAGGCCAATGGCATCCTGGCTTATATTAGCAATAGTGCAGCCAGCAGGAGCAGGGAGGTGACCGACCCTCTGTACTCAGCTCTGGTGAGGCTGCACCTCGAGTGCTGTGTTCAGTTCTGGGCCCCTCACTAAAGAAAGACATGGGGGCCCTGGAGTGTGTCCAGAGAAGGGCAGCGGAGCTGAGAGCATCAGACTTGGAGCACAGGTCTGATGGGGAGCAGTTGAGGGAACTGAGGTTGTTCAGTCTGGAGGAGCTGGAGGGAGACTTTACTGCCCTTTACAAGGGCCTGAAAGGAGGCTGTGATGAGGTGGGGGTTGGCCTCTGCTCCCAGGTAACTGCGATAGGATGAGAGCTGATGGCCTCACGTTGCACCAGGGGAGGTTCGAGTTGGGTATTGGGAACAATTTCTTCTCGGACAGAGCGGTGCTGCAGTGGCACAGGCTGCACAGGGAGGTGGTGCAGCCACCGTCCCTGCAGGTGTTGCAGAGCCGTGTGGATGTGGCACTGAGGACGTGGTCAGTGGGCATGGGGGGGTGGGCTGGTGGTTGGACCGGCTGATCTCAGAGGCCTTTTCCAACCTTAACGACTCTGTGACTGTTTTCCTCTGACACAGCGCTTACAAACAAGGGCCGATATACGGCCTTAGGCTTCTGCTATGAGCAGAAACACGCTGCGAGGGTCCGGCAGCGGATCACCGCTCGCCCACTCAGCGCATCCCACCGCCAGGGCTCCGCTCAGCTCGGCCCTCTGAGACGAAGCCGCCAACTTCACCTCCCCCCAGGGAGCAGCCTCAGACCCCCGCCCTCCTCCCGCAGCGGAGACGCCGCAGCCCGGCGGAAGGCGGCGGGCACAGCGAGGCCGGAGCCGGGCGGCCATTTTCCACCCGGCGCCGGGCGCCCCGTGCCCCGCCGCGGCCCCGCCCCGCCCCTCCTCTCCCCTCGCCCCGCCCTCCGCCGTTGCCGAAGGTTGCCGAGCGGGGGTCGCGCGGCTTCGGCGCCTCCGGAGATTGCCGAGGGGCTTCGGCCCCGCCCCGGCCGCCGTCGAGCCCGTGACCGAGGCGCTCCGGTGGGTCGGAGCCCGCTGCGCCCGCACGCGGCTCCTCCGCCCGCTCCTTCTCCTCCTTCTCCTCCGGCGGGGCCGGGCGGCGCGGTGACAGAGCGGGGCGACCGCGGCGGGGGGCGGCCGGGGCTCCGGCGGCGCGGATGGCGGAGGGCGGCCAGCCCCCGCAGCAGCAGCAGCCACAGCCGCAGCTCCTGACCGGCGGCGGCGGCGGCGGCGGCGGGGCCGCCCGCGGCGTGAAGCGGGAGCCGGAGCCGGAGCAACCCATGCCCGGCGGGGACGGCGCCGAGGGCGGCCACAGCAAGCGGCTGCGGACGGAGGCGGAGGCGGAGGGCGGCGGCATGCAGGTAGCGAGGCCGCGGGGCCCGGCCCGCACGCTGCACGGCGCCTCCCGGGGCCGCGCGGCGAGCGGAGGGCGCGGGCTGCCGCCGGGCGGTGGGGCGGCCGGCGGCGCCGTGCCCAGGTGCGGGCGCTGCCCCTCGCTGGGGCCGAGCCGCGGGTGCTTCCCTTTGTCTGCCTGCGCGTGGATCCCTTTATTACGGCAACCGGGATGGGCTTGCTTTTTTTTTTTTCTCCCCCTTTTTTTTTTTGGCTTCCGTTCCTCGCAGCGGCTCAATGCTGGGAGCGCTTCGGGAGCCGCGCGCTGTATCCATCCCAACTTCTCGCTCGCCCTGCCGTGCCGCTGAGAGTTTCGGCCCACGGCAGCGCATCCTCGGCTCCTCGCTCTTCTCCTTGTCCCGTGACTTTCCCTTTCCCGTCCCCTGGCTGGTCCTCGCGGGCCCTCCTGGAGGCCTCCGCTCCCTGCTGGGTGGCACAGCCGCAGCCTCGCGCCTCTGAAGGAGCACGGCGAGCTGTGGGCCGGCTGGGGGAACCGGTGCTGTGCGGTGTGAGAATCCGAGGGGCTCGGGGGAGGTCTCGTGACCTGAAATGAGGTTGTGGCAAGGTGGGAATCGGCCCTTTCTTCCAGGTAACAGCAATAGGATGAGAGGGAATGGTCTCAAGTTGCACCAGGGGAGGTTCAGGCTGGATGTTAGTAAAGATTTCTTCTCAGAAAGAGCGGTGCTGCAGTGGCACAGGCTGCCCAGGGAGGTGGTGCAGTCACCGTCCCTGCAGGTGTTGCAGAGCCGTGTGGATGTGGCACTGAGGACGTGGGCAGTGGGCTGATGGTTGAATCAGGTGGTCTTAGGGGTTTCTTCCAACCTTCATGACTCTGTGAAGCTGCAGCTTTGCCTGCACATGGCATTTGTGCGTGGCATGAGGGTACCGAGTGCCACTGGGTCCTGTGCTGCTGTGGAAGGAGCACCAGTTGTGCTGCAGTGATGCCAAGCTGGGTGGCATCCATGCGGACCAGTCAACCCACTGACAGTTTCCCACCGAGGGACTTGAACTGGTTTAACAGCCCTAAAATTCAATTTTTTACGTGTACGTTGTCTGTATCCATTAAGTCTGTGCTCCACATTCGGATGAAGGAAAGCATTTTGCTGTCTGCTCGTTGACTACTTCGAGGCAGTAAGATGCAATGGTGGGGCTTCTGCAGTGGGCACACACGGCTGTGTTAGCAGCAGCAGTGATGAATGGAGCTGGGTTTCAGCGTCCAACACTGCCCAGCATCAGGGAAATTAAACGAAGAGATGCAGTCTGTGAGTTCAGTTTTTAAGATTAAATGTGTTTATGGACAAAATAACTGTTCTTTGTAGTAGGGCCTCCATACTGTAGTTAGTTGGTATCCTTAGCATACGTTTAAACTTGAAATGTGTATGAATTGGGAAGTATTTTTCAGTCTTTTCAATATAAAGGTTGAATATACGCACATACGCATGTCTGTGTATACGTATATATACATATATATATAGTGTGCATTGTATTATATGTGTATAATATAAACACACATGTAATATTAATACATACATATACACATTTGTGCGTCCCATGAAACCATGGGACGTTTTTCAGGATTGAAGAGAGTGGTTTGTCTGTTTGGAGTATCGTGCCATGGTTGGAGGCACCAAATATTGAAGCTGAAGGCAGCCTTACAGATACGTTCTGCTCTAGGAGAACGTATTCTTTAATGTTTTGAAATTCTATATCTTTGTCCCAAAAAGTTAAAACGTAACATAAGGTGGCTTTCATCAGCATTTCTGTTCAGATAGTGTGGTCTTTTGAAGTACTTTGCTTTAAAATAAGGGGTTCTTTTTAGCAAATACTCTGTGTTTAACTGTATGTAATGCTTACAAGCGGAATAAAGAGTCTATTCTTTGATTTTTTTTTTTCTTTTTCTTTTTTTCGTATGTACTGGAGGCTGGAAATAACATCAGTGACTGTTGTACCTTGTTTTTCC
Source organism: Perdix hodgsoniae (assembly GCA_035772895.1). Classification (NCBI taxonomy): domain Eukaryota; kingdom Metazoa; phylum Chordata; class Aves; order Galliformes; family Phasianidae; genus Perdix; species Perdix hodgsoniae. Next base: position 3,551,029 of record JAPSGF010000044.1, read on the forward strand.
TGCAGATCCTGTCAATTTTCTACTTCCTGCTCCTGAGCCACAGGCTGCTGCTGTGCAAACTCCGTGACCTCGTGTTTCGAGGCTGATTGGGAGGGATCCCGGGGTGCTGTGCTTGCCACGGTTCCTTCCGTGCACAACTGATGGCGCAGGATGTGAACACGGCTTCTGGTGCTGGGAGAAATCATTTAGCTATAGCGATTAGCAACGCAACTGTAAAACTAATAGCGGCTTTTTTGTGCGTGTCTGGTAACGTGAAATATCAAGCCTAGTCTGTGGGAAGATAAGATAGCAGCTGGTTGCTGAGAACTTGAGGCAAAAAGTGCCTGAGAGCTGCTAGTAACCCTTATGTTTGTGGGGCTTCTTGCTTTTTGCTGCGTGCTCAGACAGCTTATGCTGTTAGGGTTTCATTATCTAATCCATCTCTGATCAGGACGGATAAACGGTGTTTGGCCAGCGCTGATCTTGTTAGGAGGGTGGTGCAAAGCTGCTTGAGTTGGGATTGGGACAAATCGGATCACGGCTGCTACCCGCTCCTGGGACTGATTTCAGTTAATCGTGGCATGGGAGGAATGGTCGTGTACAACTTGCTGCTTCCCAGCTCCATTTAGTCTGTGAGTGGCAAAAACCGCTGGCCAGGAATGTCTCCTGAAAGTATTTGGGTGTGTTTGTAAGCTTTGGAAAAGAAGGGCCCCAGAGGTACTGCTGCTTTTTAACTGTTTAGATACTAGCTAGGAATGGGATCGCTCACTGCTCGCAGGCTTGGGAGAGCTGAATCATTTAAAGCAGCCTGCTGATCTGCGTAGAAATAGTCCCTAACAGAGGGAGAAAACATCATGCTGACCGAAGTCACTGGTGAAACTGCATCCCAAAGCAGCTGTTGAAGTAGCTGTATTTGGTGCTTTTCAGATGGGGTCAACTGCTGCACAGATGGAAGGGAAAGTACCCCTGCAGTAATCTTGTCATTTGTTGTGTGAGGAACACTGGGAATAGTGGCCAGTGGGGAAGAGCCCCTTCTTTCTCTTTGGGGCTGTAGATGAAGGTGTCAAGTCAGAATGCTGTGTTCCTTCCCCACCACTGTGCTAGAGGTGTGCAGCTGGCTTAAGGTGTTGAGGGAGGTTGTTATTAAACTAGCTTGTAGCTTTGCATCTGGTTGAATGAGTTGATTTGGTCCCCAAGGTGAATTTTGATTTAATTTTTCTGAGGTCTGCTCTGGTTAGTGAATTAAAAGTGTGTCTGACAGTAACGTGGTAGGAGTCAGATGCAGAGTGTGTAGAATTGATCCTTGTTCAAGAACGACTTTGTTTGGTATCCCTGAGTCCCTGGGATGGGGCTGATCAGGGAAGATGGTTAATGCAGCTTCTGGTCTGCATCTTATCTAGTCCACCTGAAGTTGTAATGTCAGCAACAAGTGACTTCGTGTTGCCGCTCAGGCACGTCAGTGTAGGGTTTGCAGAGATGGCTGGTGCTTCTGAGATCGGTAACAGGAGAGCTCCAGGCAGGGATGCAATGGCTGTTGCCAGTTTGACTGAGGTGAAAATTCCCGCATGGTCTGAAATGGAGCTGTGTGCTTAACCTTGAGTGGTGCACATGGGAGGGATCTCAATAACTGGCATGCTCCACAGTTTCACGGTTCGAGTGGTGGACCCTCAGTGGTTCTTCAGAGGAGGATGAACCAGAGGATGGATCTGCTAATTTCCAAAGTTGGCTTTGAGCTTTATGAGTAGAAGGGCTGACTGGGGCTGTGAAACAGAAGGGGCCTGTGAACAACAGCTTCTGAACCATGTGTGACCCTGCGGAAATCGGAATATTTAAATCTTACGGAGGGGAACATCTAGTTCCAGCCAGTCGTGGAAAACCTGTGTGATCAGGTTAGCTTTCCCTCCCTTTTATTATTCATGGTGTGGCCATCTTTGTAGAGAAGGAACAATGCAAGGGGTCCGAGATATCCCAGAAGAGAAATGGAATTCCAGTTTTAAAAAGCTGACCCTGCCTTGGGTCCAGGATGAGGTTCCTGGGATGCTGTTTGGACAGACTATTGTGGAGGTGCTGAGGCCTAATGAATCACCTTTTCCTTTGTTGTTACTTCTCTGTTTGCTTTTGACCTATGGTGGGTTTTTGTTTTGTTTTGTTTTTGTTTTAAATATTTGAGTGTTTGGAGTTACCTGAGACTGTCTGGGAAGGCTTAGAAAATCTCCAGTTCAAAGCAAACCTTTGGCACGCAGGCTGAAAGTTGGGATTATAGAGGTGCTGAGAGCACTTTAAAGTTGGCTCTTTTCCTGCCATATTCAGGAAAATGGAAAGCCCCACTAAAGTATTCTGAATACTTTAGTACCCCTGCAGGCACTGCCGGTGTTTCTCTTTGCATTTCAGAGGTTTGTGTTCTGAGGTGATGGCTGGAGTTGAGAGGTTGGAAGCTGAGCAGAGGTCTGGCTCTGCTGGCGATGGTTTCCTTCTGCATGTGTGTACCAGCTGTACACATAACGCTTGCTAATTTTTCCTTTTCAGAACTCCCATTAAGACACACAAGCGTGCTGGTATGCTGCTGGGTGCCCGGCCTCTCTTTTTGCAAGAGCTGAGCGCGGAGTGGCATGTCTCTCGGTCTCAGTTGGCTTTTCCTCCCAGGCAGTCTATCAGCAGGGCTCCCGCTTGTTCTCTGGCATTTGTGGCTCACCTCTCTGCTTTCAGGTAATAAAAAACAACCCACACGAAATAGAACCAAAGCTAGGCCGGTGGTGAGCGACGTGTGTGGAAGTGATGGACCTGAGCAGGGCTCTGTGTGTGGGCTGGGGGCCCCCGGAGACCTGCTGAAGGGCTGCTTGCTGGTAGCTTGTGAAAATAAGCCTATCGCTGGTGGCCTTTGGGCTGCTGCGTGGGAACCTCTGGCCCTCAGGGCATTTTTGGTAGAAATTGTTGTAAAACCTATTAGTTTGTACTGCTGGCTTGTCTTATGACGTGGGGGCAAACTCCAGTTTTCAGTCAAGAGAAAGAGAAGTCGGTGTTTTGGCTGCCTGGAACTTGATGTTTAATTTGCCAATCTTGGATATTACTTGACCTTCTCTGTGTGTGTGCTTTTGAAAAGCTGTGAGTAAGGGATCAGAGGAACGTCCAGAAGTGAAGTGAGAGAAGCAATTAGAGGTAACGAGTTCCAGTTCATTGAAGCATCCTGTTGATCTACATTTTACAGTGGTATTGAATGGAGGCTGGAGTGTAGCTGTCATGAGATAATCCCAATGTTTAAGGATTAGTTGCTTGACTGCATTTTGGGCCTTAGCTGCCTTTGCTCTCCAGTAAATTTAATTTTGCCTGCAATCTTTTCTTAAGTCAAGAAAGTGCTGGTTTTCAAGATGTGCGTATATTTCCCTAAGGGTGCTTCCCCCTCCATTTCTCTTTCATGAACACAGCACCATTTTATAGAACCACAGAATCATTTAGTCTAGATAAGACCTCTGAGATCAGCCGGTCCAACCTCCAGCCCACCCCCACCACGTCCTCAGTGCCACATCCACACGGCACTGGAACACCTCCAGGGATGGTGACTGCACCACCTCCCTGGGCAGCTCCAATGCATCACCACTCTTTCAGAGAAGAAACTTTTCCTAATATTCAGCCTAAAATTTCTCCAGTTCCAGTCCTAGAAACGTTGCAAAGATCCAGGCTCAGTGTTGGCAGGGGCCTTGTGCACTGTCCTTGCTGGATGCGGGCCGTGCCACTACGCTGACCTGCGGTGCTCCTTGTGATTTCTCATTTCTGGATGGTGCAGAGGGAGTTTAGGAAAACACCTGTGAACAGTTCTGCTCCCTCTCCCACCTGGCTTGTTGTGTGTACATACATGCACATACATGTGTTGAAACCACCTGCAGCAGCTACAGCTAGAAAGAGGGAAATGGGGCTCTAACTCCTCAGTGACAATATGATGTATTTACGTAGCTGTGAAGTAAGAAAAGTTGGTGTACAAAACTCCTGTTTGTTTAATGAGGGCCAGCAGCTGAATTTGAGCTTGATCCAGTGTCTCTTTAGATACAGCCATACAATTTCCATTAGCTCGCTTGGTGAGACATTGATGTTCAGTCGTCTGTACCATTGCCACCTACTAACCTTTGGAGAGTAGGCAAAGCGTATTTGTGATTCGTACCAATTAGCAAACAGGGCGTGAGGTCTTTTACTCACATCCCTGGTGCAGGACAGTGGGATGTTGTTATATTGGCTGCGCCTTCCTATTGCTGCTGCTTGTTTCTGCCTTTGTCTAGGAGAGTTCGCTGTGGAGGAAAATTGGATGCTTTCTTCAAAGAGTGTGGGCTAGAAGCAATTGTTGCTTTTTCTTTATGACTTTCTTGGGTTTTATCTGCTCGTAATTGCCTCGGCAATAATGCAAGTATTACTTAGCATAGAAATGGGGAACAACATGCACCATTTAAGGGGAGGGGAAAAAAAAAGCAGCAGCACATCTTACCCTGTGGCTATATGTAGCTAAATTTCCTTTAATAGAGAGGCTAAAGAAGCAACCTTATGTGGTGTTTCTGTCTGTTGCAAATATCAAAACATTTTCCCTAGAGGCTCCCAAGCCCTGGGATCTGGATCCAGCTCAGGTTTCTTGCAGGGCTGTGTGCTCTCCTTGCACGGGCTTTCCGCAGAGCCCTTCTCCTGCAGGAGATCCTCGCAGGTTCCTGGGGTGGCTGTCACTCTGGGGGCGATACCCAGGAATAAAACCCCACCAAGGCTTTACAAGGCTTGATTTAGCACTGCGTGGGCTGAGAAAAGGCTGAAGCTGTGATCCCGAGCCTGTAATTTGCTGCTGGTGGTTGCCGTTTCCGTGCTGGCAGTGGGGTGGGAACGCTGTTTTTTTGAGTCCAGAGAGTTGGCTTCCACAGGGCCCTCCTTATCTTCTCCCTTGGGTCTGAGTCTTGCAGGCAAGAGGGCTGGAGGGGATGCTCTTGGATGGCAGGGTATGGGAGGTGGTGCTTCAGAGTAGTTCCTGCCCTGCATTGGTTTGTGTTCTGTCTCTTTGCGTCCTCTTCACAGGAAGGAGAAATGAGGAGCTTCTCCATTGCCCTTCTTCTCCTGTTCCAGAAAGAAAGAGGCTGCTGTCCTACGTTTGCTGCCAGTTAGAAAAGCCTTGGAGTGAAGTTGAATGGGGATGGATTACGTGTGCGGATGTTGGGCTCTGGGTGCTTCTGAAAGCTCAGCTTTTGAGTAACCTGTGGTAGTTTCTGGGATTCAAGACAACGTTTAGGTGGTGCTTTATCTGGTCCTGTGATAGAGTGAGGCACTGGGAGGACAACCTGAGCTGATGCTGATGGCATCTGGGTGAATTTGCTCTCTATGGAGTCCTAGCTGTGAGTGGCTGTGTGCTGTGTTTTTATAGATGTCCTCATCTCTAAGGGCATCAAATGGATGACACTCACTGAGGTGCTATTAAATCTAGAGGGAGTTTTGTTATCAGATAAAATGGGTGCAAGTTCAGATTGAGAGCTGTTCAGTATTTCATTTCTTGTTTTCATCTGATGTCTGACCCCAAATCGTGTTTACCACAGATAATCTAAACCCTGCACTGAATACAAAACAATTAATTTTTAATGGTCTTTTCTATGGTACTCATCTCTGTAGCGTGGGTACTTCATAGCTACTAATGATCTTATTTTTTGCTGTTTTCCTGAGAGGTAGAAAAGATATATTATCTTTTATTGTAGGAAATGAGGAATTGAGGTACTGAGAATATGGCCGGCTTGCAAAAATCTCATTAACAGCTGCAACCTGACTCTTTTTCATTCTTACTTTTATTTGTTTTTACTGTAGCTGGTGGGTCTGTGGTAATGTTTAGACATTTGATCTGCAGCTTTCTGCAGTTTCCACTGCTGCCACAGGCTGCTCTCTAAGTGTGCCATGTTGGGTGAATACAAAGTGATGTAGTTTTCATTTGGAGGGAATAAAGAAAGTGGAGAAGCTTGAACTAAGTAACGTGGTCATCATTGTAAAGGAACTTTGCTTGTAAGGTGAGCAAGGTTTGAAACCTAACTTCCTAAGCAGAGGGGATGCCGTTAACTCAAAACCCATCTATCTCTCAGTTTCTGCAGTGATGGACAAGTGCATTGCACAGCATTTTTTCTTCTCTGAATACAGTCCTTTCTGGGCATAAATGAAATAACAATCACGAAAAAATTGCACAGAAGCCAGTATACCTATATGAAACCAAAAGGAGTTGCATGGATATCTGTAGCTTATGTCTTTTAACATGGAGCTCTTTTGCAAATGAAATGATGTACCTACAGAGAACGTAGCTACTTTACCTCTGAAGTGAAAAACAAAACCAAACAACAACAACAACAACAGCAAAACTTTTTGGTCTTTTAACAAGGAGCAGGCTGCTGTTCACACAAAGAAGGACAGGGACCAGCATCTCTGCTCTGCAGCTCTTTCAGCTGATGTGATGGCTGCCAGCATGGCGCCTCATTTGTGGGACCTAAGATTTGATGCAGGAGAAAACAAAGTATAAAGTGTGCTGTGTGGCTGGGGCTCTGCCATCTGCACAGAGCCCTGAAGAATAGGATGAGGATTTTGGACCGGGTGCCTGATCTTGTTGCCAGGCTCGTCAGACTGCAGCGCAGAAAGTTGTATAAAGCTGTAGTGGATGAAAAAAAAGCACCCTATCCCCCCACTGCCTTTTCCCAAGAGGAGGTTAAGACCAACCTGGCCGTGCTTCTGTGCATCAGCATGTGCTTCAGGAGCTCTTGTTGCTTTGAAGTGAGAGGAGGAAATGAGTGCTCATGTGTTACCTGTGCAGACCCTGGCACCTTTTGATACTACCAGGTGTATCTAATGACTTTTTTTCTCTCTGTTATCTGTATGCCTAAACACTTCTGACTTCCTGGGCTAGTTGGAGTTCCCTAAGAGTGGAGGTCTTCATGCCAAGTAGTTGTGAGAGCTGGGCTGAGAGGTGACAGGCACCCATTGCAGAGGCAAGGCTGTTATTTGACAGAGTGCATGGATTCAGCAGGAGGTGATGGCAGTGCTTGTTAATAGTGTTGTCCACGTGGTTATCCGTCAACTGTGGGTAGGAGGGAGCTTTAGAGGAGGAGGGAAGGAAGAAGACCTCTACTGTGGATTTTGACTTCTTTAAGTGAAGGAGTTATAGAACAAGGGAGGATGGTTTTAAACTAAAGGAAGGGAGATTTAGATGAGGTGTCAGGGGAAAGTTTTTTTTACAGAGAGAGTGGTGAGGTGCTGGCACGGGCTGCCCAGAGAGGTTGTGGATGCCCTGTCCCTGGAGGTGCTTAAGGCCAGGTTGGATGGGACCCTGGGCAGACTGATCTAGTACTTGATCTAGCAGCTGGCAACCCTGCCTGTGGCAGGGAGGTTGGAACTTCACGTTCCTTGGGGTCTCTGCCAACCTAAACCATTCCATGGTTTTTAGCGTTTCTGTCAGCCCATCCGTGCTTCCAAGGCCCACTTCTGGACCTGCAGAGTTATTCTTCTCCAAGAACTGGACTACTGTGTTGGACTTGGGTGTGGTGAGCAAGGCTGAGACTGGCATTTGAGTCTGTTCCAACTGCCCATTTGTCAGACGTGTGTAGACATATGCGTCTGTGCGCGTGTATGGAATATGCCAAGAAATTGAAATGATGCGTGTAATTAGGTCTGTTTTGTCTGTTTTTCCTTTGTGTGTCACTATCTGCCGATTGAGTCCTTGCAGAAAGGACTTGCTGCCTTTCACCATCTTACCTGATCTCTTCTGCCTTCTTTCATGTGCAACAGCAGCATCACATGCTCAGCGCCAAACACTGCAAACAGATCCAGGAGAATAGCTTGTCTCTAACTGTTGGTAAATCACAAATTTGCATCACTAAATTATTGGTGTTTCATGTTCTGGCCTGAAATCCATCTGTTTGTGGGCTTGGGAATGTTATCTGAGCTTCTTTCAGTCAGACTTTTTGACTGATGCAGAGATTATCTTGAGGATCAGTCTTTCCTGTGGGGAAGGTGTTGACTACAATATGTGGAGTACGTGGAGGCACTGTGAGACTCTGTGTGTGGATTTAGGAGGTAAGTAAGGATTCATTCCTCTGCGGATCAACAAACTGATGTTTTAATCTTGACTGGTATCAGTTATTCATGACTGCCTGCGAGGAGGAGCTTGGACCATGACTCCTTTTAGGACAAGGAATTTTTTGTTGTGTGACTAGAGTTAACTCTGGACTGTTAGTTGATGGATGTCGATGGAGCATGTCCATGGTGCTTGGAAAGGTTTCCTTAAATAGGCATGACCTTTCCAGTGAAAACAGGAAGATAATTTTTGCCTTTTTTTTTTCTGTCTTTTGAGCTTGGTGTCTGTTTCGTTTTTGGAACTCCTGATTGCTGCAGACGCTTGTCATAGAAGAAGCAGATTCCAGTCTTGGTAGCTTCATGGGATAGGGTTTGTCAGCTTTCTTGGAGTTTGGCAGAGAGACTGGCTTGCTTTGCACTGCAGCTTTCAGTGTTGCATTCTTTCTGTATCAGATGCTTTTTTTTTTTTTTCTTCTTTGGTAATCTGTTTCTCTTTCCTTTTCATGCTAGCATCTTATGTATAAGAAAAAAGACTAGCCAGCCTACATTTTATCATGAGGGCAGGAGATGTGTTCTGCTTCTGGTTCATCGTGTGCTAAGAAGCTCCATTTCTGCTGGCTTTTGGTGTTTGTTGGTGTGGATGCTGCAGCTGAGCTGGGGGCAGTTGTCCTTTCCCCACTGAGCCGGGAGCCCCTGGCTGCTGAGTGGACGTGGTGACAGCCTGTGCCCAAAGCAGGCACTGCATGAAAGCACGTGTTTCCAGCTCCTGCAGGCACTCACTTTTTCCAAGATGACAGATCTCCGCCTTTTTCATCATTGCTGTTGACAGGGTCTTAGCGAGCTCTTCTATGAACTCTGTAGTCTGTTTCTCTCTAAATAAGCAGAAAATCTATACGCTTTGGCTCCTGATGCAAGATATCACGTGGAGTTGATTCTCTTGGGTTTGATTCCTGATAAGGATTTGGTTCAAATACTCTATAAGAATGGACAGATTGACCAGTGTTGATGGCACAGTGGTATCAAGTATTTTGCTTGGCTTGTGTGCCTCTCTTGGTCATCAGGGTTGATCAAAACAGTGAGTCTGTGGGAGTACAGTTACTATGGCCATTCTACTGAGCAGTTCCTTACTCCAGGTTACCAGTTTGATTCCTGTACTCTTGGATTCTACAGAGAAGATGCAGAGGTTGGTCTCTCTGCCCAGTTCCTTCTGGGATTAGCAAACTTTACTTCTGCTTCCAGAATAGGATTTTAAAGACCATCCCTAAATCTCTGGGCCCTTTAAGCAAAAGTAAACATGTGGCATTGTTCCCTGCTAAGGGTGAATTCCTACCATTGTAAGACTCTCTCTGGCTGTGACTTCCTGGGCAGGATTTTGATGATGAATACAGTCACACTAAGTAATGGAGAACTTCGTAATAGGCCACTGTTCAATTTTAATTCCTAGGTAAGTATTGTTCTGTCTTGCATGGATGCTCCTGGGGTGTGAGGCTGTTGGGTGATCAGCTTCACTCTTGGCAAGATGCATTTCTTTGTAAATCATTACTGTATTGTGCTTATCACAGAGGTAACTACCTGCATGAAGTCAGAACCAGAAAATGCAGTGAATTTTATGCAGGCTGAATTCTAAAAGCTGATCTATGCAAATAAGACTGTGCTGGGAAGCACGGGTGGGATGTGGTACGTTTTTTCTCCTGGAGGCTGCAGCTGCTTCCCTGAGTGACTCAACAGAGACTTTCACCTCTGGCCACTGTTGAATTATTCCTGGGTCAGGACTCGCTGGAAGTTGTCTTGTTGAATGCTAATTCAGCACGTTATGTGTTAAGATTATTAATTGGCAAGGTGGGAAAACCAGCATGCCTGTGGGATGCTTTCCTCTTACCTGGATGAGCTTAAACAGTAAAAATGTAAAGCATCCGGTAGATTTCCTCTTCTTTACACAGTTGTCAGTGAGAACCAAGAGCAAATTGTACTGTGCTCAGAGCCTTCTGATAGTATTGTCGTGGCTTTTGCTTCTGTTTACAGATTTCCCGTGTAGCTGGATTAAATTAACAAGACTGGTCAATTCGTTGTTGCTGTATTTAACGCCCTGGGCAGCAATGAATCTGGCAAGGATGCAGCATCATTTTCACGTGCTGTTCAGAAAGGGATGATGTACAGCAAAAAGTGAAGCAGTGCTATTGCTTGGGGGAGAGGTTCATAGTAGCAGTGAGGATGTCGGGGAAAGGAGATGGAAAATGCTTCCAGCAGCTCACTTTCCTCTGCCACTTGCAGGGTGGCCAGTCACTAGGTGGGCCAAGTTGTATTTGTCGTGTATTGGCTAGACAGAGAATAATGTATCTGCACAGTTTATACAAGGCAGATAGCTTTACAGGAATCAAAGCAGATCTCTTGGTTCTTGTTCAAAGATGTAATCCTTTGTTTTCAGCAGTTAAATATCCTTGTGTTCTTTGGCCTAGCTTCCGTTATCATAGAACTGAGCCCTTCTTAAGTCCTTATGCATGTAATGGCATAATGCTGATGCTAGCCACAAAAGTTGTGGTGTGAGGATGCACCCAGCGGATTGAATTGACTGCAGCACTCTGTTTGTGGAGAAATGGATCTCTGAGTGTTGGGTTCAGATGGTCATCAAAGAGGATGGTCCTTGGAGAGTGCTTTGGTAGTGCCAGGAGCTGCATGCTACCCCATCTTGTGTTGTAGCAGCCGACTGTGTACTACAGCATCCTTCCCTAGCACTAGAGTTCATAGAAATACTCAAGTGGATCTGTATCCTGTTGTTAGAGGTGGTTTCTGTAGTAGCCAGAGCGCAGTGGCTTCCGGCATGGGATATGTGGTGTGAAACCTCACCTTGGGGCTAAGCTGATCTGACTGTTTACGAGGGTGTATAGGGAAAGGACAAGGGGGAATGATTTTAAACTGGGACAGGGGAGGTTTAGGTCAGAAATGAGGAGGAAGTTCTTCACACAAAGGGTGGTGACGCACTGGAACAGGTTGCCCAAGGAGGCTGTGGATGCCCCATCCCTGGAGGCACTCAGGGCCAGGCTGGATGTGGCTCTGGGCAGCCTGGTCTGATGGTTGGTGACCCTGCACATAGCAGGGGGGTTGGAACCGGATGATCTTTGTGGTCCTTTTCAACCCAGGCAATTCTATGAAGTTACCTCTATGAAATTCTTTGAAAGAAGCAGTCCTCTACCTCTGCTGTCTCTTCAGCTCTGATTTCTCCCTGTGTTGTGATCTCATAGAAAATGAATAATGCTAAAGAGGAATTTGTCACTGAAGCAAGCTGACTCAGCTGTGGTGGATCTTGTGGCTTGCAAGATAATCTTTAAAAAGAGCACAAAGTTCTCAAACTTGCTGATTGTTTGGGGAAGGATGTTGGACTGTGCCTTCTCAATCCTGATAGGTGTTGGGCTGGTTTATCTGAAATGAGATCCTCATGTGCAGCATCTGTGTGTCCCTCAGGGGCTTCAGCAGATCCCAAACGAAGGTGGCATACTGCCTCCCAGCTGAGCAGAGCTGCTTCCTCCATAGTATGCTTGGGCCGATGCCACAGGGAGCAGGTCTGGAGCACGAGTCATAAGAGTATTGGCTGAAGGAACTGAGGCTGTTCAGTTTGTAGAAGAGGTGACTCGGGAGAGACCTTATCCTGCTCTGCAAGACCCAGAAAGAGGCGGTGGTGAGGTGTAGGTTGGCCTCTTCTCACAGGTAGCAGTGATAGGATGAGAGGGAATGGCCTTCAGTTGTGCAGACGGGGGGTGTTCAGGCTGGGTATGAGGAAAAATTTCTTCTCTGAAAGAGCGGTGCTGCAGTGGCACAGGCTGCCCAGGGAGGTGGTGCAGCCACCATCCCTGCAGGTGTTCCAGAGCCGTGTGGATGTGGCACTGAGGGCACAGTCAGTGGGCATGGGGGGGGTGGGCTGGAGGTTGGACCAGGTGGTCTTAGAGGTCTTTTCCAAACTCAGTAATTCTGTGATTCAAAGCATTTGGACGATGCTCTCACATAGGATTTGAATTTTGGGTGGTATCAGTGGTATCCTTCCTATTCAGGTTTATTCTGTGATTCAGTGAACATTTATTTACTTCTCTAAACTGGCTCAGTATGGAGTCAGATCTCTAGGAGTCAGGAGAGGGGAGCGAGTGCTGCAGGACAGAGCTGGAAGCAGCTGTATAGGTCAGTCTGAGTGTGTCTGATACCATAAGCATGGGATACACTCATCTGGCTGAGGGTGAGATGGGAAGGCTGGACAGAGGCTGTGAGTGACAGCAGATGCTGGGATCTTCTGTGTTCTTGAGGCTGCCATGTGGCTGGGAGTCTCCCTCTGCTCTTGTCCTCCCTTGGCTCCTCTGCAGAGATGGGGAATACATGTTCTTTCACTCTGCTGCTTCCCCAGTATGCTGCATTTCAAAGCCACCACTTTATTACTTGTCTGTGACATGCATACACACAAGTGCCACCCTGGAAAATGGACCAAATATATCAAAATCAATTTGAGTTGCCATGGCAGCCCTTGTTGCTCTGGGCTAGTAGAAAGGCAATGCCTGCACACAGTGAAGGATTAAGTGGGGCGAAGGCAGAGGCTGCTTGTGCCAGTGGCCCCGTGGTTGGGTTGCATGGATTGGCCATCACTGTGAGCCATCAAGGGAGAGAAAGGCCAGGGATGCCTTGTAATGAGGTTTGGCCGATCACACCATGTTTCCACCTCCTGTGTAGGGATTCACACCCTTCCTTTTATTGTCCAGGAGTGTCTGGTTTGTAGATGGGTGTTTGTAATTGAAAGCAGCGCCTCTCTGTGTGGTGTCTGTGAGCTGTCCCAGACACAGAAACTGGGAGCTAGAAACCATCCTACATGCTGAAGAAACTCATCTGGCTGCTTTCCAGCTGTTTCCTCTCTGTAAATATTCCTTCTCAACTCTTTGCTGTTTCCTGTAGGTTGAAGGTCATGATGTAAAACAGCTCCTATTTCCTTGGAGCGTAGCGGGTTGGCTACAGAAATGAAGGCACCAGGACTCTCAGTGAATTCTTTTGTGTTGCTGCATTAGCAAAAGGCTGTCACGTTTTGAGTGTTGGCTTGTGTATAGACCTCTGTGTATCTGCAGGTGTCAGAGGGTAATAAAGGCGGCAGATACTGATGGTTTCTGTGCTTTTTGTAGTGAATTTTAAGCTAAAGGAAAATTGCATCCTTTATCTTTTTTCAGTCAGGCAGGATATGCTAAAGAAGTGCCAGTGCAAACAGCACCATGCAAACACAATGCAAGCATGGGGAAAATTATATAGAAAAGAGCTTGTAGGAAATCAATAAATTCGTTGAAAGGTTTGAGTTGGGGCAGGTGGGAGCTGTTAGCTCACTGCTTATGTAAAACTCAGGCATACCGAAGCCTGTGTTGTTTGATAGTCCTTTCCAATTTGTGCGTCTTTCCTTGTCTTTCCAGGATGTGCCCTGAAACCTGTCCACGGGGGAGCTCATTGCTTCAGCCTCTCCTGTGTTCTGGAGCCCGTTGTGGTTCAGCCAAGCTGAGATGCGCCTTTGGTTCCCTTTGATGGGGAAAACAGTGCTGAGGGATGCAAGGAGGCATGTGGTGCTGCAAAAGCAAGCAGGGTGAAACGGCGCCAGGGGTGACTGATGTGGGGGCTGGCCTGAATGCCTCTGTCCCTGGGGGTTGGTCCCAGCTGTTTGCAGCTGCCCCAGGACCCTGCCCCACTGGGATGGCAGTAGTGACTCACACAGTGGGGATGGCTTCCTGGGGAGCAGCGGCAGCAGGATGAGGAATGCTTCCTGTGTGTTTGATCCCTGGGTAAAGATGATTCTGCCTCCGTGTAATTAGGAACTGCTGCTTTCTTTACTGGTATACTAAATATAAATGGAGGAGCAGGTCTAATACACTCCAAGTTGCAAATGTCAAGTGTCGATAGCTTTATTTTCCACTCACCAAATCTGATTTGTTTTTAAGTGCTGCCGCTAAATCTAATGATGCAGTAATTCTTGTTTGTTAAAAAGAACGTGAGGTTGAGGCTGAGAGGGACTGTGTTTTCTTCTCTGTTCTCTCTCTTTTGTGTCTTGATCTAAAAGCACCCAGTGCTAAGTCTGTATTTGGCTAAAATACAGTTAATGTTTTCTCCCTGTGTGGTTTTTGCTATGGATTTGCACATTTCAAACGTTACATCTGTGACAGTCAGCAGAGTGCAAAAACTGAAAAATGAAAAACCGCAGTGAAGACAATGAAGCTGCCGCCAAAGCCCAGGCTTGTGGGGATTTACTTGTGGCTTCGCATTGGGTTTGGGATTCTTTGTCTGCTGAGCTGCAGCCTGAGCCCTCACGGGCTCCAGGGAGATGTGTAATGGGACGGACATCTGTGTGTAAGATGCCTTGGCCTGCATGTCTGCCCCTGTAGCAGGAAGAGTGGTGACAAATAATTTTTCCCACACCCCTAGGGATCCTGTGGGGCCCGGTGGACCCTATCCAGATCTATCTACTCATGCACTGGTCTGAGCAGGGAGCAGCCTGGAGCCAGGCGTGCCTTAGACATAGGGGTACCCTGCATCCTGCAGAGTCAGCCAGGACTTTTCTGGCCTTGAGAATCGTGGTCTAGCACAGCGGTTTCAGCAGAAGTTATTTTCTGGGGATGTGGGGAGGGGCGAGTGAGTCTGAAGTGGTGATCTTTCATCTTGAGGTCTGCTCATCCCTAGTGGGAGATGAGAGTAACTTCTGCCACTGGAGCTGAGCCTGTGCCAGCCTATTCTCAGCCTGGTGGAGAGGGAATGCAGGCCCTGTGCTGTGCATGCCTCTGCTCAGCTGCAGGCATCGCTGACCAGCACAGAGGGTTTGTTTTCCAAAAGCTGTTTCCTCTGCTGTGTGATACAGTATTAGCAACTGCATCTCTCTGAAGGTTAACGTTTTTTTGTGTCTCCAAACACTTCTTTAAAATTGCCTTTCCTGATTTCTTTCCCCTCTCCCCACCTTTTCTCTTTCTAATAACCTAACACTGCCCGTCCCTATGGGAGATCTGCCTGTCACCTCACCAGCTTTCCTCCCAGGGCCGAGCTGCTGGCAAGCACATGACGGTCCCAGCAGCATTCCCCTCCCAGCAGCACACAGGGAGCAGTGTGCATGGGGACAAGTGGCCCTGTGTGGCTCTGCTGGCGGGCACCCGCAGCATGGCTTTGCCTTTCCTTAGCACGATGTAAGTGATCGGGGGGCCTGAATTATTCACTGCCTGGCTGGCTGTGGGTATTGAGTTCCCTTGGGCTGTGTGCGTGCCCTGGGGCCCTGCACCGTCTGGGCAATGGGTTGCTCAGAGCATCAGACATGTCCCTGAGCCATGTACCCGCAGGTTGGTGACATCGTGCTGCCCTGCAGTCTGTCCATCTGTGGCCTTTTTGCTGTTCAAACAGCTGTCAGCAGGTCTGCGTTGGTTTCCATCATCTGCTGGTCTTATTAATCTGAATAATTTTATTGTTCAGTGCTTGCAAGATCTCTACTGTTCGTGTTATCTTAACTCACAAGAGCTCCTAAGGTATACTTCAAGCTTTTGGAGGAGCGTTTTGAACTTACGGATGTTTGTGTTGCTCCCAGCCCTGCTTTGTTCCCCTCTTTCCTTTTAAAGTGGTGACAGCAGGTGGCTGGTCCCTGGGGAAGCTGCCTGTGACCAGAGCGCTCTTTGGTCCCGGCTGATGGTGCTGGGATGGGGTTTCAGGTCCTCCTCCTGTCTGCGCTGAGCCCTGTTTTTTCACCTCTAATTGGATCATGTAAATCAGCTCTTTCTTTATCTCGTCCTCTTTGTCCAGAATCTCCTTCTGCTGATTTTGTTGAATAAATCAGCCTTGCTGTTGATTTTTTTTTTTTCCTGTTGATCTTTAAAAACTAGAGTAAAATAGGAGTAATTGAGCTGTGACCGATAATTTCCATCAAAAACTGACTTCTGCAGTAGAAATCATAAGCAAATGATTGAGTACAAAGTGACAGAATTTATTTCATTCGTTCTAAATGCTGTGCTGATACAGCCCGCTGGGATTGCAGTGTACTATAAAGTGCTTTGGGGCCCCTTGGGTCTGACAGATGTTAGGGAAAACAGGGCTCACTCTCAGGGAGTGGACTGGGGGATATCTTTCCTGCTCAGCATGGTCTCTCTGTAAACATTAGATCTTCATGGCCTCATCTTGGAAACCTGTGGGTGGGTGTTCTGTCCCCTGTACCCCTCTGAGCAACCAGGCATGCTGCTCCTTCTGAAGAGGTCCTGATGCGTGTCCACAGAAGAGCAGTGGAGCTGTGAGGAGTCTGGAGCATAGGTCTGATGGGGAGCAGCTGAGGGAACTGGGATTGTTCAGTACGGTGAAGAGGAGGCTCAGAGGAGACCTCATTGCTTTCTACAATGACCTGAAGGGAGGTTGTGGTGAGGTGGGGGTCAGCCTCTTCTTCCCAGGTAAGGGCGATAGGATGAGAGGAAATGGTCTCAAGTTGCTCCAGGGGAGGTTCAGGTTGGATATTAAGAAAAACTTCTCAGGAAGAGTGGTGCTGCAGTGGCACAGGCTGCCCAGGGAGGTGGTGGAGTCACTGTCCCTGGAGGTGTTCCAGAGCCGTGTGGATGTGGCACTGAGGGATATGGTGGGGTGGGCTTATGATTTGCTTGTGTCATCCTAGTGTTCTTTTCCAATCTTAATGGTTCTGTCAATCTATGATCACTCACTGTGATGTTTCTGCAGTGAATGGTGGAGGGGACCCGACGTGATTCTGTGCAGTGAGAAGTAGAACATTAACTCCAGGAAAGCCTGAATCGTCGTCTGTGTCAAGTGAACATCGACCGGTGATTGAATTAAAAGGCTTGGAGCAAGGGAGCAGGGGGTGGTGATGCCCTTTATGTCCTTTGTGCAGTCGGGGATGGAGGGAGTTGGGGATGGAGGGAGATGGTGCATTCCCTGCCAGCAGAGAGGAACAAGAGAAGAGGGAAATATCTGAAATGAGCTGCCTCTGATTGCCTTTAAGGCGGGGCAAGAAGAAGGGAGAAATGAATAGCACAGATGCTTCTATGTGAGGCTTGCATGTGTCCATGCAGCAAGTGAGAGAAGGTGGTGGGGTCTGTGCAGGATGTGGAAATGGGATTTTGCTGAGGGCTGAAGCACTCAGTCCACTCAGAGGTGGGTGGGCTGGGGCTCTGGGTGGCGAGTCATAGATGGCATGGGTTGAGAAAATGGGCCATGTTTTAGCTCTTCCCTCTCAGGCTGCAGGAGAGAGCTGGAGTTTGCTACCTCTTTTTGACTTCTGTGACAGCAACGGGAGAAGGAACTTCTCTTCCCTCTTGTTATCTACCCCTCCTTCACAGGAGATTTTCAACTCCTTTCAAATAGCAGCAGATTTTCCCCCTCCTTCCCTCGTGCTTCTGGTCTGACTGAAGAGCAACGGGAGTGAGAAGCAATCTCAGTCAATCTGTGATTTGCACGTGCTGAGACCTTCTGTCCCAAATATGTACAGTGCCTTTCTCTGCAGCTGAAAAAAAACAGCTTTTGTGCATACAGCGCCAGCATCTCTGTGAAATTCCAGCATCATCTTGTATTTTTTTTCTGCTGTTGCTGCTTTAAAGCTGCAAGTAATCCTCCAGGCACTGGCATTGTCTTTTGCTAGACTCTGACTGATGCAATGCTGTCTTCATATTGGTTGGGACTTGGGAGGTTTGGTGTTTCACCCAGGAGGATTACAAGCTTCGTTTTGAGGCAAACAAAGATACGTTGCAAGTGGTAGTGTTGGTGCATCAGCACTTGACTTTTGGCAAGAAGAAGTTGCTCTGTAAGTCAGGCACCTTTTGTAGGCCTTTCTTCTGTGACGGCTTTCTTGCTGCAGTTGCTCACTGCTGTTGGCTGTTGCTGAAAGGCTTAGGGATCTGCCACGTTTTGGTTTTGGCCCAGTTCATTTAAAGATGTGCACGTGTGTCTGTTTTATGAACGAACACATACATGTTGCCCTCTGCAGCCATAATTTGGGTATTTCCTTGTAATGTGTTAAGCAATGTGACAAACACCACAAAGTCTTTGTGCTTTCCTGTTCCGTTCCTCTCTCTAGGAAAAGCAGTCTGTGCTCCTTCAAAATTTGCTTTTGGGAGTTTCTGTTCAACTTTTTAAAAGTAAACCAGACATTCTGATACGTTTCTGTTAGAGGGTGTGAAGTACGTATCTGCCTGCTGCTCCTGGGAAGTGATGAAAGCTGTGATGCTACTGGGCTTCAGAAGTAGCTTGTTTGGCACTGCGACCTGCGTGAAAGCTCCCATGGAGATGTGCTCAGCCACTTGCATGCAGAACTGCAGCATGTCAGGGGATGAAATTGTTAGCTCCAGGTTCTGTGTGATCTGGAGCTTTCTAAAAGCCTGTAGCTTTGTGCTGTCACTGTTACCACGCTGTAGTCCAGCTGGGAGGTAATGAAAGCATTAATAATTGAAGCCAGGTCATTTTCCGTGTTGAGGCAGACTGGCTCAGCTCTTGGATGGTGCAGACCACGTTACTGGAGGCTGTAGCAACTGGAAGACATACAGGAATATTTCTGAAATTAGAACCATCTCTTGAGAACATGCACTTCTAGGCTGCTTATTAATGAAATCTTCAGCATGCCTCATCCTACCACCAACACCTTCCCCAGCATCAGCGTCAGTCATTGCTTCAGCAGTTGGACTTGTCGAATCTTTGGCATCCATGCGTCTGTATTGTGCGTGCAGGACATGAAGTAGGGCTGCACGCTTGGGAGCAGAAGGAGAAGGAACAAGGCGATGCCCTTACGTGCTAGAGTGATTTTTGAGGTTGGCTCGATCTGATTGTAAAAGCCATGCTCTTAAAAGAAGGCGTTTAGTATCAGCGTGTAGCTCAAGGGGCTTGAGTTTTCATCTCTGTAACCAAGTGTGTGGAGGGAAGGAGCACTTAAAGCTGAATTTGTGGGGCTACAACTAGAGCTTTGAATAAAAATGTTGGCTGTATTTACAAAGGAACCTTGAAAACAAAACCAAATAAAGGCAGTGGTGCTTGGGCATGGTTTGAAGCTTTGGCCACTTTTTGCCACAGTGCCTTTTCTCTGCCCTAGTACAGGAGTTTGCTACACCACCAGCACCTCCGTGCCTAATTTCAAGTGTTTGTGTGTGTGTGGTGGGAGGGTCGCTCCCTTTTCATTTCCTTCAGATGGATGTGCCACATCGAAAGAAACACGATGCTGTAATTTCAGGAGCCGAGTGCTTTCAGATCTCTGCTGTTCTGCATTTCATCTCCAGGCTTGGGGAGGGAAATGGAACTTCTTAATGCAAATAAATCTCCTGGGGCTGCACACGGAAGAGGTTTTTAGACTAAATTGTGAAGGAAACAAGACTTATGTGAATATGCTATGACAATCCCTTCCCACGCACGCACGCTTACGAACCAAGCGGTAATTTCCATTGTATTTACAAGCTGGTAGGATTGCGACGCTGCCGTGCTCCTAAAAGCACCATGGAGAAACAGAGATGGGGTTGGGGTGGTCTGGATTAGGGCTGTGCTGAGAGAAAGGCAGTCGGGATAGCAGCTTATGTACGTGGAGCAGTCCTTGCTGCTTGTCCTGCATTTGTGGAGCTCGGGTCTGTGGTGTGAGCTGCCTGCATGGTGGCACTCCCATGTGAGACTTGCGCATGGGGCTGGGGTTGCTGCTGTGGGAGGCTAATTCGATCCCCATGAATCTGTAAGGAACCAGTTTGGGTTAGCCCTCGGCTGGACAAAGGGCTTGTTTATTGCATTGCCTGGAGGGTGGGGAGTAGATGGAGCTTTGATGCTTTTGTGTGGTACTGCAGGAATGTTCTGTCTGGGAGTTTGAGACCTCTCGGGGTTGGTTGTCTTCTTCCAGTGGCTTTAGATGATCTATAGAGGCAGCAGGGTGGAGCTGAGGCTCTGTGAGGAGGCTACTGGCTATTTCTGAGGACTTCCCAGGCTCTAACTGAACTTAAAGCTGGTAAAATGAGGGAAAAATGCATCACAGGGTTGCGAGGTGCTGCAGGGAAGAGCTGTATCCTCCTGTCCGCTCAGCGGAGCTCGGTCTCGTGGGGTGCAGCAGCCTTGGTGGTTCAGTGCTGCAGTGACCACAAAGGTCTCTGACACCCGTCCTGATCTTACCCAGACCTGCTTTGTTCCCGGGACCTCTTGTTTAATTTCAGGCTTACTTTTGTGGCTGATGGCTGTTTTTAAGCTTGTGATGTACACTAGTATAAGAATATCCAGCGCACGAGACTGCTGGCAGTCTCTCACTCTGTTTTTCCATTAATACATGAAGTTCTCAGCCTTTCTGGGTGGAATACAAGCAGCTTTTCCCTTATAAGCAGGACTAGTACTCTGATCTGAGCCAGACGTGAGAATTCAGAGCACTTAGACATCTCACTGGGTAATTGTGCTCTGCACAGCAACACGATCTTTGTTCATAACGCCTTCAGCGTGGCGTGACTTGCCTTGCTCTGTGTGCAGTGAAATGGCAGCACCCATTGGGTACAGCTATGGTTGGGTATTTCTGGTAGTTTAGGCAGGATTTTTCTTTGTTGTATGCTTGGCAGAGGGGCAGCTACCACTCTGGCATCCCAGGGCAGCTCTGTTCAGCAGTAGTTGGCTTTGCAGGAGCAACAAGGAGATTTGTATGGCATAAGTGGATTCCACTGAGTTCTTGATTGATGGTTGAGAAAAACTTATTATTTTAAGACTGTGTTTTTATGAATCGTCCTCTGATTATAGTGGGCCTTGGCATGTGGCCACGTCTCATCCAGACTGCCTGTGGCCCATAAAGAAGTGGTGCTTGGTTATAGAGTGGGTGTAAGAGGAAAGCAAAGATGTGTTTTCTGTGGTGGAATGGCGTTGTGTTGTAGTGGCAATCAGTCACGTTACTCTTCATTTGTAATTGCTTAATTGGGATGTTGAAAGGTTAACTTTGATTTTGTTTTGATAGGTTTCTACGTTTTTGTAGGCAAATGTGTAACTCTTGGGTGTCTAATTAGAAAAAAAATCCTGAAAAATAGCGATGTGTGGGAGAGAGGTGAATAAAGGTACCGGCAAGGAGGGAGGAAAGGAACCCTGCGGGCTGCACTTTGTTGCGTAGGTGGCAGCCGTGGCAAGCTGTGTGCCAGGGAGTACCTCTGCAATAAACAAACTTCTCTGGGGTGATTTACTCCGGTGAAATTCAACAGTTGCCACCTTTTCCCTTTTAAAATGCCAGCAAGCAGCCTGCAGGCGACGAGATGCCTCTCCAGTGTCTCCAGAGTGTGTGCTGGGGCAAAGGCTGAACCCTTTGGGATGGAGATGGCTCCTCCAGGCTGTTGCCCTTTTGATTCCTGACACCTCTGCAATAGCGTGGAAGCATTACAGTTGTGGTGTGCTCTGTCTGCATTGGGGTCTTTCCTCTTCAAATGAAACTAAAGCTCTTGCGTGCGTCTGGATCACTTGCTGTCATCCGTGTGCTGATTTGGCTCAGAATAAAAGCTCCCAGGGTCACAGTGGTCAGTGAGCAGCCAGCTCCCATTTGGTGGATATTCTGGCTGCAGATGGACCATGTCGAAGCTGGCCTGTGTAGGTGTGATTAGTGCTCTGCATACTCTTTCATAGTGCTGCACAGACATTAGGAGGGGTCTAATCCTTCTGTTGTCCCCTGTGCCGTCCTGGGATGCCTCTCATAAGGAGAGAGGGCCACTGAGCCATGCAGAGGGTTCCTTCTAGGCCATAGATGCTCTTTTGTTCACCACTGTTGCAGGGAGAGGAGCTTTCCAGAAGGGGGATGAAGGGGGCCAGACTTAATGGTCTTAAGAGTGACTTCTAAAATATTTTTCCTTTTTTTTTCTTTCTTTTTTTCTTTTTTTTTTTCTTTTTTTTTCTGGGAGGGAAGGCCTGAGAGTTGTTTCTCTCTAACTGTTTCCAGATGGTGCTGCTGGAACACAAAGATTACCAGTGTGTTTGGGATGGCAAGGACTGAGACCCCCCCACCCCCAGCGCTTCCTGTGCAGCTCCACAATCGTGAGGGCTTAATCAGAACCAGCCGTGGCCGTGGGGCTCGGATGAAACCTGCCTTTTCTTCACCCCTAGCCTTGCCATCTCCCTCCCCCAGGCTTTTTAACCCCTTGCTTCTCCGTCTCTGACCCTTCTGGCTTCCGTCCATTTCCTGACTTGGTCGGTGGCTGTAGGCGTTGGTACCCAGGAGGTGGAGCTGCCACTGCCTGAGCGACTGACCCCAAGAGATAATGTCTGTGGGGAGAGGAAACAGTTTGTAAGATAAACCTGGAAAAATCATCTCTGTAGCTATCTAGGGCAGTTTATGCAATCAGGCCAGGATGTCCAGGGCACAGAAAATTTCTCTTGCACCTATTTGCCTGCAGGACTTGGTATATGGCATGATTTTGGCCGAATCATGTTGTTGTGCCACTCTGTTTTTTGTGCCAATTGCCCTAAAAGTAAGGCAGATTTAATTTTATATTGCAGCCTCTTCACAGCCAACCCACAAATGAGTTTCAGCCTTTCCTTCTGCAAGTAATATAACAACTATAATTTCCTTCTGCAAAGTAGAAATACATTTCTTTCCTTTTAGCCTCTGAGCAGCGGTCTCTGAATATCTGCAAGATCAGCCAAGGAGTTTGTGATCCACTGACTTCCCTTGTCTGAGATGCCTTCTCCCATGTCCTGTTTCCTCCCATATTTCCCATCCTGTGTTCCTGGAAAAGCATAGGCGGAGAAGCTGCCTGCAGAGGCAGAGCTCTGCCGCCCTCCTTACCTTGCAAAAGCTTGTGGGTGCTGTGTTTGAGCAAGCTACATTCTCATGCGGTGAGCATGCTGCCCTGTAATGAGTGGCTTAGAGCACATGAAATGCTTCCCCAGCTGCATGTGGTAATTACAGCATGCAAAGGTGCCCCCCAGTGCTGGATTTTTAAGGCCTTGCTAGGAGCCCTGTTCTGTTCCTGTTGAGTAGGAGTGGAAGGGAAGATGAGCTGCCATTTTAAAATGCTTCTGCGTACTAAAAAGAAGAGGGAGATCGATATTCTGTGCTATTGACTTCTGTGCATGCAGATTGTCCTTGTGTTTGCTGGATCATAGACGTCACGCTGTGCACAGTATTCCCAGGGGCTTTAACTTGTGCTGAATCTATTGTTGCCAGCATAGGTCATGGAGCAGCAGAGACAGGCTGCATTTCCTCAACGCCTCAAGCGGGGCGAAGATGCTGCCTTATGTAGTCCAAAAAAATGTACACTTTGCACATTTAAATTACTTTAAATTAATGAAATCTCATCTCTCTGAGAAGCTGAAAACACCCCTTGGCTGATCTGGAAAATGAAAAACCCAGTTGGTGGAAAGCTGCTTCTGACCTCTTGTAAGCTGCTTCCATTATTAAAAAAATAATAATAAGAAAAAAAAAAGTGTGTGTGTGGGGGGAACACGTTGGAGGAGAATCTGCATTGTTGTAGAGAACTTCAGTAAAATGCTTCCATTTAGGTCTTCCATTTTAGCTGTGGAAGTGCATTCTGTTTATGAAAATATCCCTTTTCTCTGCAGTTACAGATATCTGTATTGTAATGTCATTGGGTTTCAAGATGGCAGCATTCATGAGTGTGTATTTGTATGCTTCTTGCATACTGCGTTTTTAAGACTTGAAAGTTTAAACGCTGTTTTCATGTGTGGTTTGGTCAAGTGTGTATTTGTGTGCCTTCAGTCCTGCAATGTCTGTTATTACAAGCTAATTACTGTTACTGTTATGTGTGTATACATACACATATACATACACGCATACACACAAATATATACATATATATATTTACATATATATATATATATACATACATATATATATACATAGGATTTTACACTGGTCAGAAGTGCCCTGAGGTTGGAATTAAGATATGTAGTTTGAATGCATATGAATAAAGACATGACTGTAAGAAGCAGAAATCATAAAGCGAAGTGTTGTATATATGTTGTATTTGGAAGTTAAGCTTTTACTTTTATTTGGGATCCATTTGTAGTGGTAGGAGTTGATAGGGGAATCTGGGAGGAGAGGAGGAAATACCTCGATGAAGTAGGGAATAGCGAAGATGTGGCAATGCCTCCTTCCTGCCAGACAGTTGCACCGATAAGTTTGGGTGACTTCAGCAGTGCTTTGTTTGACAGGGACCTGGCCTCTCCTGTGTTTTTGTCTTACTGTCTACATCATAAGCTCGCCTGGCTAATTGCTCCAAACTATTCAAATCCCGGTCAGGGCAGAAGGCTATTTTTATTAATCTGACATCACCTTCCTTTCTCGTCTCCGCTGTGTCACTGGGTAGCAAAACAACCTCGGGCTGGGTCTCTGCCCTGCAAAGTGCGTGTCTCTTGGCATGCTGCTCTGCTCCGCAGCCTGCTTCCTGCTCGGGGAGCCCACGGGGACTGGGTGCTCCCTCCTGTCAGCCTTGCTGATGTCCTGCTGCCCATGGTGGCCGGAAGGGAGCCTGCGAGCTACGGGTTGTGTGGGGCTGTGTGCTGTGGTGGTTGCCTGGGAAGGTGGGCTGCTTATACAAACACAAAGGAGCAGGGGAGGGGAGGCAAGAGTCCGGGGCTGCCTTATTTTATACAGTTTTCTCTGTTTTTCCTGGCAGCGTCTCAGCTTACCACCTTCAGTGTGGCTGGAGCTACGGCCTGCTGGGATGCAGGTGGCAGGATGGCAGCTGTGCAGGGAAACCTCGCGGCCTCCTTGGCGCACAGGGGCCGGCTCACCGTGGCACTGTGAGGAGGTGGGAGGCCCTCCATGGCTGACACCCACGAAGGATGGCCTCGCTGCCTGCTCTCCCTGCCCGCTTGCCCTGGCTCCTCTGGTGGCTCCTCTGGAAAACACCATACTTTTAGGAGAAGGGGAAAACTTAGAGGGGGCGGGCCCAGCTGGAGGCTGCTGTTGCTGTGGCAACAGACCAGAATTCCAGGAAGGAAGAGGGCCCGGATGGGCCTCCGGCCTCCAGGCCCCAATGGAGCCAGGCCGGCACTGGAGCCCATGGCGGTGGTGCCTCTGGTGTTCCTTCCCTCAAGGCACAGCCTGAGTAATTCACATATGGAAAGCTGGAGCCATGTGAGCCAGCACTCGTCCTCCAAGTGATCAAGGACAGCGGTGTGCAGCATGCTTGGCCTGGCGCCTTTTATCAAAATCTCTTGCTTTGAGTCCCTCCAAACACATTCTAGAATAAAAGAGGAGGAGCAAGGAGTAAAGGCTAAGTCCTGCTGCTCACATCCCTGTAAGCATGGACTGTTGATGTCAGGATGCTAACAAGGAAGTGGATAAGTGGAGGTTCTCTGCTGGATGATGTCTGTGTGGTTGGAGTCTGGCCAAAGCTGAGATCCAAATTTAATTGAAAGTGAAGACAGTTGAAGGGAAGTGTCCCACACTATAGATGCAGTTATTGGAACTGCAGAGTGATTAGCGAGAGCTATGTATCAAATTAGGGTAAGTATCAAGGGAGAAGGGTGACATTAAGATCCATTTAAAAACTGCTTTAGTTCAGTTTTTTCATTAGTAATCGGTAGTTCAGCTGTAGATGCTGCTTTTCCCATTAATTTTATCCACAGATAATTTGAGGTAGGGAAGTGGCACAAACAATCGAGAAGACAAACAAAATGCATCAGATGCACTTGGGAAAAGAATAAGCTATTTCCTGCTTGCTTACATGCAGTGATTTGTACAAGGAAGGGTCTAATGAAAGCATACCTGTTTTCCTGGGAGCTGGTAATAAGGTCAAGGCATTTACTGTTTTACTACTGCCCCGCCACAACTGGAGCACTGAGATGTCCATTTAGAGCCCACCCATTTCAAAGCCTGGGGTTTCTGTCTCTCCTGCTGTGTAAGAGAGCAAAGCAGAGAGAGTGCAGTGAAACCACTGAGCTGCAATGAACGGTGCTGGGATTTCTGTCTGGCTCACAAGCATTACTTCTTCACAGCTGCCACTTTCAGATTAATAGCTTAGTTGCCAGTGCTTTTTTCAGCCTCTTTTTGTGAACATCTTATTCTTTGTGTTCTGGAAAAGTGGCTTCTGTTTGTCTAGCTCAAGTCTCTGATAAATGGGTAGCTTTTGGTATCTTTTGCACTTCAAAATTCCATTTTGCTTTCAGATGAAAGAAGTAACTTTCTGTCGCCTTTATGTCCTTGCACTGGGTAGTCCTGGGATTCCTGGCTTCCTGGGGCTCACCCTCTACACGTATTGCCCAGTTTCCTGGCTGCTGTGCTGGTGGGAGCTCCTGGGGCAGCTGAAGGAAAGGGAAGGGAGCTGTTTTGTCCCAGCTGTGCTGCTCTTGCCCAGACTCAAGAAGGTGGTTGTGAAACTTGAAAGAATTGCATTAACTTCACTATGCTTTTCCTAGCACTGTTGAGAAAGCAGGCGTCCTGCAAACCCATTTGAGAAATGGCTTGATCTGATTTCTGGCATTCTCTTTGCAACTGAAGAGGCTTTATGCTTCAAGATGAAGTTTGAATTCAGTGGGAAATCAATTCTCTGGCTTGGGAAATACGGGTTAACTTACTGAGCTAATAGCACCTGGTAGTGCAGCTTTAACCTTGCAGGCTTCAGGCTTAGTTTGACAGTCAGGAAAATTTCTTATCAGGCTCCTCTGATTGTTGAGTCTGGCAAAATGAGTCTGAGATGTAAAATTAATTTGTTCTGGGGTCAAGTTATGTCAAAGAGAATTACTTCCTCTTTAAGTGAAAATTTAGCTTTATTTTAAAGGAAAGGGAGAGGAGACTTTTAGGCCTTCCATGATCCATTACAGCTGTGACAAATCTGGTAGATGACTGACTCTGCTCTGATCCTCTCTGGCCTTTATTAAGCTAGCAGCACATGCAGAGCTGGTCGTTCCTTACTGATGTCCTGGTTTCTGGTCAGCTCCTTCTGTTTTCAAGATCTGTTGAATTTGACAACTTCTAAAATTTCTAATATTGAGGAAAACACCATCAATAAGTTGTCAAAAGAAAAAAGAGTTAATTGAACTCATGTTAAGGTTGGAATTTTAGGTTGGACTTTCCAGCAAGGCTAGAATTTTAAGGATTGGTGAATATTCAAAGTGAAGTATGTTCAAGTCTTAGTGGGCTTGACTGAACTGTGGTTATCATTTTTGTTCAATCCAGTTGGCCAGCCCAGGGAAGGCTATTCTCAGAGTACGTAATGATGCTCAGGTGCCCCGTGCAAGTGTGCAAGCCCATGTGTGAGACTGTCAGTACAGTTGGAATAAAGTCACAACGTGTGCTACAGAAATCTGATGTATTGTGTTATTGTCTATTTTTCTCTCTCTGCTCTAAAGCAAATTGCAAGTACCTGAGAAATGTCTTTCAGTGGTAAACAAAATAATGAAACATGCCAGCGGCAGTTTGATCTGATTTGGCAGGCTAGCACTGCCTAACTCGATTTCTCTGTGAATGTCTGGTTGCATGGTGGTAGAGAAAGAGAGAGGCAATTGCTGGGAGAAAGCCAGTTAGCTGGGACTTCCCTCTTCTGCCAGGCTGCTGAGAGAAGGAGGGTCCCTGCGTTTGAGGGCAGGGAATCTGCATGTGATAAATGTTCCCACCCTCTCCTTTCACTTGCGTTTTGTGGGATGAGCTGGCTGTGTCAGCAGACTGAGGTGATGCGGCCGTGTCCCCGCTCTCTGCTGCCTGCGATCCCCTGCTCCCTGACAGGGCCCTCTTTGGATGCTCTGCACTGTCCCATCCCAGGCACAGGAGTTTAACTCCTTCCCTTTCTGCTCTGTTTAGTTTACAACAAAAGCGAGCTCTGTATAGAATAATCATGCAGCAGGCCCTGGATTCACCATTAGTGACCTGTAAAATTGGCAGTGCTGGAGATTATTGGCGGGAGACAGTTTCCCTAGGCGCTTCCTGCCTTCTCTTGGAGAGCGAGGCTCAATTAGAGCAATGATATGCACAGCGGGGATTTTGCAAATAGTTCGGTACTTCGTGGCAGTCCTGCTGTATGAAAGGCAGAGATAGCTTTGGCCCTTTGGTGACCTTAATGTTCCAGCTGCTACCCTCTCTCTAACCTCTGCTTTTTCCAAGTTCTTGCTTCCTGGAGTAACAGTCTTTCACCTTTTACCTTCTGTTGTAATCATATCCCTCAAATATTTTTACTCTGCCATTTGTGGATTTTGTCCTGAAAAACAAAGTGGAGTTTGGTTGCTCTCTTTTCTTCTGCTGGATTTTTTCTTCTTCCTTCTTTTAGATATCTTATGTGCCATGGACCATCCTTAGACTCTCCGAGCAAATCTCATTTCCTTTTCATAGTCTTGTGATGTGCTTCTACTCATAAAAATTCTGTTTCTGAAAGCGATTTCTCTGCACTCTGGTCCTTTGTTTTCAGGAATCTCACAGAAGTTTTGCGCTTGTCTCTTCTCTGTCACTGCTTTGTGGTGACAGTTCATTTCCTTAGTCCTGATGCGATAAATCACATCGTCCTTAAAAGGATGATTCCTGTTTTCCTTTATTATTATGTTCTACTTGTGTTTGCTGCCCATATCTTCAGTAGCTGTACCAGAAGATACCAGTAGTGGTATCTTCTCCATTTATTCCTTACTGTGTATTCAAGACACTGTGGGAAGCATTTAGTGCATGCTGGAAGCACTGACCTTCCACATGTGTGTACACAGTGCTGTTCAGACTGGTCCTGGAACAGTCTTACAGAAGAGAAACAGGAGGTGGATGTTTATTACACTCTTCTAGGTTGGTAGACTGTGTGGGAGAAGCATCAATCGAAGTGTTTTCTTGCGGTGAGCACTTACATTGAGAGTATGGAGGAAGTAATAGGTGTGCAGTTCATAGAATCACTGAAAGATTTTGGTTGGAAAAGGCCTCTAAGATCACCCATCTCCAACTGTCAGCCCATCCCCACCATGCCCACTGACCACATCCTCAGTGCCACATCCACACGGCTCTGCAACACCTCCAGGGACGATGACTGCACCACCTCCCTGGGCAGCCTGTTGATGTTGCTTGGTTTCTAATTAGGTTCACGGATAAAACCAAAAGCTAGGTTGCCTTGTAGTACCAGAGCCATCAGGATCTCCTTACTTCTTCAGCTCTCTGTGTGCTTGCTTCTTCTGATCTATATTTGTGGAGTTTTGTACTTTACCTGCTTGGTGGCTGTCAGTGCTTGAAAAGAATGTACTCACAGGGTGGTCCACGTAATTAATGACTGTGAATCCCTCAAGCTGGCTGCCAGAAGTTGTTCTGTCCTTGAAGCTCATATACCCTGCGTGCTGTGGTGTGAGAGCCTGAAGATGAAGTTTGATGTTTCCTGGCAAGTTTCTGCAGACAGTCCCCTGGGCAGATTTGAAGTGAAAAGGAAGAGAGGAAGGATGAATGCAAACTTAAAATAGCATTGCTGGGCCCTGTATTGCATTATTAGCGTCTTTAGCAGATGTTGCATTCAAGTGTTTGTGTGTACACTGTGTGTGTGTGAAACTGTGCCCATGGTTGCATGTCCTGCATAGGGCACAAGCTGCCTTTCTGGTTGGAGCTGGCAGGGGGGAGCTGAACATCTCAGCACTGGAAAAACAAAACGTGAAGGATCTTGACAAAAACTTTGGAAGGTCTGAAGGTAGCTGAGATCTATTATCACTGTCAGCTGCAGGCCCAGCATAACTTTGCTGCTGACCACTTGAGATTGTCTTGCTGTGTTCTGTCAGTGTCTCTCCCCTCCTCAAGAGCTGCTGTAGAAAGTACAAGGCTGGCTTAGGAGTTTCTCCTTACCAGCCATAACAAGAGGGAAAGATGGACTTGGAAATTGATTGTGGAGGGCTGCTGGCCTCCTTCCCTCCCAGCTCTCTGCAGTGAGCTGCTCACAAGTGAGCATGGGTACCAGCATAGAGCCGGGAGTTGGACTCAGTGGTCCTTGTGGGCCCCTTCCAACTCAGTTTATTTTATGATTCTATCAAAAAGGCATTGTGTAGTTTAGTTTAGCCTCTGCTCAGGGTGGAGGATGCGCTCATGGGGCACACGTGAGTACCCTCTCTCTGTTATGAATAGGAAGTGTTGGAAGGAGTGTATTGGAGAAGAAATTGAGACTGAGAAATAAGCAGAAATTAATGTTTAGGAATTATAACAAGCTGTGTTATCTTAATCCCTGCTGCACTGGTAAAATACAGAAGAGCCTGGGAATTTAATGGAGGAATTCTGGAAGTGCTGGAAGATCATGTGTTCCCAGTGAGCAAAGTGACATTAACATGAGGAATGTAGACTTAGGGTTCCTTCAGGGGTGAAGAATGAGGATTGATTTCCTACCATGTGAAGTATTGCTTAGGCTTGAAGAGGGTAATTGAAGTTGTACCAACTGCTTCCTAAGCTCATGCTAAGCTATTGGTGTAGTTTTTGAAAAGGAGAAAGTTGACACTTTTATGGCTAATGTTTAGGGAAGCATATCTTCAAGACTGGGTAACATGGGCGACAGCTTCTGTCATTTCTTGTTCTTCTTTATTTGGTTTTCCTGGTGGTAAACAATGTTTACATATAAAAATTATTCGGAAAAATTTTACTAAATATACACACTTGAGATTACAGGGGGTAAGGTAGGTTTAGTTTATGCTTATTTTTATGGCTTTGATTTGTTTATTTTCCTTTTACACAACTCAGCAATATGTAGGTGAAAACGAGTCTTGGGTATATTGGCTTGCATGGGTAATAGGAAGTCAGTGTGTTTTAATCTTTGCTCTTTCTTCCCCCATTTTATGCGTGTTCTTGTTTTTGGCTGAGTTAAGACAGACCTGCAATTACTTGGTTTCCATTCCTTGTAACCACTACATTCACTCTTTGTTTTCTTGTCTTGCAGAACGAGCCTCTGACTTCAGGTTATCATGGATACCCAGCAAGAGACAATCAAGT
Organism: Perdix hodgsoniae; assembly: GCA_035772895.1. NCBI lineage: Eukaryota > Metazoa > Chordata > Aves > Galliformes > Phasianidae > Perdix > Perdix hodgsoniae. The sequence goes on from JAPSGF010000044.1 coordinate 3,581,891, forward strand.
AAGAGTCTGATTGCAGTAAATGTGTGCGTGTGTTTCTGTACACTTGTGGATGTTTTGTCTGACAGCTTCCTGACCATCTTGTTAAGGAGTGGAAATTATTTTGTTCTGTTGTGCAGTGCTTGCGGAGATATATGTAGTGAACTGAATGTGGCCTCCAGCAGTATGTGGCAATGTCTCTGGTGAGGAATTAAAAATGATCCACATTGCTGGTGGCTCAGGAAATCCTTTATTCTTAAAAAAATTTGTAGCTTAAAATCCCCATCCTAAACTCCCACTGTATCTCCTCAGAGTTAATGAATGTAGACGTTTAGTGTTCCCCTGTTTCATTGTGGGAATTCCAGCATCAGGGGAGCAAGATGACAGTGAGTTTGAGAGCCTTCTGTGCTAACGTTTTTGGTGGAGTAGGGAATGCCATGTCACACTGGGTTGTTCTAGTTTCTTTGAACTTCTCTCCCTTTCCTTTCATGTCCTGCAGGGCCCCTGCCCCTTGCTCTCATTCAGAATATTCTCACTCTGCAGCAGTAGAAAATTATTCTGTTCAGTGCATTGCATCTGTAAGCATTCTCTTGTGTCCTAGCAGAAGACAGAGAAATCCCAGTTGATGAATTTGTGCAAGGGAAAGAGGAGATGCTTTGGAACAAATGAAATTTAATGGATTTTAAGATACAACTGTCACGCATTAAATCTCCCTTCTTGGAATGAAGGCACTTCTTTTTCTTTTCAGTTTTCTATGCTGCAAAGCAGAGCATGAACCAGTGTAACAGGAAATTAATATGCACGGAAAATCAATAACGAAGCACATTTCAGTAATGAACAAATAATAAAAAACTAAAATCAAGTTCTTTAATACTCTCAGGTACTGTTATATAAAGAAAGCGATTTTCATCATGTCTTGATGAGGCCTGAGTGTACGTAGCAGCGGCTTAGAGGGAGATATTTTTGTAGAGGAACTGCAGCCTAGTGCAGCATCAGCAATTGAAGAGCTCAGCCTTTGGTGCTTGTAACGCGTGTATGGATTTCAGTGTAGGAGGGAGTTACTCAGAATGCCTGTTGGGATATACTAAACTGTTAACCAGCACAAATAGATAATATGTGCTGGGATGCTCTGGGAGTTGTGTTCATACTTATCCAAGCTAAGTAAGGAATGCTGGCGTTGAGAGTCAGAGCCAGTCCTGGCTCCTTAAAGCAGTTCCCATCTGCTTTCAGTTTTTCCATTCTGGTAGCAGTGTCTGCACCTGATTTTGTGTTTCACTGTACCCATTTAAGAGCAGTTTGGGGTCACCTTGGAGCTTCAGTTTGGTGTCCTGCTTCATGAGTTTCTTTATTCTCATCCCTTAATAACCCTTCTGATTAGAAAGTCTGGAGCTGCTGTTGCTGACTGCTCACTAAAGCAGAGGCAGTGGGCATGGGAGGCCTTACAGCAAGCAGGGTTGAGTGAGGGCTGTGGACTGCACAGCCCCATGGAGCGCTGTGTGTGTGAGCACAGGGAGGGATGCGCGTGCTGTGTGTCCAGCATGTGTGTCCTTCAGATGGCATGTACCTTCAGGGAAGTGCTACGGTGGACAAACAGGGTCAGTTTCACTTGAGTGTTTCCATTTTAGCACATATTTGTTAAAAGTAAATACCTACATTTATCTGTTCTAGGTAATATCTTGATCTGTGGTAAACATTTTTCCTTCCTTCATGGCCCTGAAACAGATTAGATTCAGGTCTGGTTTTCGCTAATGATGTTCCAAGGCTTTTAGCTAATCTGATTGGGAGCCTCTAAGATGATAGCAGCAGAAGGAAGGTCTCTCTTGCCACAGGCTGGGGCTGGTGTGGGAGAGGCAGTGCTGCCTGATGCATCGCTTGCTTTTCTGCATTCAGGAGGGAGGAAGGAAGTGGCGTGAGATTGTGTGCATCCTGACCCTGTAACAAAGTCATTATGAGATGTAGGAACAATTGTGTCAGATTTCTCCCTATCATCAGTTTAGAAACTGGATTTGAGCTGGTAAGTGTAAGTCTGCATCTTGCTCTTTGCTGATGCGCTTATTTGTAAATACAGGTACTGTGCTTTACTACTGCACTTATTTATCGTAAATACTGTACTGTGCTTTTTACCACAATGTTTTCCTTAGCACAATTAGCAGAGCTGAGGCTTATTTTCAGGGCACTTTGTTGTGTGACCATAGTAATCCTGCTAGAAATGCTCTAGATATACCTTACTCTTTCTTTCACCTTACATAGCGTCCCCTTCTTTCACTTCATTTGTATGTCCTTTTCTTTCCTTTCAGCTCTCGGTTCCACTAATTGCTGTCTGCAGACCTTTCACTGTGCTGTTTTTACACCCTCTAGTGGTTAAACTGTACCCAGATGTTCCAAATTATTACAGTTTTTCTTCCCGCCAGTGGAAATCAGTGATTGGTTTGAGTCCTTGCTCCGGCCATTTGGGAATGCTTAGGTCTACAGTACAAAGTTTATCTTGTATCCTTTCCCAAATATTTAAGCGTTCTGTCATCATCACACATGAACAAGCAGCACTGAGGCAAAGCAGATGGGTTCATGCTGAGGCTGGATTTCTCTTAATTCAGGTGTTGCATGATTGCTTTAAGACAATCCGTAGCATGGCCGCCCTGTTCCTTGCCTGTCCTGCCAGAATACCTTTCTGTGATAACAGGGCTTGAGGAGCACGAGTGCTAAATGTGTACCGTAAAACTTTTCATAAAATGAGAAGGCTTTCTGCTGTTGTAAGTGTTGCACTGCTGGGGCCGTTAAAGCTGTGTAAGGAGCTTAAAAGCTCTCTGGGACTGTCTTCCAGAGTTCAGGGTTTGTTCTGTGGATGTCTAATGCATACACAGGCGTGGCAGGATGCCCCTGCTTTTCCAAGTGCTAGGCTCATGGCTAGAACGAAGCGTTCTGTAAAGGGAGAATATGGAAATCATTTGCATAATGCTGTTGACCAAGATGAAAACCAAGTCTTTCAGTGAAGAGGGCTTATTCTCTGGGGACTGTTCAGTTCTGTATCCCTCTGTTGGGGCTGCCAGCAAAATGGTGTTTTCTTTTTTTTGTAACATGAGTGCCTGCCTGAAATGCAGTGAAGCAAGACTTCTTTGCTTCATTTCCCAAGCTGTGACAAACAGCTCTGAGATACTATGAGTTTGTCTCAACATGGAAAATGACTAGAGCAGCTACACTGATATAACTTTTATGTACAGACAAACTCATCGAGAATACTCTGCCTCTGGAAAGCTGTTGTGTACTAAGTGTGCCAGCTTGTTTTATAAATAACCAAGCCCTATGTCTTACTGCTTTAGTGCTTTTCTTGTGTATTAGACACGGTATCCAAAATTTGTTTGAGTTACTGCTGAATACTGGTACTTCTGTGGCAGCATTTGGCAGCTGTGCAGAGTAAATATGTTCTCCAGTAGGAAGCAAAATGAGTGAGAACACCTCGTTCAGCTCCCATGGAAGGGAAGAGAGGAGGAGAGAGTTTATGCAAGCGGGAGGTAATTGAACACGCCCAGAACTCGGTCGGGATGTTAGAGCTGTTACACCTTTTCTGTTATGGGAAGTGATCCTCAGCCATCACAACAGGTTAGGATGTTGATTTGAAGCCTCTTTTTAAAAGCTTGTACTTCTGTGAGTGCCATTCTGAAATTAAACTGGGCCGCTGGCTTGGCACTAATGTGGTGGAAACATCATTACCTGTCACAAGTGACACTTCCTTCAGCAGCATAATTCTGGAGACTGATCTACCTTCTGAGTGCTTGCCAGGCCTGACCTGTTGTTCCCATGTATGTAGATGAGCCTGTAACCTAGAGTAGCCTGGGTGCCCATGGCAACTAGTAGGAACAGCTTTATCACCGTTCCTTCCACTGGAGTTCAAGCTTAAGGTGAAATGCTGTTAAATCCTCTTCAATTGTCAGCTTGTTCCCCTGGGTTGCTGCTTGCTTGCGTTGCTGTAGTCTGTTGGAGAATTGCAGGCACCAGCAGGCTGCCTGGCTCCCTCCCTGTGGCCAGGAGCAGGTCTGGGTGAACAGCACAGCAGTCTGTGAGAACAGGAAGCCTTCCCTCTCGCTTTTCTTCTGTATATTTTCATTGTGTGGCCCCCTCTTAGTGTGGGGAGCTCAGCAAGGAAGCTCTTCATCCTGAGATGTGAGGGATGTATGAGCTCCCACAGTAACGTGGGGCCTTCCTCTGGAGGCACTGCTGCTCCCCTCCCTTGGTGCTCTCTGCCTCAAGCAGCAGGACTCTTGGCACAGAGCTCACAGGGAATCCTCTGGCCTCGTCTGAGTGCTCCGGGCTTCCTTTATCATCTTCCTCCTCTCTCCATCGTGTGGATGAAGTGTGAATTTGGGGATATCACAACTTGATTAGCAGTTTGGTGGTTCAGCGTGGACCTCCTGCCCCTGAGTTGGGGTAATCCCAAGCACAGATACAGGATGGGCAGAGAATGGCTTGAGAGCAGCCCGGAGGTGAGATTTGGAGGTTGGTAGATGAAAGACTCAACATGAGCTGGCAGTGTGTGCTTGCAGCCCAGAAGGCCAGCTGTATTGTGTGTTGCATCAAGAGAAGTATGGCTAGCAGGTTGAGGGCAGTTATCCTGCACCTCTGCTCTGCTCATGTGAGACCCTACGTGGAATACTGCATCCAGTTCTGGAGCCCCCAGCACAAGAAGGACATGGAATTGTTGGAACAGGTCCAGAGGAGGGCCATGGTGATGATCAGAGAGCTGGAGCACCTCGCTTACGAGGACTGGCTGAGAGAGCTGGGGCTCTTTGGCCTGAAGAAGAGAAGGCTCTGAGGGAAACTTGTAGTGGCCTACAGGAAAGCTGGGGAGGGAGTTTTTAGGGCATGCATGTAGTGACAGGATGATGGTAAATGTCTTAAAGCTGGAAGAGGGCAGATTTAGACTAGATATTAGGAAGAAGTTCTTTACTGTAAGAGTGGTGAAACATTGGGAACAGGTTGCCCAGTGAGGTTGTGGATGCCCCCTCCCTGGAAGCATTCAAGGCCAGGCTGAACGGGGCTTTGAGCAACTTGTTCTAGAGGAAGGTGTCCCTGCCTATAGCAGGGGGAATGGAACTAGGTGATCTTAAGAGTACCTTCCAACCCAAACCGTTCTGTGATTAGAGTATCAACAAAAATCTCTTTGTTTTTGTTATTAACCGAGATGCTCTCATAAAATAAATAAATATAAATAAATACTATGTCTGGGGGAAAATGGCTTGCCACTTGTTTGTCTTTATTTGTAGCACTAACCATGGTCTTTCCAGGTAAGAAGACTTCATGTCTGAGGAGCTTAAATCTTTAAGTAGTGTTCCTGAAAACCAGTTTGTTTTTTAATTTGTTTGCCTATTATTTGTATCTGATATGGAAATACACCTTCTAGTGAGTATGCTAACTTACTGTGCGAGTGGTAGGATTGCAACAGCAGAAGTGTTATGTCATTAAGGAGCTGAAAAGGAGGGTTGGTGTTTGTGGGTTTTAGGTTTGTTTGCCACTTTACACTTTTGGTTTGAGTGAAATATATTTAATGCAAGTCCTTAAACTGAAGGACAGAGGGGAGGGATAAAAGCTGTAAGTAATATTTAACAACCTTTTGAGTGAAGAGCCAGGACAAAGATCAGGAAATCTTCTGTATAAAGCAGAGAAGGCCTGTCTTAGCGGTCTTGGTGCTCTGGGGGAGTACTTCTTTGCTTGAAAGCAAACAACCCAAAGCTTGGGATAGAACCAGTTTAACAAGGGAAAGCTGTTCTAAACATCTTTCTTATCTGAGATTGGGTGAATTATGGATAAGACTGCCAGATCTTCTGCTTCCTGGCTCCCACAGACTCTCTTCAGGCATGCAGTGCAATATTTCCATTATGTGCTAGCTGGGACTTAGGGGATGTTCACCTAACTGCTGTGTCCCATAAAAAATAAAGAGCTTTGTTTAGGGAATGCAGGCTGAGCAACAACATCTAACATATTCGAGAGATGAGAAATATCTGTTGCATACGCAGAGGATGACCAGCGGTGTGTAGTGTGTTAACTGGGGGAATATACTGTTTAGTATCTTAGCAGTAAAATGTGTGGGGATAGTTTGAAGGTGGTATGGAAAGGCAGTTACTGCTGAAGGCAGAAGTGAAGGACTTCCTCAGACATCCTTGAAGAAAGTGCCTCCAGCTCTGTAACTGCCATCGTCTAAAAGGGAGCATTGCTGACAGCGGAAAGAGTTAAGTGTAATTTGTTAAATTGTGAAGGAAAGAAAAGAGTGGTTCAAGTTGAAGGAGGAATTGGTTACAGACTGAAGTTCAGGCATGTGCAATCACAGATGAGTTGGAAGAGGAAGGATGAGCTCCACCAAGACCCCTTTAGTAATCTTTCTCCTCAAATTCAGAACTGTCTTGGGAAGAATCTGTCCTGGTTGATCACTTGAAATGATAAATGGTTCCTTTTTTCTCAAGCCCTGGCTATATCCCTAAGAAACTGCAGGAAAGATACAGGACTGGAGATTAGTAAAAGTTGTAGCATGTATGCTGCTAAATACTGAGCTTGTTATAAAACTGCTTTCTGAAATTATGCTCTGACCTGCATGATGATGGCCACTTGCCCCCCAACCTCTCTTTTCCTTTCTTTTTAACTCATCTACTATAAAGACTCATCCAAAGGTTTAAATAATATGTGAGCAAGCATATCATCCTGTAGCTGACACAAGTCCACTCTGGACTTGGACCGATCACTCTGACCATATATTTATTTCTCTTTCCCATGATGTCTGCTGTCCTCTTAACTCTTCTGGATGAAAGGTAGGGGCTTCCTTTCCTTGCAAAACTTAAATACCTTTCACAAACACTGTCAGCATACCTCGCTGTTACTTAATAACAACAGCAAACAAATTATGAAGTTGTATGAGAAGGAGAAAATAAGAAGTGCATCTAATTCAAATACACGGGTAGACTTCCTGACAAGAAGATCCTTCAGTCCTATGAGCAGTTTCTCAAGGGAAGTAATGATTACCTTGCTGATGAATAGTCCGGCCAAAGCTCTGGAGCTGCAAGGCGTTGGCAGGAAATAGGCTGGATGATGTAATGAAAATTCCTTGCATGTTTGAGTTCTCTGATTCAAGCAATTTCTCATCTCTGCTTGGGGTCAAAGAGAGGAGATCGTGAGTCATCGTTCTTGGGTGAGGACCAGGAGACCACTTTATTTTGTTCTGTGTTGTACTTTTTGACCATTGGGGTGTTGCCCAGGGCCTGCAAGAGCCTTGGAGTCTCCCAGCCCCCGTTAGTTCAGTGAGTGGGACAGTATTTTGTTTACATTTCCTCCCTTACAGACCAGTTACAGGAACATCAGAGATCATCATGTCGCGCGTGTTAGATGAGGTCTGTAAAATGATCAGTTGGAGTCCTGCTCGCTAAGGCCAAATGGTGTAGAGAAAGCAGCTTGTTGATGGATATTACATCGTACTGAAGAACATAAACATCGCTGTTCTGGGTTGGGCAGAAGGTTTCTGCGTTCCAGTGTTCTGTCTTTGACAGTATCTAATGGCAAGCACTTACAGCATAGGGAGCAGTGCCAAGATTCGGCAGTACTTCCCCTCCTATATCCTCTTTAAGCTGTCCGTTGGCCTTGGGATTTCCTGGCCGTAGATATTTTCTGAGGTCACCTGTGCTAGGGCAGACTGAATAAAGCAAAATCTAAACGGTTTCTGAGGCTGCCTGAGTCTTTGGCATTTACAGCATCCTGTGGCAATGAGTCCTGCACTTCAGGTGCGTTTTATGAGGAAGAGAAAGGTGTCCCGTGCACTCCTCTACTTTAAAGCTGTTTTGGAAGCCGTAGGGTGAAGGAATGGGACAACCCGGTGGGTTCAGGGCCCGCAGTTTCTCCTCTGCTCTGCGCTGAGCCGACGAGGGGAGCCCTTCGCCGGCGGGGCTGAGCGCTGCCAGAAGGGGGCAGCCGGCGCCCGGCCTGCGCCGCTCCGCCCGCTCGCTTCGCGGAGCGGGGCTGCGGGGGGAGCCGAGACGGGCCGGACCCTCAGGTTGCCCCGGCGGATCGGTTCGTCGGGGGGGGGGGCCTCTCCTCCTCCGTGCCGCTTCGGCACGGTTTCGTTGCGTGTGAGTAAAACATAAACGTTGTACCTCCATCCTTCGTATTTCTTTATTTTTAAAGGGAGGGTAGAGACCCCGTAATACAACCAGTCAGTGTAGTTTCCCAGACGTTGACAGAGATCAGATGCTTCACTAAAGGAAATTAAGGCAACAGCAGATGTACATTGCTAATTTTTAAGGACCAATCATGTCAGAGCAATTTAATTTCTCCCTTTGACGTGGCAGCAGGCCTGGCAGATGGAGAAAGCCACTGGCTTTGGATGGAGCCTGGCCTGACCTTTACATACATTGGGCAAATGGGAGGTGGAAATTAAGAAGCGGCTGAGCACCTCCTCGGAAAACCACGTCCGGAGTCATTATGCCACGATTTGCCCTGTGTGTGTTATCTGGAGCCATAGCGTGGCCTGTCCTGGCTGCCGTGCTCTTCTGTGCTTTTCATCAAACATCAGGGTAATTCAGCGACTGAATATATGTATATATACATACGTGTACGTGGAGATCTGGCAGCCTTAAGAAGGCAGGAATAGGTGTCAGAATGATCGTGGTAAATTGAAGAAATGGTCTGAAATCCAACAGTGTGAAATGCAATAAAACCAAGCTGTATTAACAAAGGGAACTGAATACACAATGTAAAATGGAGAGTAGCTGGCTAAGCAGTAATATCGAAGGAAATATCTCGGGTAACAAAAGATAACAAACTGAATACGTGGTTTTTTTTTTGTGGTTTTAAGAACCTGGAATGTCTTTCCAGCTATGTCAAGTAACTACAGAAGGTAATTATTCTTCAGAGCTCAGCACAGTGAGTTGAGCCCTAGTTTTAGGAAAGATACAGGCAGAACTTGGAAAACATCCAAGGAAGATCAAGAAAAGGAGGCTTAGATAGCGTGATATATGAGGAAAATATTGAGGTTGTTCCTTCTTTAAAAGCAGGGGAAAAAAAAAGAAAAAAGATCAGAGTGTGGAGGATGGGGTTTGATTATTTACTGTGCCTATTGAAGGCAGCTTAATTTGCACCATGGTCTAAACTGAGTATCACGGGGTAAAACATGTTCTGTTCTCACTCAGTGAAGCACCGAAGCAGGGTAATTTTAGGGGACCAGAGTTCCTGTTTCTTGGAGTCTGTAATAACAAGTTCGGCAATTTCTGATGGATGCTTGTCTAAACATGCTTTGCGCTGCCTCTGAGCATGGAGGACCTCTCGTCTCCCTTGCCCTGCGTTAGCAATATTCTGTGACAGTCAAAAACCAGTTGTTACCAGATGCGTAATTCCACGGCCATATGACTATTGTTGTTTTGGACCTTTCTCTGTGTTGGGGGTGTCTACGTTTTAAGATAAGGAGGCTTCTCTGCTGCTGTATGATGTTACAGATGTCAAGTCCTTTCTTTGTGACAACTGTCTCATAGCTCTGTTTTCTTCCTCAGCTTGCTGATTACTCAAAAAGAGTGCGGGATGTTCAGCTTCTCTGAGTCAGTCCTTCTCTCTGCCTTAGTGTAATAACATGTGTCATATATGATCCTCGGAGCTGCTTGCTGTCTTCATTTCCCTTTAAGCTCTCTGGCCAAATCTCCTTCTCCAGTGCTTAGAGATTTCCTGTTTTTTTACATAAACACCTTCTTGCTACCCTACCTGCTACTCCCGCTGCACCAAAAAAGGACTGAGACAATTGGGCAGGAGCCTCCCTGCTGTCGGGAAGTGCTGTAGGAGGGCAGCCATGTGTTAACTGCTTCACTGCCTGGCTCGTGCCAACTGCTTCAGCAGGACCCTGAGCCAATGAATGGGATCGCTTGCTCCTCTGCTGACTTCTTCGGCACGGTGAGTGAGCAGCTCTGCACTTGCTGCTGAAGGATGCTGCGTGCAAGCAGGCTCCCTCAGCGAGCTAAGCAGATGCTCCCCAGAATAGCTGATGGAGAGAAGATGGTTTCATTCTTCTCAATATTAAAGGAGAGGTGTTTCGACCAGTAGCATAACGTTACTTGGAGCAGGCATTTGCCAGATGGTTTCAGATCCCTCGAGGCTTTGGGATGTGAAAGGGAAAGGTCCAGGAACACACTTCTGATTCATTCCATTAGTAGATTAATCGGCACTGTCCTGGCTTAATAAGTCTCTTAGATTTCCCAGTGGAAATGGCACATGTAATTCTGCCCAGGTCACGCTCTGCACACCTGTGTTGAAGCTTGTGCTGCAAGAAGCTGTGCTGCTGCCGGCGACATCTGCACAACAGGGCCTTGTGGGGAGGGCAGGCTTTTTGGTAGGGGTAAAGGAAAGGCGGGAGAATATGTTTTTGATGAATACTGTTAGGTAATGCTAGTGGGAGAGAGATGGCTTGTGAGAATACGCTTGAATTCTTCTGCCATTTTGGTGGGAGATGTATTTAAAAATCTTGATCATTTGATGTTATTTGATGTTATGAAGCCTTTTTTTTTTTTTTTTTCCATAATGATTTTATATTAATTGCTGGCTTAGCTGCATTTTCCAGGTGCTCTTCCTGCTAAGGGTTGGAGGCTGCTGTCTCCAGAGTCTGTAAGTAAAATGAAGGGACCTATATGACAGATTTTAGCTGAAGACCTGAGCATATGATGCACGGCTGTTTACTCGGGGGCAGGGGGCTCCCCCCTGACCTGTCTCTTTCCCGCCTCTCTTTCTGCAGGCCAGCCAGTTGCTGGGGAGTGGATTTAGTTGCTGCTGCCACCCACACAAGAGAAGGTTTGTAGCTCTTGGCAGTTTTAGCAGGAATTTGTGTTTTTAACGCTTCTGGTGCCGGCAGATCGCGATGAGCTGCTCTGTGGTGGCACAGCAGCATTGGGCTGTGCTCACTGCGATGCCTAATAAAGGTTTCCTGGGAGGACTGTTTCTGATGAGACCCATAATATTCCTTCACGGTTGGGTTTTAATGAGGAGAAACTTGAGTTACTGCCAGCAAACACATCCTATCGTTTTCTGGTCCATCGTTCCCCTGATACACCTGGAGAGCACGGGCTGCCCTTTTTTGCAGGTCAACAGGAGAGCAGTGGCTAATGTTGGCAACGGTTTGGTCATCATCTCCATTTCTGGGGCACCTGTCACCGTGGCTCCTCGCCACTGTTTCCCGAAGTTAAAACAGCGCTCCTCAATTTCAAGGGCTTGGAGAACATGTTGTTTTCCAACCATTTATGGCAGCTAGCTCCAATCCTCTGCGGGGTCTGCAGGAAGACTGACAGGGGCCAAAGGAGTAAATGTCATAAGCTCGGGAGCTTTCTGCTGAAAGCTGAGCTAGAGGTATTTTACGTCCTGCAGTATATGTAGCCGGATTTAGGCTCTTTGGTATTTCCAGTAGAATGGCATTTCAGAACTGGGAGCTGAACTCTGACAGCAGCGTTGTCCCCAGTTGCTGCCAACTTCACCCCAGACAGAGAACTGCTGTGTTTCTTGAGCAGCTGTTGCTGTGGAGCAGAGCAAGAGTGCTGGTCTCTGAAATAATTTGAAATATACTGGCACAATAGACAGATAGAGCCAACCCTCTGAATTTCAGTCAAGAATTAATCTAATCACTGTGTAATATGTTCTTACTAGTCTATCCTACCTAAAGGGCAAACTTAACTATGTTAGGCACAATTTGGAGCGTTTGATTTCCTTCAGACTTAGAATTAGGATACAGCTGACTATCCATGTGCATATTTCGAGGTTTCTGGGCATCTCTAATCCAGTTTGTAGTGACATTAGCATTAGATAACCATAGCAAGGCCTTTATCTGAGAGGAAACGTGCATTCTTCAGGTCAGACAAGGATGAAAAAAGATTGTTCTGGTCACTGTTGCTCTCTGGGAATTTGGGAGCAGGGAAGAATTTCATCTTTTGTTTCTGCTGGCTGCTCTGATAGCGAAGCATGTAGCTTCTGTGGACGATACTGTAGTTGTCAGAGGGTATGCCTACAGTTCAAAACTTAACTTTGGGGTAAGGTGAGAATCTCTTTCATAGGAGCTTTGGCACTGTAATTCCATGCGTTGGCTGGCCATTGTCACTTCGCACCATTCATCTCATCTGAGCTGAATGTGAAGCAGCTGCTACTCTTGCAGGGAAGAGCAAGGAAGTTGCAATCAATCTGTAATGGAAGAATCTAATTTTGTCAGGGTTTCATCAGACAAGGCAGCAGAGTGGAATTTACAGTACTGTAATTTATTTTGCCATGTTGGGGTGGGGAAAAATGGAGAGGTGGAACAACTTTTGGGTTCAGCTGGAAGTGTTTGAGTGTTCCACCGTGTTTGTTCCCCACGGTCTGCAGTGATGCTGGAGACCAGATCTGTAGCCAGTCTGCTCATACGAGAGTCAAAAGCCTCCTCGTGCAAGTATGTTGGTTGACATCTGTGCCAAGAAAGATGGGAATTTGCTAGAACATAAATTCCAAGTGTTTGAAGTCTGTATAAGATCTGCAGGATGGCATATCTAAGAGATACAGGTAGATGCCTATGGAAATGTCTTCAAGTCCCATATGAAATATATATACTAAAAATACACTGACCAACAGACGATGTTTTGCAGGTACAGCAGGAAACAAGCAGCTTAGCCTTTACACATACGCACAGATTTCTCAATCTTCTTGTGCTCCTAATGCAGCGGGGAGCCGGTTGGATGGAGGGAGCTGCTGGCTGTAGCCATTAGTCTAATCCAGCTTGACAGTGGTGGCGAAGGTATGGTTAAGGGCTGCTCTGCTCAGAATGAGATCACAGGCAGAATAGCTTTTCTGACAACTGACCTTTGCTGATCATTGTGAATTGAAGTTTGAGATATTGTATTCTATAACTAAATTTTTCCAGTAGCGTTTCTGTCCTCCAGAAATCTTCCTGTATATTTTGTGTCTATTTATGCCTCTTGCCTCATGCTTTATTAATGCCTTTTACATTTGAACAGTCTGTCGTTCCTTTATGTGGTTTGACAACTGCCAATACCCCTGTTGAAATATTTTGCTTTTAGTTCAGTTAATGGCGATTTTGCCTGGGTTTTCTTACGACCGTTATGTAATGGAAGTATCTGCAGTCCCCTGACACACACGTTTGGTCTCTTCCCACCCACCCTTATTTATCTTGCTGATGCTGCCTTCCACCAAAGTCTTTTAGCAATTTAGCTTTGTTGTTTCTTGGGAGATGTCTCTTGGTGTTTATCAGTGTTACCTCTTCATTAGCTAGAGTCAATCCCCTCTTCTTTGCTGATTATATAGTGGTGCCATTTCTCATAGTGAAGCTGTACTTCAGGCATTCGGCTGACAAAGACATTGCAAACTTAAGATATTTTGTCTTCATTAGGTATGTAAGTCTCCTATGTAGTGTCAAGGATTATTTTGCTCCTCAGAGTGTCGATTGAAAGAAAGATATTTGAATAAGAAAAGAAATATAGCACCTATGACAGTGGGATAAAAAAAAATTTGCACAACGTGTAATTTGTTAAGCTGATTTCTTCACTCTCACAGGTGTATTTCCAGCCTCCTCTGTGGGGTTTGTTACTCTTTCAGTTCTTCTGAGTTGAAGAGAATACATTTTATACTCTTAAAAAAAAAAGAAGAGTTGTTAAAACCTGGTCTTCAAACTAAGTGAAACAGGAGAGAATTTCATTGAAGTCTGTAGCAGCTTTACTATCCTAGGATTTGTAAACTGCTTTCTAAGCTGTAGTAAATTAGATCCCTGCAGTACAGGGCCTGTGTAGATAAATATAGTAAGCCATTATACTTTGATATAGTTGTATTGCCTAGGAAATTACTACTGTTATTGAAAAGGAATTTGCTCAGGGCAAGAGAGTATCCATTACTTCCTGAATAACTCCCTAACATTGTTAACCTCCCTTTGTGCAAACAAGCCAAAAGGCATCCCTTTCTGCAGGATGGTTTTGTCCTTGGTTTGCATTGCCCATTTTCAGCAGGAAGCCCATGCCAAAGTTTCAAGCATATTAATGAACGTGTGTGGTCTGGGGAGGAGAACTATGCCCTCTCCTCCTTTTTCCACTGTCACAATACTCTCATCTTCATATCATTTCTCAATTTGCTGGACTGTTGCCGTGCTGATGGATCACTCATGCAGTACAGCCATTTGGTGTGGTAAGCAGAGTTGAAAAATGGTGCAGTGATGCTGCATCTCCATTGCTGAGATACCTGAAGCAATTTCTTTCTTGCTACCTGGAGCCTTCTGCCTTGAAGAGGATAACCTTTGATGCCATCAATTCATCCTTTGGTACAGCTACCATTGTGAACTATTCTAAGGTGGGAGCTGAGTTTGGGTTTTTAGTTATGGCTTCCTCTTCAAAATCCACAGCCAAATAAATACCTTACTTAACACTGGCATATAAGTGTACAGCATAGAGAATCTTTCTGCTATTAATCAGTTCAGATGGGGGTTGTACTCCTGATTTTGTGCTACTTCATAAGAGCCAGGAAAAAAATGAAGGCACAGGAATTTTTGTTTTCTGGACATTACTGGTGAAGATATTAAACATTAGGATTAAGGTTTAGTTGGCTCTAGTTGGGCTTTCGAGTGTCTGCTTCTCTACAGACCTTAAGCATGCCAGTTTTTCCTCAGAAGCTGTTGGAGCACTGCAAACTTTGGTTCCGTTTCTCCATAGTAAGACTGACATTTCATGGAGATTCCCACCTGGATGCCTAAATTCAGGTCTGCTGTATCTTGGGAGCAGTTGCATCATGTCTTCATTTCTGCAGATGAATGTCCAAACCAGCATGGCATCACTGTAAGAATTCCTCATACCAGAAAGTTTGCCTGCTCTTCAGTGCTTGACTTTGAGTTCTCCGGCTTCGTGATTTAGTTTTGTTGATGTGGGCGTTTTTCATCTTAATGTAAAAGTATATTTTCGTCTGGGAACATATTTTGAGCAAAATGCTTTTTCTAGTTACTGAGCTCATTGAGTTTCTCTTGTAGAATTGGCAGTGTCTTTCAGAATGGTGTTCCTGCACTACTTGTGAAGAGAGGAAAATCCCAAACAAAATGTAACAAGCTTTTCTTGTTACCCATTTCCTTTCTATTTGCTACATACTTGCTGGTGAATTGAGACCTTCTGAAGCTCATTTAACGACTTAAATTTAATTACCGTGTGAAGTCTGTAGCAGGACAGTCCCTGAGAATTGTTGGTTTTGTTTGCACGTCAAGGTGTTTTACTGCTTCAGGCTTTCTGCTCTATTTTGTGGAAGATAAACTAGCCCTTGATCATTTGCTTTTAAATAAGTAATCTCTTTTCAGAAGCCTCTTTCTGCATAGCCAAACCGTACCTGCCGGAGAGGGAATAGGGAATCCAGTTTTCCAGTAATGAAGTGAGTTACTCTGTAACAAAATGGCTTTTTCTCTTGTAATATGCCAATGTTGAGCTTATTTGCTTGGCTAAACATCTAAAATCTAAAACGGATTGTGGTGTTCTGAGTGATTTATTGCGTGCACTTTGTATTTTTCTTTCACAAACAGGATAATGCAGAAAGAGGCTTCCTGGAGTCCTTTTGGACTTTCCGAGGAAATCTACCTGGTGGTTCAGCAGTTCTGATAATCAGAGGTAATGCCAGGATCCTGAGTGGTGGGAATCTTCACAAATGAGTGGTAGTCTGTCACGAGGGTTGTCTCCAGCAGCACCCAAAGGAGCAAACCAGCCTCGAAGAACATCCTCTTATCTCCATAGGAACTGCAAGTGTGCCTAGAGCTGCCTTCAGTGCATCTCCCCAGGTAGTTCCCAGCCTCATCTCTAATCTTCTTTAAAAAAACAAATAAAGAAACCAAGAGACAAGGCATGCTCAAACCCCGCAGATAGCGGGAGTCCTATTCCCATGTTCTCTTGCTGGGATATTCTGCCAGAGTCAGATAAGCTGTGGAATGCAGCCACTTAGAGAAATGTGCCTTTGAGCAATGCAGAGCTTCCCATCTGCAGTCAGGCCTTTGTGGGCAGTCGGTGAAGTGTTTACCATGGTGGGATGATGGGCATCCTCAGTCTGAATCCAGTGTCCGTATGAAATGTGAGAGCAGCTACTTTGAAATGAAATTTGCCTCTTCAACCTGTCCCAGCTTCAGAATACCTCCCCTCCCACTTTTTAGTCGAGGAGAGCTGCCCAATGAAGAGTAAAACATACGTTCAGAAGCAGTTATTAATCATAAGAGAACTTTGTCTTCCTTTAGCATTCAGGCTATTTTTAAAAACTATTTTTCAGTTTTGTTTTATAGGAGAGGTTGCCAGGAAGCCGTGTTAAATATCAGGAGTGGATGTTTTCACGGTCAGTATTTTTCATTCATGTATCTGAATGCTCTCCCAAATGTGTTTAGGAACACAATTGAATTTGTGCTCCCCTACCTGTGGCCTTCAGTCATTTTCTTTCTCCTGTTAGAAGACACCTCACTGGTTTCTTTGCTTTGGTCAGTGCTGGGATATTATTTGAAATTTCATGAGTGAAAGAGGTGGATGCTTCTAGGAAAATACATATGCTGCAAACATTGGTATTGGTAGCTTCTTCAGTAGCACTGCTTCCCTGATGTAGCATTCTGGAGTTGGTGGAGGTACAGTTTTTTGGCCAAGCTCAGCTAACAGCAGCAAGGCTTTCACGATACAGGTTCCAACCAACGCTTGCATTTAAGCGTGTCATTGCATTGTGGTTGTGCTTTTGGCCTTACAGCAACAGCAGTGTAGTTACAGCTTGTTGGTGCTGTGAATACAGATGGAGCAATTAGGAACTGCAGGCCTTCCTAAGTGTCTACACCTGAATATGTTCACAGCTGTATTTGAGTTAAAACCCACTTGTTATCTAGTTATATCCCTCCTGTTTGTAAGCTCCAGCTAGATAAGAGGACAACAGTGCTGTTTGTTAGGAAGCTGTTGGAACATCTTCCTTAGTTAGTGCTGGAATGGAAGGCATTTTGTTATCACAGGACCACAACAGCTGACTTTTTTTCCAAATATAGAACAGAAATAAGTATTGAATGCTTTAGTTCTTTCTTCAGTGTTGCCTGTGTTTCTGCCTTTTCCCCATCATAGCACATCAAGCTGATTGCTGTGGTTGCTGTTCTTGAGAGCCGCTGAAAAACTCGTTACTGTCCTTCAGCTTTGGCTGTAGGTTTCTACTCCTGTCTTTATGACTCCCTTGTCTTTTTTTTTCTTTTTTTCCTGCCCTTTCTAATTTGTTTCCTTCTCTCAACTTTGATTTTTTTACCACTTGCTAGAATATGTAACAGCATTCCAGTGCGGCAATGTGACTGGCAAGCCCAATAAGTGATCTGTTTATCCAGGAAAAGCAGGCCAGTGTACCTCTGGCCCCACTCAGATGCCAAGTATATAAGTAAATGTACTGGCTTAGTTTCCTTTCTGCTTCCACATACCAAAATGTGATTGTCACAATCTTTTTTACCTAAGCTAGCACTAATTTCTATTTTTACGATTGATTGCTCTTTTCTGTCAAGATGAAATCTAATATGAAATTGCTCATTTTAAATGTAACACTCCTTGAACTAAGAAATTGTTTTCTATAATTTAGAAATTTCAAGGGTGTTCTTTGGCATTAGCTCCATGACGCCTCCTGTGTGTGTCATTCCCTTTGAAATTCCTGGTGATCGTATGGGTTTTTCCTCCATTATGAAGAGGTGCTTAGCTAGCCACTCATCCTGCTTACTATCTAATGTGATTTCAGTAGTGTGTAGCAGACACACTAGCTCATACCCTGTCTTGAGCTTTATCTGCTAGAATGTTAATCCACAAGCATTTGAAATCATATGCCTCTGAGACACAATCAGCTAGAAACAGATAATGTCGGCTTGAAATGGTGCCATACCTGCTCCTCATTTGCCCACTGAGATCTTTCCTAAATAGGTTAGAACATCTTAAAATTATTTTTTTTAATCACTTGGCTTGTTGGAAACATTTGTAGCAGTGATATTCTGGGGTTGAATTGTGTGCACATAACTGAGCAACCACAATTCTTCCTATGTATGTAGAGCCTTTGATACAGATACACAAGTGCAGAATGGCAGAATATCCCAAGTTGGAAGGGACCCAAAGGAGTGATTGAGTCCAACTCACAGGTAGACTGTTTTTTTTCCTGTTTTACCACTGCCTCTTATTTTGCCAAATAAAAGTGGTTCCTTGCACCCTTTTCTCTCGGTTCCTGTTTTGTTACCTGCTGACATCTTCCTTACCTCTCTAGCAAGTATTAATATCTTCCGCAGGCTGTTTTTTCCCCTTTCACTTTGATTTACACTACAGCTTCCCCTTGGAGAAGATGTGCCCATGTTTCATTAGGCTTAAGCTCTCTGAACATTTTTTTTCTTAGCTCAGTCTATATTAATTTTAAAATGTGTTTCTTTTTCTTTCTAATCCTTTCTGAGACAGGAAGGATCCCTAATAGATTGCATGCATTTCAACAGACAGCAACCTTCTGAATTCTGTGGCATCTACATCCTGGAAAATGCTGTCATTAGGATTGAGTCAAAGGATTTGCTGAGAATTTCCTAGCTACCTGTTTCAAAGCCCTGTCTTAGTGATGTCTTGCTTTGTGTTTTTTTTTTTCATTTGTTTTGTTGTTTTTATTTTTCCAGAATCAGGCTCATGAACATCTTGTTGTCATCTTGTTTATAACCTGAAGCTAGCATGGCCCCACTGCCACCAGTACTGTCTGTAGCTGTGGAGAGCCTTGGAAGCCTTCATGTTCCCGGGCATTGCACTGACCATCTGGGCAGTGCTCAGCTGAATCAGAGCAGCAGTGCTGCTGGAGGCATTCCACAGCGTCATTTCCTTCCTGGTCAGGTACCCTCTCATTGCTTGAGATTACTGAGCATCAGGAAACCTGCTCTTGCAGTTCATCCTAAAGTGCTCCATGTCTGGGGTGTGTCATCATCCAAAGTCTGCTGCTTTAGTAGTCTTCTCCTTTTGCTTCCACGGTGAGGTGGTGGCTTCACTTCACTGGCATCAGATAGATTCCAAGGCAACATTTGGATGACTTGAGGAGGGCTGATCAGCCTTGCTTCACTTTGGAGGTTTAGTGTAGCCTCTCCAGTGGAGCAGCTGGGATGATTTGTAACCAGTCCCTGAAGATAGGCTCGTAGAATCATTAAGGCTGGAAAAGACCTCTCAGCTCACTTAGTCTAGCTGCCAGCCCATCCCCACCATGCTCACTAACTGTGTCCCTCAGTGCCACATGCACACGATTCTGGAACACCTCCAGGGATGGTGACTCCACCACCTCCCTGGGCAGCCTGTGCCACTGCAGCTCCATTTTCTGGGAAGAAATTTTTCCTAATATGCAACTCAGATGGATTCAGTTCGACACTCAGAGAAGGGTTTTCTTTCTTCTTGCTCTCCCTTGGAAAAGTGGCCTAAAGAATGAGAGAGCCTGGAAAAGAAGGAGGAGGAGTTGTGCGTGTGTCTTGGTGTTAGGGAGCTTGTTGCCCACATTTCAGCTTAGTTTTAAGCACTCATCTTTTTCAGGCATTTCTGTGAAAATGCATATGAAATAAGATGAATTTGGGTTTCCTTTCCTAGTCCATGAGCCTTCTAACTTTCTTCTCTGCATTCAAGGAATCTTAGCTTTTGTTGGTAAAATGATGGTAAGGTCATTTTTGAATCGGGATTCTGGATCAGAAGAAAATCTTGAAAAGCTTATCAGGTGTCTGAGATGCAGAAGTGCCTGCCTGAGTTTGCAGGTGGGATGAGCTGGGAGCTGCCACTGGTCTGACCTTGCAGCTGGAACATGAACTGAAGCGTCTAGTTGTGATATTTAGGAACATGGCTTTTCACCTCCAGACCTGACCTGCTGTGCTGAGAGGTGAGAGCAGAGGCAGAGGCTTGCCTGGCATTGTCCATGTTTGAATCCAGGCCTTGACTGGGAGCAGAACCGGCTTGTTCCCCACGTCACCAGGGCTGGAGCAGGGCAACCATGCTGCTGGTCTGCTCTGTTGCCTTCAGGTAGTCTGTAAGCAAAAGGAGTGGAGGGGATACATGAAAGAGCACCCTTTCTCTCTCTTTGCTGGAGATAAAAATATTTCTTCAACACTCATTTCCAAGGAGACCGCTGCCTCAATGAAAACACTTTTTTTTTTCTTCTTTTTTTTTTCTCTCCCCATTTGAGAAGAGGCCAATTTTAACTTAGCGTTTGGAACCTGGAGAAGAAAGATGATTCTTCATTTTGAAGCGGGGAGTTGAAAGGGGTCGCAGAACCCGTTTCCCGAGTCTGGCAGAACCGTGTGACAGGTGAAGGAGATGAGAAGTGACACTCGTCCCCTGTTGCCCGGGCTGGGCTGAGGGCTCACTGGGCCGGGCCTGTCAGGTCTTGCTGGCCTGGGGCAGGAGCGGGTGACCCGAAGAAGAGAGAAGGATGGGAGCATGGTGCAGTGAGGGGCTGCTGCCTGGGCTGGGCTGTGCATGACACCCGATACGCTCCGGGGAGCTGGAGCCAGCTGCTGCTTTCCCTCCGGCACTGCCGAGCCTGTGAAATCCATGCATGCTGAGCCACCTGCAGAAGCACATTAACCCCTTTATCTGAGAGCTGCCTCTCTCCCAGCTCACTCCGGTAGCATTCGCCTCGCTCAGGGTGACTAGTGGTGTGTTTTCTCATCGTCAGGATTCCCCTCAGTGCCTGCCCGTGGCGGTGATTAAGCGCGGCTGCAGAATTGAGACCAAATTGTGGGTGTTGGCTGATGGGGCAGGTGAAGGCACGCAGTGCCGTGCATAGCGCCGGGCTGGGGGGACAGGTCCTGGGGAAGCAATGAGCAAAGGGGGGACCTGTCCCCAGCCTCAGAGGACGGCTTTCTGCCTCCTCCGTGCACAGAGTCCTCTTTTATAAGGAGCACGCTCTGGTGCTGAGAGCTGGGCTGCATTTATTTCTAACCCCACCCATCCCTGCCTCTTGCAAGAATCTTGCGAGGCCGAGATCGTGTTTTCAGAAGTAGAATGACAGAGAGAAATTCCCTGGAGGCAAATGCAGAGTGTGTGCTGTGCACGCCAGTGCAGACACACGGGCTGGGAACTCCCAGGGAGAGATTAAGTGCGAGAGCGCTGCGCGGAGCAGCCAGAGCTGGAGGAGGGGGGAGGAGGAGGCGAGACGCTTTCTAAGCCTCAAACTGAGCCATTCGGATTTGTTTTATTTCTTATTTAAAAGAAAAAAAAAAAATAATCTCAGTCTCGACAGCTTTTTCCTGAAGTGCCTCCTGCGTTCCCGGATCATCTCACTGCTGGGTTCGAGCGACCCAGGCTAACATGATGTACCTCTGGGTGAGTAGAGAGCTGTGTGTGCGGGCTTGCACACTTTGCACATATAAGGAATGGAAAGCTGAAGGGCTCCTCACTAACACGAGCGGCCCTCTCCGTTGAGCTTTGCTCTGCAGCCTCTACACACAGTGGGCTTTAGTTTCCCCTTTAAAAAAGGAAAACGTAGAGCATGTACTGCTAACTGGGTATCTAGCAGGCTTTTCTTGCCGTTCTGAGTTCTTATGGAGAGAACAGCTTTGGGCAGGTGCCTCACCTACAGAATTATCCGTATAATGCTACTCGCTGTCTCCCACCTGAAACCTATGTATCCTTTTTCCCTGTGCACCCATGCGCCTCTGCTTTATGGGCTTTTGGTGCTGCTGACAGACAGCCCAGGTAGCAGAGGAGTCCTGCTGAAGAGGATCTGTGGTTGTGGGGAAGCGGCGCGAACCGGGGGCCTGGGGGCGGAGGGAGAAGCTGCTGGGACAAAAGTTGGACGCGAGGTTGTTTTTCCAGAAGTGGCACAGTTGCTGGTGGAATATGGAAAATAATGTCAGGAAAAACATGTGTAAAATGTTATATAGATCCAGCGAGCAAAGTAAAAGCGTACAGAAAAGCATATGTATTTTCAGCCTTTGAGCAGGGACTGGAATTTCCTCTAGAGCAGCCAGCTGCTGGGCTGCTCCGTTTGTCTCAGACACGCAGCTTTGTCTGCTCTGGGCACCCTTGAGATCAGCAGTTTGCCCTTGGGCTCCTCACCTAGATACGGGAGGTTAAAAGTAATCAATGCCAAAGTTTTTGCCTTTTTTTTTTTTGCTTTTAATCTGTCTGTAACTCTGAAACTGGGGGCTGTGATAGTTGCTGCCTGTAGAGCCTGACTCCCTATCCCTGCCAGGAACAAACACAGATTTATTTCAACAACAAAACAAGCCTTGGAGCGCAGGCAAAAGGATTTTCCTTCCCTCCTGTGCACTCACACACACACTCTATCTTTGTTGCAGAGTAACTTGACTCTGTGCCGGGTATGCACAGTTGCTTGTTCCTGTACAGCCGGCCCTGCTGGCAGGCACGTCGCCTCTTTGCCTTTCCCCCCACAACCTCACAGGCAGACCCTGGCTTGGCATGCCAGTTTTTATCGAGGGAGGCTGGGCAGGCCCTGTGGCTGGGCTAAGATTTGTGCTTCACTAGCGCGTAGGTTAAGCCAAGAAGTTATTCAGCCACGCTGCTGCTGATCTGAGATAAGCGATAAACCAAGGGGGTGTTCCTTACCGGGCTGAGAAGCAGAGGATGCCGGCCTGGTGTCCTTCCTCCTGCTGTTGGTGGCGGGTGTTTGATTGCCCTGCTGGGAGGCAGAAGTGTCAGCCAGCACATGGTCTGGCCTCGAGGCGAAAGATGAAGTGCTGCAGCCCTGTTCTTAAGGCGGGGCTGAGTTTTCAATGAGTAGTAGCCCTCTGCAAGTTTCCCCCTGACTTAGGGCAGTGCTGGTGCCTTGCTTGCATTGCAGTTAAACTTCCAGGCAGTGCATAAAAGAAGCATTAAATACTAGAATAGCTGAATGGGTTGTAAGGGCATCATCTGGGAACCGTGCCATGTTAATTATAAAAAAATGAGTAGATTTGTGCTATCTGGGTATGATCTTTCTCTTCCTAACACAGGTTATCCTGTTACTTTCGGGGAATCTTCCCCTTGCTCCTTTCAGGAACCTTTTCCTCCATGCCCTTTCGTCTTTCTGCTTTGAGCTATTTGGGCTACGTAACCTTTGGTGGGAACAACTGAGCCGCATATCTGGCATGGTGAGGGCTTTGCTGTGCTTCCAGCGTGCCACTTTCTTGCTTCCATGCTTGCAAGTTCCCCTTTGCATTCCCCACACTGCCGTGGTGCTGCTCTGAGCCTCTTGTCCTTGGGATGTCAGGACTTCAGGAGATGCACAGAGATTTGTACTGAGTCATTCTTTAATTCAATGCATGAAGCTACATTAATGCAAAGTTAAATTTGGGGTTTTAAATATGCAAGTCCTGAAATCCAGAATTAAGGTTCCCACAGCAACCGTAATGTTTCTTCCCCCCTTAGGGGTGCAAGTTACAGAATTATCTTCCTCAAAGAGCCTCTGCAATACTGAATGCCGTCACATTTGACAAGTAACACAATTAGAGGAGAGCACACCTTTCTAAGTAGCTGTAGCGTGGCGTGGACGCTGGACCCATAAGTACAGCCTATCTGCAACATCACAGTCCTTTGATTATAGTGCTTATCCTTTAAAAGGAACCAGCTCTGCATCCGGCGCTCAGGCTGACATTCCTGCTCGCTGAACTGTATTCCCTGGAGTGAAACTTGTTGCAGAATGCTCTAAATGAGGGCCTTGGAGGCTTCAGGGGATTGTGGGCTGTGGGGAGCTGGAGAGTGGGAAACTTAAATATCTGTCGTGGTGACCTAATGCTTGGCATTGTGCAGGAAGTGAAGGCGGCAGACTAGCTGTGCCATTAAATATCAAGAGAGACTATTTATCTTAACACTTTTATTGTGTGGGATGCAGTTGTATGAAGCCTTTCTGAGGCAGAGACAGTTTGATAGTCTCTTTCTGATGTCGCAGACTGTTCAAGTGCGCGCATTCAATCATCAGTGTTGAAATTCAAGGTGGGCACTTCTCTCTGTATGTAGGAGCTCTAGTTTTGCAGACAGCGTTTTGTTCGTAGGGGGACACTTAAATCTACCCCCATCTCGACTCTCCCTCACCACCTTTGTCTGAGCTCCCGAGCTGTTCAGAAAGGCTCCTGGTCATTGATTTTGCAGACGGGCTGTGGAATAATTGCTGATAGGAAGGGGAAAGAGTCCTGGCTTGGCGAGACTAAGCCAGCACCCTGCAGAGACAGCCAGGAGCAGGGTGGTTTGGGTGTGGGAAAAGCTTTCAACTTTTCAGGATAAGAAAGCCCTATTTTTTTCATTTATGAGCAGATGAATCTCCGTGTGCTGTGAGTCATAAGATACAATCTAGAGTCATTTCATTCCAAGTGTTTTCTAAAGAGCATGATGTGTTCTGAGAGTTGCATGTATGAATGTTGCCTTGTCAGAGGTCTGTTGTTACAAGAAAGGTTAAAAGGAAGGGGCAGCAGCCCTAGCAAGCAATTTATCAGCCATCCTTCGCCCGTGCTCAAAGGCAGCTGAAACTATCAAAGCCAGGAGAGACCAAGGTAGGGGAGGTCCATGCTGTTGCTAGGCTTCTGATAGGAAAGCGCTGGATTCATTGCTCTGATCTTCGATTATAGTGGGTATAGATAATTTCCTTGTTTCTTAAAGCCATGTGCAGAGGACATGCTGAGTGTTTGTGAGAGGGCTGGCTGCCTATTGCAGCTAGAAATGATTTCTTTCTCTGGAGGCCTATGAAAATGAATATTGTACCTAGACCTACTAATTATCTACCAGAGAAGCAAGAATAGGACTAGTAAGCTTGCCAAGCTCATTTTGAATTATTTCTGTTGGTTTTCTTCTTGACCTGCCTTTTACTTGCCTTTTTGTCACTTAAAAGCCTCTCTTTGCATTCACTAGAATAAATTTTCCCCCTAGGCTCCAAGCTCATCAGCTTTACCACCAAGGGACTGGAAACCCAACTCTGCTGCCAAACTTGGGCCTTAGCAACGTGCTTCTCCTCACGCCACATCTTTTTTGTTGCTGTTGTTTTTTTTTTTCCTGAGAGGATTGGTCATTACCGCGTGGCTTTCAAAGCACATTTTGGCTAGCAGCAGAGCAAGTGGCTATCTGCAAGATGCCCTGCCTGCTCTGTTCTGGTGCCAGGCCTGGGGAGGGAAGTCTGGCTGTGCCTGTGGGCCTTTGGCTGGAACTTGTTTGGTAGGTATGGCAAATAAATGCAGCAGCCATAAATTGAGGCTGTGGAGGGTTGGAGATCATGCAGCTGCCATGAAGGTACGCACGCAGCGTGGTCAGCACAGGGAGAGGTGAGGGGGTGGGAGCTGCTGGGAGGCTGCAGGGAGGTTTTCCTGAATGCCAATGTGCTATGCTCTTTACAGGTCAAATCTGGGTGGATTTCTGTGAAAGTGGCAAAAGGCACTTCTTGCTAATATAAACACCAGTTTTAGATTCATGCTCTGGAGCAGGAAAGCCCTGGGAAATCGTAAAATGGAGCTCATGCAGAGATCCCTGAGCTAGCAGCCAGTAAGCTGATTCCCCAGCCTGCAAGTCCTTGTGGTGCCATACTGTGGCATGCATATGCAGCAGCTTGAATCCTGAGGTAATATAGTTCTGTTTGTCCAGCACTGCAACTGAGATAATGACTTCTGCTGCTCGATAAGGTTTATTAGCTTTGGTGCAGCACCTTGTGACCACGCCTGTACTGCTTCCATACCCGAGCCGCTCTGTGCACAGCTTCTTTTGGGACATCCTCACTACCTTCCCCGGGGAGGAGCGTGACAAAGCAACTTGCGTCTATTTGCATCTGGGATTTTAGACAGGCTTTGGAGATTTGGGAAATGGAGAAAGAAGATTGTCTGAAAGAGATTGTATAATGTGACCGCCTGCGTTATTAGGGGACTAGAGCTGATAATTCAGGCAGTCTTTTCCAGTTCTGTGTTCCTGCAGGCCTGTAATCCCAGAAGATGCCAAGGTCACTACAGAGACAAGAAAGCCCAGTGCAGCGCAGAGAGAGAAGGCATTTCAGATTGAGCTACCAGCTTCAGAGAAGGGAGATTAGGAATCATGATCATTTATTCTGCACACTACACCTGATTAGTATAAAGACAGGTAAAATCAGCAACTGTCATATTACCATCATATTCAGGAATTTACTTCCTTGATGAGTCCAAACAAAAGAATCACAAGGATTTTGGCTGGCTGACTCGCTGTGAATTTCTCCTGCAGCTCTTCTGCCTGTCTGCTCTATTCCCACCTGTCCAAACAGCAGTGAGCACGGGGGACTCTGTTTGCTGTAAAACTGCCCAAGTCCTGGGAGACTGATGGGGACTGAGTTCTGTGTGAGTTAGTTTTCCAAAAGCAGCCTGTTTATCTTGGAAGGAAGAGAAGAAACCTTCAGAGAATAAGAGAATAAACCTCAGCCTTCCTGGTTTCCAGCTGAAGGTTTGAGGAAGTGTGTAGATAATAGCGACCTGAGGCTGAACATCTGTGTTTCTTGCACTTCCCATGGTGCTTGTTTGCAAATCTTACTTCCAGCAGTGCCAGAACTTCACGCTTATCCCAACCCCAAAGGTTACAGTGTTGATACAGGAAAGGTCTTCGAGTGGATCTGGATTTGGATGACATTTTTGCCAAAGCCCTAAGCAGTCACTGGGGACACATGTGTGTGTTTGCTACACTACAGAATGACTTGTGTGATTATCTGGAGGAGATCCCATGCTCCATCAGCGAGGGCTTCTGGGTACAGCAGAAGTTTGAGTCAGGCTGTGATGTCAGGCAAATGTTTTCTTTGGGAAATTAGTTTGGAGGAGGATGTGCAGTCTGCCCTCAGGTGTGTAGTGTGGTGGTTCTGGGTGCTGCCCTGTACGTAGCACAAGGTGATGCATCCTGCAGCTGTCTGTGGGGAGGCAGGCTGTGTGCTGGTGGACCAGTTGCGGATAGTCCCACACTGGAAGTGAAAACAAGTCTGCTGAAAATTAAGAAATCAGTTGAGGATGTGCTTTGTGCCCTCTGGTGCTAAATTCTTCTGCTGAAAGTGTTAAGGATTCCTCAGAGCTGTGAAGAAGCTTAAGCAAGTAATTAAGTTTCCCTTGTCTGTCCCTCAAATTTAGTTTTCATTGTTCTCAAAGTCCTACATCTCATGACTAATGTGCTGCCTGCACAATGCTGTTGATTTTTTACCAGATGGTTCTTGGGTCTGTAGCTGAATTCAGGGCAAAAGCAGTTAGTTTTTCTCCAACCCAAGTGAAACATACTGTCCCCCACACAATGCTCTAATTGAATTTTGGACATTAAGACAATGATAATGTGAAAATATTTTGACCAGATGACAATCGTTTTTTAGATATTCTTGGGGATTATTATTCATCATGAGTTAAGGAGCTGGCATTGGGTGATACTGGAACACTCCTCTGTACTTTTTTATAATTTATAAATCATCTAGTGTTGAAACAAAGTTTACATGCAGAAGAAAGCTTGAGTTCAAATATGTAAATGTGGGTAGGGAACAGAAAATGCATGCAGTGTGATCTGCCTGTTGCTGCTTTGTAACTTTTCATTTCTGTCACAAGGGCCTCTTTTCGTGTCCTGCTTGCATCCTTGAGGTACCTTTGGGGTGCAGACCCCTTCTGAGTAAAGGCAAAGCTTCTCCTGGGAAGGTGGCAGTGTAAGGTGGGATGCACAGCTCCATCAGCGCTGTCTCAGTAACGCTCCCCAGTTTATTACTCTGAGATTTTGACTGATGCTTAATTGTGGAAAAGCAGTGAATGGCAATTACTGTTTTTGTCCAGCCAGCTGAGAGGCACATTCAGCATGGGTGAGGGCATGGTGGCATCTGTCAAGAAATGAGTGGTATCTGTGCCTTTAAGTTTTGGTGCTGGGGAAGCTTCTATTCAGCTAGAACATAGCGTCCACTGAGAAGAGGACAGTCTTTAGTGGGGTGCATATAGTGTATGTATAGCCACTGTTTCTTAACATCTTCAGGACTTAGAAGTGCTGCAGAAACATGAGATGTTTTAATGCTTTTTCCTTGCATGTGGAGCATGGCTCTCAAATGCAGCTGTTGAGAACAGGTGTGTGATAAGCACTCCTTCCCTCTTCAGCAAGCAGAGTGGTGATGGATACCATCTAATTTAAACATGCATGCTTTTTCTCTCCTACAAGAATAAGAACTTCCAAAATAGTATATATGTCTAGAAAGAACCAAGTGCCTTGTCCTGGCCCCATCCTTCCCTCCCCCTGCTACCAACTCAAATTACCAGCAAGCTTTGGAAACTTCAGCAGTGGAATCAAGGTGCAGCTGGCCTGCATGTGTTGCACCAGCTGTAATGCAAACGATATGTTCTGAAAGAAGCTTTTCTCACTTTTGTAATTCTTGGATATTGTTGTGCAATGGGGACACGTGATAATTTGTCTTAAGTGTGTTTGCTGATACATTCCGCAGAGCATACTGCTTCTTTTGTTCCTCTTTAGCGAGAGACAATATCAAAATCCAATTGCCCATCTGCGGCGTGCCTGGGTACAGCTGGGACTGTCCTCCTGGCTTTCTCAACCATCAGTCACAGGGCGATCCCATTGCACTTGATACCACTTGGTTTAGAGCTGGCTGGAGCAGTTACTTAGTAAATCCTTGGCTCTTTTTGCCATTTGGACCACTCATTACACACTCAGGTTCTCCTCCTTTATTTCTGGATTCAGTGGTGCCTTCTGCTTGGTGGTAGCAGGGCTGAAGCGGGGAAGAGCCTGGCTGAGCCTCACGCAGAGTATTGGGGCTGCCCATCAGTCCTTCTTCTCCGTATCCAGAGCAGTGAGACTGTGGGCACTGGGGGCTCAGTTGTGTAAAAACAAAAGCTGATGTTGATTTAATCCCATTACATTGCGTTGATCTCTCAACCACTGGACTGTTAGTAGGATTCCAGCTTTAATCCTGTAAGGATCAATCTGGCCCGTTGCTTTTCTGTCCTGATCCTAAATCCCCCTTTAATCTTGTTAATTACACCAGGCCTTTTTCGGTCTCGTTTTTTCCCCTAGCAGACCAGCAAAACCCCGTTACATCTTCGCGTTACCATCTCTCACCTGGTGCTTTTGCCCTTTGTGGCTCCTGCTGCATAGCGGGGTGCTCCTGACAGTATCATGACTTGATGCTTTGGGCTTTCACAGGGTGAGGTGTTGTGCCCAGTCCCTTCTGGTTCCTATCAGGGCTCCTGTTTTTTTCCCCATCTGTTTTTGATACTGTGCTGTCTGAAGGAGGAGGCTATCATGGAGCATGAGAGCCTCTTTAACCTAGGAAAAAAACTGAAGGAAGAAGGTTTCTCTGACTGGCATATCACTGAGGGCACTGTGGGACAAAGAACTTTTGGGGAATATGGAGCAATCCTGTGGTAATGAAGCAAAGGCTCTGAGGGGGTCTTGGGACAAGGCTTGGGCAGTCCTGTGACCCCAGATCTATTTTGAGGGTCAAGGAGGATTTCAAGCTGCTTAAATCAACCTTTTAATCTTAACATGTGCTCGGTCGCTTAAGGAATGAAATTATGTGCATCCAGACTCAGGGCTCTTTATCTTCCCATTGCACTGTCTGCTGGCCTCCAAACCCAGCGCTGCCTTTTCTGTGTAATGCACAAGGCCAATTTCTCACTGTGACAATCTGCTCTTGGCACTCGCAATAATAGAAACTAGCTGTGCGTAATGTATTCATCTCTGGTATTTCCTATACTGTAAAGGAGAAAACCGACCCAAAACTGCACCTCCATTTATTGTAACTCGATCAAGAGCTGACAGATCATTGCTGGGACATGTCTGTGCTGGGATTGTGACCACCCTGCCAGATTTTCTTCCTTTATCTCACGGGGCTGTTCCCTCTTCCCTGCCAGCCCTGCTCTGCATCACGCAGCAGAACCTCCTGCTTTTCCAGCCTTTCGGCCAGATCCCGGCTTCCTCCCATCTTGCCAAAATGCGCTGATCTCCTCCTCGTTGCAGTGACAGGTCTGCGGCACGAGCAGCCACACTAATTCCCTTTCCACCAGGGAGAGGGAAAGGGATTTTGGATCATGGGGTTTGAGCTCTCCGGATGTGTTTATGCTAATTGAAGCAGCCCCAGTGCTTAATTTTTGGAAAGCACTTAGAGCCACGACAAGAGGTGGCAATCGTTTTGAAGCAGACGTGGGCATTTTCCCAGCAATTGTAGGGTTAAGGAAACTGCAGAGGGGTGACATGGTGACTGTGTTCCATATTTTTGTGTGTTGCCAGTAGCGAGAAGGGGGAAACTTTGATTTCTAATCCGCTTTGGAGGAGGCTCCGTATCAGGGTTGCACAGAAACATCCAGTCAAGCAGCTCCTTTATCATAAAGGGGATTTTAATTAAAACTGTTCTCGCATCATGAGCGGAATGAGCATCAGTGCCAGCCAGCCCTGTACTGGGCATTTATCTCCTTCAAACCACATTACCAGTAATTGCTGCATTAAATCAAAGTCGAGGGAGATTACAGGTCTGAATTGGGCAGGCGGCCGGTGCTGGTGCAAGGAGCTCCGTGCTGCTGAGGCGCTGATACGGGAACCCCCTCGCCCCCGGCCGTGGGTGAGGGTGGGAGGGCTGCAGGATCCCCAGCAGCCCTTCCTTCTCCCGGCGGGGTGGGAGGTTCCCCACAAGCTGGGAGGAGCAGAGCAAAGCCTCTGAAGCTGCCACTGTTTTGCTATTAGCTTCCTTTTAAAACAAACAAGCAAAACAAAACAAAACAATAATAAAACAACCCCCTTGGTTTTGCTGTCCCACCCCGTTGCCTGTTCTGATCCACCACAGCCATTCCTTTTTGTTCATCCTCTAATGCTTATTCCAGCCCCAAAGCTCTAGAGTAAATTTCTCCTCTTGACGTGTCCCTTTCTCTCCCTGTTTGTCACAGCCCCACTACGGAGCTGTAACCTGGTCCCCTTCTGCTTCGAGAGCTGCCCCCCATCTTTGTTTCTCCCCTCACCGAGGACTTGTATTTTCCTTGACCTGTGCTCCTTGGCCAGCCATGGCTCATTAGTCTGTTTAATTATTTTTCTAGGCTTTTAAGTATTTTGTCGTCTCAAGCTCTGGAGCAGGTGTTTCCCTTCTTCATGTCCCTACACTGTGACCTTGTTGCACGGCCCCAAAATCTGTCTGATCATTGCAATACTGTGCTCACCTCCGCTCTGCAGGTCTCTGGCGGGGCCAGGCTGAGAAATGGCCATGCCCACACGAGCTGTTGGCCATACGGACTGGCCGAGGTAATGAGATCTCAGTGGGCAATCACTGAACTAGCAAACTGTGACAGCTGGATTTGCAGGGGCTGTTATTAGAGCTATCCCGTAATTGTACAGGAGGTAAGTCAGGAACGGAATGTGCAGAGAGCATGGTGGTTTTTTTATGTAGCCATCATTCTCTTTGCATCTCGATGGCGGCCACGCGTTTCGCTGGTCTGTGACACTTGGATGGCACTGTCATTTTTGAGGCCTTTTGCCCAGAGATGCCTTTGGCACTCTGCCATTCTGAAACTTCATAGAATCATAATCACAGAATGGCTTACATTGGAAGGGACCTTAAAGATCATCAAGATCCAACCCTGTGCCATGGGCGGGGTTGCCATCCACTAGCTCAGGCTGCCTAGGGCCCCATCCAACCTGGCCTTGAGCACTTCCAGGGATGGTGCTCCACAGCTCTCCGGGCAGTCTGTGCTGGTGCCTCACCATGCTGAGTAATGAATTTCGTCCTAACATCTAACCTAAATCTGCCCTCTTTTAGTTTAAAGCCATTTCCCCTCGTCCTATCATTATCTGCCCTGGTGCTGAGGCCCAGGTGATGCCTATGAAAGAGGATGCTGTAGCTTGACTTGCAAAGCAGTTGAGTTACAGACACCGAAGCTGTATTAGATTCATACACCTTCAATATTCATACACCTTTTTCAGGAGCTGCCTAATTCTGAGCTGCTGCAGGAAGTGTGCCTGCTGTGCTCCTCGAGAGCTTGAAGTTGCAGCTTTTGCTTTATTACAGTGTGAGTATGAGATGCAGCTTAAGTGTTGCCCTAGTTTGACTCTGGCCCACGCACAAATCCCTAGCTTGAGGTAAGTGGTTCTCTTAAATTCAAGCTAAGAGACCCATGAGGCTGAGATTCGAGTGCTGCCGTTACCCAAGCTGATAGCAGTGGGCTGCTGTTAATTTTGGCAGTGGTAGACCCGTTACTGTGAGTGTAAGCACCTCCATCGTGGCGTAACCAGAGAGGTGCATGGAGAACATGAGCCGGGTCCTTGGTGAAGATTTCCTGATAGGCATAGAAAACAGAGAGGAGAGTTTTCATGTGAGCCGGGAAAGCATCTTTACAGCATCCTGCTTTTGCCTGAGTGAATGCAGACAGTGGCAGCAATAGGACAAGAGGTAATGGCCTCAAGATGTCCAAGGGGGGGATTCAGGTTGGATATGAAGAAATGTTTTTTCTCTGAAAGAGTGGTGCTGCAGTGGCCCAGGGAGGTGGTGCAGCCACCGTCCCTGCAGGTGTCCCAGAGCCGTGTGGATGTGGCACTGAGGACGTGGTCAGTGGGCATGGGGGGGGGTGGGCTGGTGGGTGGACCAGGTGATCTTAGAGGTCTTTTTCAATCTTAACTATTCTGTGATTCTTTGAAATTGGGGTGAATGAATGTGTGTGAGTTGTAGAGGTCACAGAAAGCTGCAGAGGAGATGGTGTTGGAGATACAAGCAGAGGAGGCCCTCAGCAGTGGCTGGGCAGAGCCTCAAGGTGCTTTGGCCTGTTCTAAGCTGTCTGGGAGGCCCAGGGGCCTCAGGCTTCATTCTGTCCTCATGGATCTTGGCAAAGTATTTTTAGCAATTACATTACGTACCAATTGAAGACTACTGAGCCCATGTCTTGAGACTTTGTGATGAAAATAATCCAGAATTTTAGGCTTTGATCATTGCAGCTTTCTCAGAAATAAATAGGTTTCCCAAGCAAA
Source organism: Perdix hodgsoniae (assembly GCA_035772895.1). Lineage (NCBI taxonomy): Eukaryota > Metazoa > Chordata > Aves > Galliformes > Phasianidae > Perdix > Perdix hodgsoniae. The sequence goes on from JAPSGF010000044.1 coordinate 3,614,743, forward strand.
CAAACACAAAATCTAGGTCTTCCCGCCTCTCGCTATTTTTGTCTCCGTCTGAGGCAGAAGGTGACGTGAAGACTGCTTGATACCAAAGTGCTGGCGTGGCCTCAGTTTACCTTCTCTTTCTCCACCACAGCTTTCTGCTTCTTGAGTAAATCCACCAGAGTGGGGCCGTAACACCCACTGCAGTAACCAGCACTTCTGCCCTGAGTAGAGGAGTCCCTGGGGTCGCTCCTGCATTAAGGCACGGTTTGCTGCTGTCGCCATTTATTTAGCGAGTCTGACTTTCTTCTTTCAGGGTAAACTGTGTTGTTCTTGCCAAACCTTGGCTTTGCGTGCTATTTCTGGAGCCTTTCTGTGCACTCAGCAAATGCACCGAACTCTTTGCTGCAGTGCTTCTGGTATTTTGCTCAAATCTCTTTTGAGCCGGCTGCAAGTTTGAGGAGTTTGGGATTTTTTTTTTTTTAATGGGAATGAGGAAAAAGCAGGATTCACTTGAAGCTTTGCAGCCATGCAAGATTTTAAATTGAGGTCGACAGAAATTAATGGACAGATGTAATTCTTCTCTCACTAAATTGTCTTTGCAGATTATGCTGAAGGTGTCACATTCTATATTCTGCCATGCTGGAACCATTTCTAAAGCATTTTCTGAGATGTACTGGTAATGTGCTGTTTCAGCATCTCCAGGACCTACCTGCAGTGTTTTCCAGCTCCTCAGTTCCTACCAGTATCTCACATAGCCCGTGCTCCCTGTTTATTTCTCTTGTACTTCCATTCAATTAACAGTTGAGCTTAAATAATATTTTTGACATGTTTTGTCTTTTGCTTGCATGGTTACAGTGTGTGGGCAGCTGCTCTTCTATTCTGATGGAACCAATTTAGGTAGGGAATGCCTTTGCTCCTACATAAAAAGAACAAACGACTGCCTGGGGAATCCTTTCCCCCAAATTCTGGCTCTCTGTGCGTGGTGGGGGAGCTGCGCTGATCTGAGGTAGGGGTGAATCTCAGTCAATCCCAGCGCAATTTAATGTGTGGATGCTCTTTATTTTGACCCAAGTACCTTTTGCTATTTTAGTTTGTCACATGGGAGCAATTTGATAAGCGATGGGGGGAGGAAAACCCATACCCAACCCTTCCCTGCTAGGGCTCGAGCGCTTGGCAACGCGAGCAAGCCACTGCCTTGTACTGAAATGCTCTGTGATAAACGATCACGTGCTGCCTTCGCCCCAGGCTGAGGCAAGGTGAAACATGTTGGCTCCAACCCACAGCAAAAGGGGTCTCTCCGGTGAGACACCGCCGAGCACCAGGAAGTGCAGCGACTGTCGCTCCTCTTTGCACCGCCGGCGAAATCTCCAGTGTAGTGCAGCCCTCGTTTGTGATTCATTCAATTAAAAATACTTGGTGAGAGTATCTCGGATATTACCATCTGGTGACTTTTAATAATATTTATTCCTAGGAAGATAGATCTTTAATTAAGGAATTAACCTTAATTTTTGTAGGCTTAACGTAGATCTGGAGAAATGCTCAGGCTTAAGTCTTTCTCTTCTGGATCTCCTTGTTAAGTGTCTAGGCAAAAGTTGTCCCCTGAAGGATAGTCTAATTGAACTACTGCTGCCTGCTAAGGGAAAATCCAAGTGGATTTTGGCAGATCTGTACTTCAGGTGGGCATAGCTGTTCTCTGAGGATCTGGAGCTCACTGGTAGATATAGCAGGCCTCTACAGTGAAGCGAAGCTCGTGGCTGAATTCTTTGTCTTTGTTTCCCCTTCTCCCCTCCCACCCCAAGGAATAAAGAAAGGTAGCGTGGCTGTCATGCAGTGTCTGAACTACCAAGAGAAAACTTCTTCTCTTCTTTGATGTTAAAATCCTGCATCTGGAAGCCTTTTTGTTTCTCGTGTAACAGGCAGAAAGCATTTTGACGGACATCTAGCATTACCAAGATCAGTGCATACACAAGTGATCCCTAAAGAAAGCTGTGCTATGATCACATTCTTTGCCAAATGGCTTAGCCCAGAAGTACACTTATTTTCTTCCTGAAGCAATGCCAAGCACTTGGAGTTCTCCTTGAAAAGAGGCTCAACACGTGGGTATTTCTTTTTTTTTTCTTTTCTGGAAGATGTATATATTTTCTTTTCCCCTTCTTACTGTGCCTCTGGTAATAACTGAAGTGATGGAGCCTGTCTGGTTTTAGAAGCTCCTTTAGGGCTTGTCGCGTGTCATACTCAGATCTGCTGGTGTTTTCTCAAGACAGCATAATTAAAACCTGCTTTGTAATGTGTGTAAAGCAGCGGGCTGGGGTAGACACGAAAGTTGAAGTTGTGTCTTACGCATGCTGCTGGAATATCCAGACTGCTGTCAGCTTTATTTTGCAACTTAATCACTAATATATTCTTGTGAGTTATTGTCCTGTTAAAGCTGTCTTCCTGGGAGCTGGCTTCTTAGCTAGCATGGTGCCTGAAACGTAAGTTTTGGGAGCGCAGTCTTCTGACAGTGGATTTTTCAAAGTTGAGATGAGTGTTCATCACCACCTTGCATTTCTCCTTTGTAATAATTTAAGAGTCAAACTTTGGGCAGTCTCAATTTTGCCTGAATAGACTCTGGGTCTTTGTTTGGCAGCTGAGGTTGTGTGTATACAACCTCTGTATTAGTATGAGGTTTCACCAACTTCGGGAGGCTCCTGCCTACACTGACCTAACTTCAGGATCAAGAGACTTCACTCTCTTGCAACTTCACCGTGTTTTTCTTGATAACTTTAACTGTGTGGATTGGGTATTCAGAGATCCTGGATTCCGCTTGAGGAAGATCCAGGCTTTTTCATGCTTTATTGTGGAGGCTTCTGGAGCTTGCCAATGCCCCTGTTCTCCTGGATGGCTGCAAGAAAGCTCTAAAAACCGATAAAGCCAGTTTTCCAATAATCAGAGGTCTTGCACTGTGCTGCTCTAGCAGGCTCACACAGTGTCCTGGCTCTGCCTCCATTTTCCATGCCCTTCCCTAAAGCAGAGTGTGTTTAGGCTTTGAAAATAAGTGGTACTTAGGAAATAATTATTTTCAGTTCTGACCTGTTCTCTTATGCTGTGTGTTTGCAACTGTGTTTTAAAACTGCGCTAGTTTTCCAGTCTAGACAAACCATTAATATTTAATAGCTAAGTGTAGGTGTTGCAGGGAAAAGCAGAGGACAGTAACAGGATGCAGGTATCTTATGACCGAGTTCAGAGTGTGCATCTCACCTAGCTGCTCAGCTTCTTTAGATCGGTTTCAGAACTACAAAGCTTCCTTTGGGAGTGGTAGAGGCAAAAAAAACTCCATCACTAATAAAGGAATATCTCTCACTGTCCCTTAAGCCTTAGCTTGAGTCTGTCCAGGAGTTTCAGATTGGATGTTAGGTAAAATTTCTTCTAATAAAGAGCGGTGCTGCAGTGGCACAGGCTGCCCAGGGAGGTGGTGCAGTCACCGTCCCTGGAGGTGTTCCAGGATGTGGCACTGAGGATGTGATCAGTGGGCATGGTGGGGGTGGGCTGGAGGTTGGACCAGGTGATCTTAGAGGTCTTTTCCAACCTTAATGATTGTATGAGTCTTTGTGTTTTAGGATGCCCAAGTCTACTGAGCTCCCTGACCTGCATGCATATGCTGCAGCTTAAGGGAAGATGCTGTACTGGCTATAGGAGTAGAATTTATGCTCTCCACACCTCACCTCCCATCTTACGTTAGAAAAGAAGGTGTCTGGGTGGTCCAGATGATGATTTACAGAGGTAGGCGAGGGTATAATTTCATGTATCGTGGAAGCTTTGCTCCCATTAACTCAAAAATCTGTCTGATGGCTCTATCACTGTTGGAGCAGTGTTCCCAAGGGCTCAGCCCCTCACAGTTGTGCTGGGAAGTCTGTGGCTCCATGTTGGGCCTGGGCCAATGAGACCATCACTGTTCCTCGGGGCTGACAGCAAGTCTTCCAGCTGCTATTTACTGTGGCCATGAAGGCCTGTGAAGCAGCGCCTTGAGAAAGTTGCTTGTATTGACTGTGCAGATGTGTGCAGATGGTTTCACGTTAGGTATTGCTACTTCTGCAATCAGTGCTGGGGATATTCTTCTGGATTCTGCTTTCTTCCTTTAACCGCTTTTCCCATCCTTTTTGCTTTTTTAAAATACCTGTAGTTTGTGGTCACAGGGAAAGGGGTGTTTTGTTGTTGTTGTTTTAATTTGTCTTATAAACTAGGTATAGATATTAAAGTTGGTATTGTGAAAGAAGCTGAACGTTGAGCGTAACGCTTTGATAGGGGCGCATTGCTTTGCGAATGGAGAATGTGCAGCAGAAGATGATTGAAAAGGGAAATCTCCAACGCTCTGAGGGGAAAGGAAATGAACAGGAACTATTTGAGAGCTTCCATTTTATTAAATAAGGTCTTTGGTATTTTTCTCTTTTAAACTTCTCAAAGTCTTGAATTGTGTCCATGAAAGCAGGAGGAGGTAATGACTGAGGTCCCATTGTGTGCCCGAGAGATTTCCTTGGCAGGAGCAGCGTTGTGATGGGGCTATCTTCTCCGCTACATGTAACTCGATATTGGCCGCTCTCTCTAGCTTTGGGCTTCTTAGCTCTTTTGCCAAAGGGATTTTAATTTCCTTGGATTCAAAGTGGGGTTTTTTTTTGGTAATTTCATTTGTACTAATGTGGTTTAGGAACATTAATCCTAATGAATGTAAAGAATCAGTAACACTAACTAATCAGACCAAGTTCGGGAGAGCAGTGGTTCCTATGGTTTTACCAGAGCATTGAAATGCTTCTCTGTGATGTCCTTGTTACACTAATCCAACACGCTCCTGTTTGCTTCTGCTGCTGCTGCTCATCCCCCAGACCTGCTGGTTCCATTTCTGCTTAATGCATCTCATCCCTGATCTTGAGCATTAGCATGCTTAACATGTTTCACTGGCAAAAACCCACGGTGGCTTGGTGCTGAGTTGTTTACTCTCCTGAATAGCTGATCCGTCACCAGCTCTTTGTTCTAGTCCTTGGTTATATCAAATTTGGAAGAAAACAATCAAGCAAGCTTTATGGAAAAAAAGTTACACCTATTCACACCAAACAAACAACCAAACCAGAAGACCAGAAACTGCAGCCCTGCCTGGGAGTGATGGCTTTGCAGTGCAGTTCCCACCTGGCATGAGCAAAGGCCACCTTTGTGCCCAGGCTGTGGGACTTGCTTTGGTGCAAAACGAAGAATCTCTTGCAGTTTTAAAGATGTAATCCTGGTACTGTGTGCTGTTTGTCTAACACTGGTACGAGCTGGCTGAGCTGCTTGATCTATTTAGCTGCTGTGGAAATCAGTACATACCCAGCCAGAAAATGCATCCTTGCTTGCTGGCATGTTTCCTACATTTACATCAGTCTTTAAAAAGCAGAGACATATTGTAAGCTGCTCATCAGATCCCTGATGACCCAGTTTAGCAGATGTAGTGATTGGCTAATTGTTAAAGATGCCATTTTTGGTGGGTGAGAGGAAGAGCATCAGCCAGGCTTCTAGCGATGGAGAGTTAGAATCAGCGGAGGTAAGAGCTCTTTAGAGGGAGTAACTAGATAAGGCTTAGATTAATTTGTCTGGAGAACAGAGAATTATACTAAAGATTTTATAAATTCAGTTTATAAAATGAAACTTGGCGTAATTTACTTAGTAAAGATCAGTGTGGTGTAACAACTGTACGGCGTGGAAATAGCTCGGACTCCATGCTGTATGGCTGTAACCCCACACTCCTATGATTTTTAGGAATGTTGGAAAAATATGTCCATGAAAAATGTCTACCATGGATGCACTTCAAGTACGGGGAGAGCATAGCTAGTCTGTGTCCGTGTGACTGTACTTGGAATTGTGGCTTAGCGTGCTGGCGCTGTGCAGCCCGAGGAGAGCAGGCAAAGCAAAGCCCAGGGTTGTGGTCTTGTGTTTTCCAAAAACTCTCCTCAGTCTGCAGACATCAAAGAGAGCTGTGCATGTGAAATAAAATCCTAGGTTCTGAGAACGTTGGGAAAAACTTGTGTAATCTCTGTGCCTTGCTCAGCACACGGAAAGAGGAAAATTAGGTAAACGCTGCTACAGTGGCATGTAAAACAGTGTCTCTAGGCAAAGTGACGGGTTGGTAGGAGATGGAAAATCATAAAATTCAATGTTATAGAAAGGATAATAAAATTCAGCACTAACTAGATGGGTGATGCTGTTAGTAGAGGGAGCTGTGAGCTGTATGATCGGTAAATATGCAAACACACCAGGGTTGGTTTTTTTTTTTTTCCAGGCTCTTGGCATTAGAAATAGCAAGTAGAGGAACCAGAGCTACTGGTGCAGAACATGAAACTGGATATTATAAGGATAATATCAATCTGCAAGAGTAGTAATCGTGACTTTAACATGTATTTGAGATTATGTGTGGTTCAGATAGGGTAGATGTAAAAGGTGATAGGCTGTATTGTATGCAGTAGACTGTAAAGAAGAAAAAAGAGTAATACTGATAACACAGGATCTATTCCTGGTCAAAATTGCTGTGGGGAAGAATGGTAAAAGAGGTCCCAGGGGGAGCCCTGTGAGTCTGCTGAAATCTCTCCTAGGGTTGGATTCGGATACAGACTCGAATCTATGAAATGATATTATTCCCAGAACCATTATAGAGATAAATATTAGTACGAGAAACTTTAATTTCTCAGATATAGCTTGGAGAACAAATGCTGCTAATAATAATAGGGTTGGAAGATTTCTTCACTGTAGCATCATCTGTTGTTGAGACAGTGGATGTATCAAAGCCAGTGCGACTGCTGCAGGAAAACAAACTGTTCAGGAGCCTCTATGCCCCCAGCTTGGGACTGGGTGATGGTGGTACAAACTTCAATACATGAAGTAGTATCTTTAATGAGGTCAGTGAGCTGGATTGAAAAGTGAGGCACTCGAATGTACAGCTGTGTGGTGGTGGGGATTTTACTTTTCTGTTTGTCAGCGGTACTTTGGATGCTTATTCCTGATGATACAAGTAAAGGAAGGAAAAGCTTGTATGTGGAGCCATAATCATCGTAGAAAGGGTAGTGGGTGTGAAAAGAGAGTTTACAAGAGACAGAGTAAAGAATTGGCAGAGCCTGCTCTGTCTTCGGGGTCAAGAAATGTGGGGATAAAGGGGTAAACTGCCAAAAATTTGGCTGAATTAAACCTTGCAAATGTTACTAAGAAAATGGGTTACTGTTTCTGAAAATACAAGGAAAGAGAAGGAAGGATGTGGGGCCACTCAGTGTTGAGGACAAGATAGTTAAGGAAGATAAATCAGTAGGATAAGGTAGATAAATCAATAGATGCGCCTAAGATATTTGTATATATATCTAGGATATATGTATACATACCAGTAAGGGAGATATGAACAAAAGCAAATGTTTTTGTGTTGTTGAAAGAGTTGATCACGGGCACAGAGGATGGGTAGCGAGCATGGAATTACTGTAGGAGCAGCCATGTTGGAGATGTGTCGTGGGCCCTAGTGCGTGTGGGCTGGGTTGGGGAGGGGGTCTGCTTGGGTAGCAATGCTACCTGATCCTGAAAGTGAGAGAACGAAGCTGCAGATCCAATGCAAGTTTTACTAATGCTATGAAATCAGGTGTGGTATCATTTGCTTGGAGAAAAGGAAGCGTCACAGCCCTCTTCGTGGGGGATGACCTGAGTAAGCACAGACCTGTTGGTCCAGCCTCTTGTACGCTAAATCTGAGATGGAAATAGTAATTAAAGACTAGGACACTAATGAAGAATGGGATAAAATACAACATAAATTCATCAGAACATAGTTGTGTCAGGTCAGCCTAGCTCTTTAAAGTAACAATTTGTTTTCTTAGTAGGTTGACACATCCTGTTGTAGCACAGATCTACAGTGTGATGGTGGTGCCACAGAGGAAGGCACTAAGGAGGCGAAAGAAGGTGCAGTTTAGTGCTGGAACTGTGAAATGAATTAGCTGCTAACCATCTTATTCTGGCTAATGTCTTTTTTTATTCAAAAAAGAAGAGAAAAGATGAATGCAGGCTAGCTCAGGTGGAAGAAAAGGCTTCTAGAGATTGGGGAATAGAAAGCCTGTCGTGAGAAAAGACTGGAACAGCTGCTTGTTTAGAGGGGATACATCAGGGAGGTTAATTGTAAGGGAAGGAGAAAATACGTTTAAGCCAGAGGATGACACTGGCACAGGAACAAAGAACAAGCAGAAATTGTTCAGGAATAACTTTAAGCCTGAGATGAGCACAGCCCCCAGCTGCTGGTGGGTGATGTTCTGGAGCAGCTCTTGCCCAGGGGAGCGAGCATAGCTGCAGAACCTGATTCTAAAATGTAGCCTGCTGAACCTTAGGAAGAGATTAGGTTATGTTATAACCTATGTATGTATAGTAACAGCTGATCTGATTCTTTGTGTCAGAAGGTTTCTTCCAGCTTGAATGTTGCTATGATTTTAGAATTTTTTGTCTGCGTAAGCATTTGCAGGAACAAGGCTTTGGTTTTACCACAGTTACCTAACTTGTGTTACTGGAAATACGTGTACATAGCAAGTTATATGGTAATGTAGTTGGGCATTTATCTCTGAATAAAATTATGGAGTGCAGCCTTCTTTTATTTGACTAATACTGTTGTTGCGAGTCAGTGTGCAGTAGTAGACCAGCTATATGGACAGCAGTTCATTGCTGGGCAGTAAAGTGTGGGTAGTCCTGCTGTGTCCGTACTGGCAGGTACAAGTTTAAAGCTGGCTTGTGTAATTCAGTTTTCTCTGGGATATGGGGGACGTGATGCCTTGTTGCTGCAGTGTCACCCAGGTGTCCTAATGTTGGTTGAGGCAAAGCTCTTAAATGAGCATTAACTTGAAAGCATTACAGTTGTGTGTGTGTCTGCTGTAGCTGAAGCAACCAAGAGGCTGGGTGATACTCCCTGCTCCCCCCCTCCCCTTGTTTTGTTGTGCCTGTTTGACAGTTATTTATAGATAGCAAGATATCTGCACTAGGATTTGGAAATGGTTTATTCCCTGGAGGCCTGGTTGAAAATAACAAAAATTGGATTGTGAAATAAATGTAAGGTTTTTAACTTAGTTAGGGATTTGCTTTTAAAACCTGGGGCAGTAATATGGAGTAGCAAAAACAAGATGTGGGAAAAGACTTTGGGTTTTTGTAAATTAATGCCTTTTCATAAACAGATGTTATTGGAGATACTAAATTGCCTGGATGCATAATAATGAGCTGTGCAAAAGAATGAGGGGCAGACACCTATTGAACATGTGGTTACAGGAAGGGGGAAGAAAGAAAAGCATTGGCTGCTGAGAGGAAACCAGATCCAGTCTGTGCCCTGTGGTAGGGCTTGCGGGGATGGCAATGAAGGGAAGCCAAGCAATCTAAGTAATTAAAGGGGGGCTTTAATGAAGATAGGGGACAGACTCTTCAGCAGTGTCTGTTGGGATAGAGCAAGGGGAGAGAGTTTAAAACTAAAGAAGGGGAGATTCTGTCTGGATATATGAAAAAGGATTCTTACAGTAAGGGCAGTGAGGCACTGGAACAGGTCGCCCAGAGAGGTGGTGGATGCCCCATCCCTGGAGGCACCCAGGGTCAGGCTGGAGGGGCTCTGAAGATCCTGATCTAGCTGTGGGTGTCCCTGTTCATTGCAGGGGAGGTGAACTAGATGGCCTTTAAGGGTAGCTTCCAGCTCAAGCAATTTTGTGATTACCTTCTGGAGGTGAGCTCTGGGTAGTTGGTCTGAGACAGGGGTCACTTCAGCTGGGCAAAGGCAGAAGATGGACATCTGTTTGGGCATCATCCTTCTGCAGCAAGGAGGTTTAGAAGCATAGCTGCTTTCCCATTTATGGACAATTAATTTCTCTGTAGTCTGTGCAAATCTTTAGATGGAAACAACAACTGTAGAAGTGTTTTGTTGTTGGTGTTTAAGAAATGGCGCGCTTTATACTCCCAAATTTGGCTGGGAGTGGCCCTAGAAAAGCTGATGAGAGTGGGTGGCAACTGCAATTGCTGCTCCTAGCTGTCCTTCTGCAAAGGGCTCCAGCAGAGAGGGTGTTGGGAGCAGAGGATATGCCAGGAACTGCCCTGATGGTGGAGAGGTCAGAAGCTGCAATTTGAGCACCCATCCCCGCATTGTGAAGTGCCCTGCATGCAGACTGCGCTAGGTAATATAATTTCTTGGGAGAAAAAAACAAAAAAAGAAAAAAAAAAGAAAAAAATAGAAATTAACTCTTTCTGAAGGGAAGGAATTTATTTGCAAGCCAAGGGCAGATCTCAGACTTTCAGTTCTTTTCTTTGTTTTGGTGTCTGAAGTAAAGTGAAGTAACCACAAGAATGCAGTAAGGGGGCAGAGAGAATGAGAGAAGGAAACCCAGCTCTCTTGGCTCTAAAGCTGATAATCTCTGACTGCTGTCATGCAGAAATGGCTTTGAGAGCCATGGAAAGAGCAGGTAGGTAGTACCCAGCTGCATGATGTAGGAGCTGAAGATCAGAAGTGGTTAAAGAAAACAATCAAACGAAAAAGAACCCAGACTACAAACCACCACACAGTGTGCACTGGAAAGAGCAGAGGGGATTTGCAGAGCTTTCCTTCGTTTTGATCACTGTAGCATTCTCACTTTGGAAGCCTCCGAGGGAGGTGGCTTCACCTGCTCAGAGGACAGCTGGAATTGTGTAGGTTTGAGCTGCCGACCATTTGGTAGACTCAGCGCAGCCATGGGCAGCAGCTCGCTCTCTTTTCCGTGGGCGCTCATCCCCCCGCCTGTGTGGTGTCTTCTAAGAATCACTGGTGGGCTCTCGGGTTTCCGTAACACGTCCGGCACAAGGGGCCGGGCCGGGTGAACCTGCTGGCCTTTTTTGTCAGAGCAGTCCAACATCTGTCCCCGTCAGTTATCCCTCCCCGGGAACGCGCCCGTGTCTTTGGAAAAGGTGCTGGGGAGGGGGACGCTTCCAAAAACGGGCACAACAACTGGCTCTGCCCCATGGCCCCAGGGCAGCGCTGAAACCCCGGGGGGAGCGGGACAGCTGACAGCCAGTGACCCTCTGGCCCTGGGGTCCCCTCGCCTGGCTCCCCTCTGGCAGCTGCCCGGCCCTGCTGCGGAGCGAGGGCGAGGCGTCAGCCGATACCCAGCCCGAAAGAGATCCCTTGGCGCGAGGCGCCCAGGCGGCCACTCTCCTCTGCCCCCCCCTCCGCAGCACCAAAGGGTTCTGCGACGCTAATCCCAGCACCTGTCCCTGCCTGGGGCGGCAAGGAGAGTTTGGGGTTGGGGGAGGAGCAGTCCCATATGTTTTTCGCTGTCCTGGATTGGGAGCGTTCCCTCTGACGCACCTAGAGCCCAGAACATATGCTCTCTTCAGATCCGAAATGCTGTCTGCTCCCTTCCATCCCCAGTGGCTGCAGCGAGGATCCTGCCTTCCCCGCTCCCCGGCAGCCGCGCCACTTGCTGCCCGGGCACTGCAGGACACCGCACGGTCGAGGCTTCCAGGGCCATTCTCCGTACGGGATTTCTAATTTTAGGAGCCTCGGCTGCGTATGGTTGAGCGCTGCCTCGCCGGATCCCAGAAGAGAGGGGCTGAGCCGAGCCGAGCCAGGCAGCGCCTTTTTATTTTCAGCTGAGCCAGTGTCAACCTGAGTGGCCCCAGAGGCCTGAGCCAAGCACTGCGCAGGGCTGCCAGAGTCCTTCCCACCAGGCTGAGAGACGGAGGCTCGCGTCTGAAGCCTCCGGTCCCGCGTCCTCTTGGCCTTCACCTGGAGGATCTTTGGCTATGTATGGTGTGTATTGTATGGATTATCAATACCCAGTCGTCCAGGTAAGCGGGAGGAGAGCGGCATCTGTACGGCAGCGCGGTGCTTGCTCCTGGGGCACGCCGCAGCCTGTGCGCAGGTTGGGTAGGGCGCTGCTCAGCGCGTGCCAGGCCTCGGCTCCCCAGAGGCTCTGCCTTGAGCCTCCTTGCATGCGAGTGCTCCTGTTTGGCACTTCCGGACTGCGGTGTTTGAGACTTGTGAGCTTTGTTTTGCATTTTTGGCTTTTGAAAGACTTTTTTTTTTTGTTTTTTTTGTTTTTTTTGTTATGGGGGGGTGTGATTTGACAGCAATGTCATGCTCTGCCAACTGCTGTGTTGTCAAGTGCCTCACTGCTTTGTCCAGGGCATGTGACTTGTGAGTGTGACTGCAGTCTGTCCCTCGGGGCTGGCAAGCCACCGGGAGCGGCTGCTCCCCGCTTTCCTCCTCCCTCCCCTGAAACCACCAACAAAACCTTGAGCAAAGTCTTGTTTGTCACCTTCCTGTTCTTGGAGACCCAGCAAGGATCTGTAGGGCGACAGGAGTGGGTGCAGCACTTTGCTCAAGCCTTGCTGGGGAGGGGGCTATATTTGGAGCACATGTGTGCGTTCCTGGCCCGTCCTGTGAAGTCTTGGAGGAGCCAGAGGCCGTGGGTCAGGCTCGAATGCTTTCGGAGCCAAGTGAAGGATGATGTTCTCTGTGCAGCCCTCGGCTATTCAGTGTCAGCATTCCTCGTCCTCAGGGGCCCCAAATTCATCCAGAAAATGTGAAAGGTAGACTACGAGGTGAAGATTATCTACCCTGAGATAGTTCAGATAGCTGCTAAAGAGTATTTTGTTAGGTTGCCTTGTACCGCGGGTTTTGTTACGTACATGAATAGGCTCCACCACCAGAAGTGTGTCTTTTGGTTGTTAAGATTTGTTCCTGATAAATTGGTTCTTTGCACTTGAACCTTTTTTTTTCTCCCTCTGGCCTTGATCCAGCTGGCAGGTTTGCTCCATCTAAACTTGAGCCAGCACAGAAATGCAGGTAATGGGATGTTAAAATCGAAGGCTGTGCTTTCTTTCCACCCTACCGGCACAGGGGAATTAGAGGCATAGCAAAAGAAAAAGTCCTGAAACTTACTGAAAGCAGAGTGGTTGTGGCTTTCTCTTCTCTCTCCATTTCTGTCACTTTGGAAGTGTACGTGTAAACCACTTGGTCCAGCTGAAGGTTGGTTCCTTAGTTGTGCCCTCTCCAGCGTGATCTCAGCAGCCTTCCTCCATCACCTGCTGCTTGAACGGTCTCATCCAACTCATTTCCTGATAGGGTGTGAATGATAGGAACTATGTCATCAGATACACCTGAGGTGAGCACAGGTTGGATATTAGGGAAAATGTCTTCTCAGGAAGTGAAGAGCGGTGCTGCAGTGGCACAGGCTGCCCAGGGAGGTGGTGCAGCCACCATCCCTGGAGGTGTTGCAGAGCCGTGTGGATGTGGCACTGAGGACGTGGTCAGTGGGCATGGGGGGGATGGGCTGGAGGTTGGACCAGGTGATGTTAGATATCTTTTCCAACCTTAATGATTCTGTGGTGCTATAACACCACTTCCACAGTACAGGAATGAAGTTTCAGTGCGTGTACCAGTGATACACAAACCCCCTTGAGAACCACAAGTATTGGCATCCAGATCTATTCTGAATATGTGCTTTTTGAATAAATGCAGTAAGTAGGAAGGGATGATCTCATGGCTCCAAGCAGTAAGTTCCTTGGGCTTCCAGTGCTTAGCTCTGCTTGTGTATTCTTGTTGCTTTCAGCAGTCTGTTCTGCAGTTGGGGTCCTTGGTTCCCTTTTATAGAGGGCATAAAGGGGCAGCTAAGCAGGGGCCCACCAAGCTTATTGTGCTTGACCGTCAGACAGTGCTTGAACCCAGTCCTCGGGGGAAAGGTGACTGGCACGGATCAACCAGTTAATTTTATCTGCCTTATTCATTATCGGTTGTTGCTTTGTTGGCTCCAGGGTGAGCTCAAGACAACGAAGACCTCAACTGTTAACAAGTGTCATCTTGTTCTCAGTGGTATTCTTGAAGCTTTTGAAACTCTGTATTAGATGTTTAGTTCAGATGGGTTGGGGGCAGTCAGATCTCCTGCGGACCTGTGATTCTTGTTGCCTGAACTTATCCATTAGAAATTGGCTGTTTACTTTTGCCAAACAGGAGCAAAGGTAGATAAACTTCAAGCAAGAGAAAGGAGATGCTTCAGACCGATGGGAATCCCCAGTCCTCTGGCACAGGCTCAGAGCAGTTGTACCAGCAGGGTGGCAGCAGGCAACGCAGGACAGGGCACAGTGTTTGAGTAGGGACGTAGCCATTCTCTCCTTTCTGCAAATGGCTCTTCTGTGGCAGATATTTCCAGGGGCTCCTAAGGTGGAGGCCAGAATGGATTAGAAAATGATGCTGTTTCACTGAGAAGAGATGGAATGAATGTAGCACGCCTCTATGGCAGGCTGGATATTGGGAAAGATTTCTTCTCAGAAGGAGCGGTGCTGCAGTGGCACAGGCTGCCCAGGGAGGTGGTGCAGTCACCGTCCCCGGAGGTGTTGCAGAGCCGTGTGGATGTGGCACTGAGGACGTGGTCAGTGGGCACGGGGGGGGTGGGCTGGAGGTTGGACCAGGTGATGTTAGAGGTCTTTTCCAACATTTATGATTCTGTGATTCTAAAGGGTCCGTGCTATATCCTTCAATCTGTGACAAGAAATTGCCACCCTGTGGCACAGTAGAAACTGGGTGAATGCGAAAGTTGAATTGCTTAAATGAATGGAGTCAATGCTGATTGATTTACAGAGAGCTGAAGACGAGATGCGTGTAGCTAAAACCCAGTGCTTTGTCATGGTGAAGGGATAAGGAGGTCACCGTGTTTTGACCCAGAATTGTGCTGTGGAATCTCAGGTTTGTAATAGAGGGGGGGGGGGGGAACATCCAAGACTTTCCCTGGTTGTGCAATATGGCCTGCAAACCTGTAGTGTCTTCAAAAGTGAGTTAGTGGAGAGGATGAAATAACTCAGGAGAACACGGGCTCTGAGTCAGAGCCCCATGGGGCCGTGTGAGGCCTGGCTGCCTCCCAGAGGACCACACAGCGGGCTGCCCGCTGGGGCTCTCTGCATCTCAGCAGAGCAGTGAGGCAGCAGCAGCTTGCTTGGGCTTTTCACAGCGAAGGAGGGAGCTGGGCTGCGAGGCGTGCTCCTGCTGCCCTTTGGCTGAACAGGAGGAAGGGAGGGAGGTGGAGGTGGGTTCGCAGCCGTCGGATGGGGAAGCAGCATGGAGCAGCACAGCAACACAAGGCCGTGAAGAATCACCACTAGGTGTATATATCTAAGTGTAAATTGTAACAGAGGATATGAATGCAAAGGAGAGCAAACGGGGACGAAAGGTGTTAGTGTGCTGACTTTTCAGCTGGAAAAACCTGGGGAGCCCCTTGAGGGCCTGGGGTCAAGAAG
Organism: Perdix hodgsoniae; assembly: GCA_035772895.1. NCBI lineage: Eukaryota > Metazoa > Chordata > Aves > Galliformes > Phasianidae > Perdix > Perdix hodgsoniae. The sequence continues at coordinate 3,629,974 of JAPSGF010000044.1, forward strand.
AAGGGCCGCTCAGCTCAGCACTCCGCTCTGGCTAAGGAACCGTGCCCGGTGCTGGGCATCTCTGGTAGCGTGCTGGGGTGCTCTGGTAGTGTGCGTGCCTGAGGTCCGGCCGTTCTGAGAGGCACCGGCAGCGGGCCCTTCCCGGGCTCCCTAGGGAAGGAATGCCGCCAGCCGCGGGCAGCTCAGGTGCGGTGATAGTAAGGGCCAGATGCTCACTGAAGATAAACGGGTAGGTGCGGAAAGGGGGAAATAAGCAGGGTGGGAAGGAGCCCGGCGCCCTCCGCTTTTTATCACGAACGAAACGCGGCTCCCGGCGCTGCTACTGCTTCCGGTTCAGCACCCGGGCCGCGCACCCCCTCCGCTCCCCTTTGTGCGGGGCTGACAGCTCAGCGCCCCGCGCCGGGACGCGCCCCTCCGCCCCGCGGCGTCCGGCCCGGGGTAGCGCCGCTCCGCCTGGCGGGGGGCGGCCGGAGCTCCCGGAGCCGCGGAACCCCTCCGGAGCCGCGCCGGGCCGGGCGGGGCGAGGCGGGCGGGGCGGGGGCGGGCCCGGCTCGCATTAATTACCTTCGGCATTCGGGGGCGGTGCTTCCCGCAGCCATCTGGATGAGCCGGGGGGGGCGGCGGGAGGAAGGGGGAAGAAAGGGAGGAACACGAGAGAAGAAAGGGAGGAAAAAGGGCTCGGGGGGCACCGCGCCGGCAAGGCAGTGCAGCGCAGGCACCCGCCGCCCGCCCGCCTGCCTCGTCGGGGCTGCTGCTCTTTTTTTTTTCCCCTGTTTTTTTTTTTTTTTTTCCAACCCTCTCTTCCCCCCCTCCCCCCCTTTTTCCCCTTCTCCCTTCCCTTTCTCCTCCTCTGCTGCCGGGTTTCCCCCATTTTGGTTTATGGAGAAAAAGAAAATGGTAACTCAGGTAAGGCTGGCGGGCGGCTGCCGTGCCCGGCTTTGTCTCGGAGGCGAGAGGGCAGCGCGGGGCTCTGCCGGAGCCCGGGGGGTGGGGGGTGGGTGGGGGAGAGCCTCGGCGCTCCGCCGCTCACCTGGTGCGGGGGTCCCGCACTGCCCTCTAGGGAGAGCGGGGCTGCGGCCGCCGGACCCGGGGAACACAAAGGTGAGCGGCCACCCCCAGAACCGAGAGCTGCCCTGGCGGCCGAGGGGTGTGCATCGCCCGCTGCTCGCCTTGTAAGGCTGCTACGTGCTTTGGGATTTGGGTTTTCTTTCTTTTTTTTTTTTTTTCTTTTTTTTTTAAACTTGTTATTTTTGGCATGGCATCTGCAAGTCGCCACCGGAGGGAGGGGGGCTAAGGGAGGAGGAGAGCGGCATCGCAGACCTGGAATCCTTTGGAGTTGGGCATTATATAATGCCCCGCAGTGCCTTGCGGAGCTGGGAACCTTGGGGGGATATTCCTGAGGGGAGGCGGAGGGAAGGGCTCTCGCAAGGAACTTTTCTTCAGTTCGGGTTTTTTTCTTTCTTTCTTTCCTGCGAAGCTTTGCATTTTCCTACCCAGACGCACACTGTAGCCCTGGCTGCACTCGTTGCCCCCGGCTGCGTCCCCCTGTGCCAGCCCTGACCGAGCTCTGCATGTCCCGCTGCACGGGGCCGAGCAGTCTGCTGCAGGGAGGGACACCCTCTCTGACCCTTCCATCTCCCATCCCGCTTCCATTGTCAGGGGCTGAAAAATGGGTCTCCGTCCTATGCAGTAAGGTATCTCCCAAGCCCCACCTCTGCTCCTGCTGTTCCGTCCCATCCATTACTGATTCCTTTATATCTGGACCGAGGCTTTCTGCTTTGAGACTGAAGAGCTCTGCAGAAATCTCCAGAGGCACTCTGAACCTATGTATAGTTCTGTGAGTGATGCAGAAAAGCTGTCTCTTTGCAGACGGGGTCCGTTTGTGTGTGGCTGCATGCTCGGGCTGTGCCAGGCTGGATGGAGGGGGATGCCCGTGGGCACGCTCTGGAGTTGCTGTGCACAGCTGTATATGCAGGGTGCTCCCCGCCACCACCGTTATGCAGTGCGGGATGGCGCTGAGTGCGTGCGGTCAGTGTGTGCCTGGGAGCTGGCACCCCAGAGCTGCCTGAAAGAGGTGCTGGGGAGGATGGGATGCTGCTGGAGCACTAGGTGAAACGGGAGGGTGCAGATTCACCTAGAGGTTTGGGATGCGGTTGGGCTAGATGACCTTAGTGGTCTTTTCCTACTGTAACGGATCTTGGATACCCTTGTGGACTGCACATTGTTCGCATTGCTTGACCTTGCATTATAGCTGTCTTAAGAGCATGCAGTGCCCAGGCTAGGATTGCAGGGTTTGCTCCGCATAGCAATGCACTGATGTTGAGGAAGATGCATGTGTGAGAAAACCCCATCAGTAAGGGAGGAAAGCTTGGGCTTCCCCTGGCTGGGGCTCTGGGGATGATGATGATGCTCACTTAGATGAGCACCGCAGTGCTGAGCTGCATGGGGGACAGTGGCATCTCCAGGGCGATGTCCCCGTCCACAGCGTGCTGCAGTGGCGTGGCCTCATTCACAGCTCGTGAACTTGCTTCCTTGGGGCTCCATTTAGCTTATGAAAAGTCCACGTTGCTGGTGCCTGAAGCTGTTGAATGAATTCGGCATTGCTGTAGCAGTGCCTTGCTCTGCTTGGTTCCATCTCCAGACGCCGCTGTCTGCCTTGTCTGTTGCTTTTTAGGGAGCCGCTTGCCCATTTCCTTTGGAAATCCAGGAGATGAGCTCCTGTATAGGCACGAGGGGTTGGTGAGGCAAAGTAGATGGCAGCGTGTGGGGTGAGGAGAATGGAAATAGTGATAGACGGGAGGTGCTGGAAGGGAAAAAGAGGAAACCTAAATAGCTAATGAGAGCAAGAGCTCAGATTCATTAACAGAAAGCACCCTGCTTTGACCCCCCCCCCCCCCCCCCCCCCCCCCCGCCCCCCTTAATCCTAAATCGGTGAAAATGAGTGTTAAAGGGAGCCCAGTACAACATGTGCTAATTGCAGATGAAAGAGAAACTCTTGGGTGGATGGGAATTCCACGTTTGAGGGCTTTTTCTCCTTCTGGTGCATGGCGAGGCTGCTGGCTTGCGCGGAGCACAAAGCCCTCCCTTTCTTGGACAGCCCAGTGCCGTGCTGGCGTTTTCCTCCGAATCTGTTTCCCATCAGAGCTGGGAGAGGGGGGGAAGGTGTTGAGCATCTCAGGGGGCGGGAGGGGAGCTCTGCCTCTGTCGGGAGTCCCGCAGCCCATGTGGCAGTGCTGCGCGCAGAGCCGTGTGCCTTTGTAATGAATCACCCCGCCATTGTCTGCTCCCCTCCCTGCTGCCGCGATGGAGCTTTCACCTGGGCTGCTGCCTGCGCGCGGGCCTTCTTCCAAGCTGGGAAGAGGAGGAGGAGGAGGAAGGGCTACTCGCCGTAATTAAAGCCAGAGCAGGGAAAGCTGCTATTTTCAGCCTGCAGCACCCCGGTTTCCCTCCTTCTCAGCCTCGAGTGGCTGCCTTTTGATGTGGGTGTAGGCAGGAACATCTGAAGGTCCCCTTTTGTGAGGTTGTGGGATCACTGGGCTCCATTTTGCGGCACCATCCGAAGTGCCTTCGCCGTCGGCGTGCCCCCTCCTGTTCCCCAGCACCCCTCAGCGGCTGCAGCCAGAGCCGTTTATCTTGGCACGTGTTTCGCTCGCTGTGCTCTGCCCAGGGCTCAGGGAGGTGATGGCGTTTGTGGCTTTGAGACTAATTTATGTCCTTGTTAAAACGAACCAGCGAGCAGCCTCATTTTTTCCAGAGGTTTTCATCCCTTCCCCCTTCCATAACCCTTTCCCTTCCAGACCCCGTGTGCAGCTGGAGACAACCTTGCGCGGCCCAAAGTTGCTCACTCAGCCAATGATTAAAAAAAAAAGAAAAAGAAAAGGAAAAAAAAAAAACAAAAAGAGGAGAGCTCCATAAATGGAGATCTTATTTAAATCAGAGCGGCAGCTGACTCATTAAAGGCCTCTCTGTCTCCTTTTCTTTACTCTGCCTCGTTCTCTTCCCCTATCTCTCCTTACCTCTGTTACAGCAGTCTGTGCTCATGCTGGGCTGAGGCAGTGGAGGTGGATTTGGGGACCAGAGGCGATGCCCATCATAACGGCCACCTTGCAAACGTGCAAAGCATCCTGTTGTAGGAGAGCATCCTCCTTTGTTTGAACTGTCTGCAGGGGAGCCCGAGTGCCAGGACAGCCTCTCCTTCTGTCCCCGTATCGCTGCTTTGGGATCTCCCTCCCTCTGGCAAGCTGGATGCTCCAGCATCTCCTCCTTCCCCCTTTTCCCACCCTTCCCCCAAAAAAGGGGGGTGGTGGTGAAGAAAGAGCTTTTTCCACATACTGAGGGTTTCTCTTGGGATCTACCGTTGTTCCCCAGCCCTTTTCCTTGCTTGGAGGATGGCAGCCCCCTCTCCCTCAGCTTATTTGCTATTTGCTCCTTGGTTTGGTGTCCCTCCCTGCATGAGCTGTCTGAAGGGGATTGCTCTTGTATCCCACGGCCTCATGCTCTTTTTCTTTCGTTGCCGTTCTGAACGCGGTGCTTGTTTATGCGTTACCTGACTTTCTGCCTCTATGTACCCCCTAGTTCTTGCCTCCCTTCTGCTGTTTGTCGTAGGACCTCGGTTTAGCGCTGCGGGCACCATGTCAGCAGCAGAGGTTTGTGTGAGAGGAGTCCTGGCCAGGCCCTTTTCCAGGAGAATCTCCCCCGGAGATTGAAGGATGGACCTGCAGCTCGCTTGCCCTGATGTAAGGACTTATTTGTTTGATGTGGGCCTATGGATTGTGTCTGTAACTGTTGGGATGCGTAGGAATTTAACTGCTGGTGAAGAAAGGCTTATTCTTAAGGGCTTTTTCCCTTTATCACCTTTCCCGAGCGCTTTCAGATGTGCTGGAGTAAAAGCAAACTCACGGGGCAGCCTCGGGATGGCAGAAGTCGCATGTAGCATTGCTTAGGAGGGATGGCAGTGCAAAGGGAACCTGATACTGCAGTGCCATTTCCTCAAGTCCCTGTCTTAGAAAAAACCTCCCTGCTCTGCAGCGCATTTCTTCTGCAAGTGGCTGGGAAGCTGATCCCGCGTACCTGGGAGCTGGGACAGGAGGGGGCGTGGGTTTGCCTCAGTGCGCACCTTCCTACTCGGATGAAGAGCTGTGTAACATGAAATGCTGTTTCATTTCTATCTTAGGAACTGATAATTTGTGAAGTATCTAGATTAGTGCAGAAGGTTGTAGCTAGCTACCCGAAATATCCTCAGTTGGAGGCTGAGAAGGAAGGAGCCCTTAATATCAGTAATGCCTTTCACTGCAAGTTGTTCATTTATGATGGCTCCAGTGCATTTAATTAGTATTGACCATCATTTTACTATAATGTTCCCTTCATTACCAGTGCAAAGAGGGTGGGGGGGAGGGTGATCTTTTTTTTTTTTTAATTATTTTATTGTTTGTTTTTCTTTATTTTCTGGTTCTGGGCTTATTAACTGCTTCAGGTAAAATGCCTGACCTATTTCCCTCCTAGCTGCAAAGTCATAGAATTCACTAAAGGGCATTCCTCTAAATACTCGCGAGGAGGTGGTTATTTTGCCTCAGTGTGGTCTTGAATAACACTTGAAGAGATGTAGTCAGGTCCTCTTCCTGGAATCTGAGTAGAAAGATGTTAACGTTCCTCCCAAAAGCATTTTAGTTTGCTACTGCGGAGTGCTTTGTGATGCCGTGCCACGCGGGATGGGTTTTGCAGTGGATAGGCTGCTTTTGTAGGGTTCCCAGAAGCAAGAGCAATTAATGATCAAGTGAAAGCCGTGAAAAAAGTAGTGTGCTTCGCATATAGAAAAGAAAATGGGACAAATGCAGGGGCTGTTCAACAGCGTGATTTGTTTAAAATATCTGATGGATTTATTTATATTGCTTTGCAGAACTGTCTGTTGATACGATTCAGCAGCATTATTCATTAACTGAATTGAGAGTATCGAGATGGTAATGGGAAGGCACTTCAGTTCTAGGGCATTTCCATATTTTAAGTTGGGAAGGAAACCTTTGTTTGCTCTCTGTATTTCTGTGTCTATTTCTGATGGTCTTTAATCACATGAGTGCCTGCTATTTTTTTCCACAAAAAAAAAAGGAAAGAAAAACCAGACAACCATCCTCCCATCCCCCCAGCTCCAGTCCATGTGGCACCACGATGACCTCTGCCAGTATCAGTAGCAGGGTTGGCTGTTCCAGATGCATCCCACAGACCTCTGCCACTTACCCTGAATGTGTAATTAGCTGTCGTTTTCTGCACAGACTGGCTTGATGTGTGTTTGCCAGTTGGTTTTATAGATTTGCTGACAGCAGAGGGATGGTGACTTTTTGCAACGTTAGGCATGCACAAATAGGCATGTTTTTTCTTCTCTTCCATCCTTATGTGACCCTGGCATGAATGGCTGAGGTGAGATGGATCTTCTCACTCATACCTCATGAGCTGCAGTCAATAGCTTGTCCCATCCAAGTCCATCCTTTCCTGCTCCTACTGCAGTCAAAATTGTCTCATATCTTCCTGAGTAACTGTATGTCCTCTCGACTCTCAGGCTCCTAGTCCCAATTTACTTTCCTCCTTCTACGTCTTGAGATCATCATTTGTTTGTATCTGGAGTGGGTAACTGCTGTGCGGTGCTACACGATCCCTACAAAGGGGATAGTTGAAAGTACAGGAGATGGGTCATCCTTCTGCTGTTGTTGGTCTCCAGACATCTGGCACGGCCTGTGTCTCCTGTAAGCTGTGGACGAGGCCTGAACTAGAGCATGAAATCACAGAAAATGAGACATGAGTGGCACTGCCTGTAGTCCTCAGGAGCGTTCCTATTTCCTGATACAACCGATGGCATATAAACCGTTGCTGTGGAGGGCCTGAGCAGCCTGCCTTAAAACATTTGTGGTGCTGTTGCTTGCCCTGACAGTCCAAGTCCTTTGTTTTCCGCGCGTTACTAAATCTTTCCTAATATTTCAGATTGAACTTTGTCCGCGTTTGTTCTTTCCATGATAAATGCAAAGAACAGATTTGTTCTTCCCTTTGCTACAGACTGTGTATGCTGGATTATGTTTTTTTTATAATTTTAGCCTTTTTTTTTTTTTTTTTTGGACCTTTGTGTGTAGCTTTGCTAGCAAACTAGCTGAATAGAATGTAAGAGATAAGCAAAACCAAATGTCAGTGACCCCCAAATAAAAATGCAGATAGCACGAGTAAGAGCTTGGATGTTTTTTTCAGAACTGTGAACAACTGAAAGCAGGGTCTTGTAATGGGAAGTATCAGCAGCCTTAATAGTAGGTGGCAGTATCAGCTCTGCCTGTAATGGAGACTTTCTCCCAGAGTAGTCAGTTTGTAAATGCCGAAGTGGAACTGCAGTCTGAGTATCCTGTAATCTGAGGGTGCAAGGAGACACCAAAAATGTCCAAGTAATTGCAAAGGTAATCTCTTAGCAGGCTCTGAAGCCTGCCCTTGGGTTGGGAGGCTGGGATACCGTTAGAGCCCTCTCCTCCTGATATCCTGCTTAAAATTCAGTCTGCACTCGTCGTCCTGGGGAGTTCAGGCTTTCTACGTGCTTTGTAAGTCCTGATCTCACTGAGTTATCTGACTTGGAGGGCATTTTTAACTTTCACATAACTGCTTTTGATTAACTAAGATTTAGATAATCAGAGTTTGCCCTACATGGTGCAGAGACCATCGTTCACCCATCGGGTCTTGCTGAGGCCCCTTATACGAAGCCTGCATTCTCCCTGCAGTCCTAATAGCAAAATCTGCTTCAAATTACTTAGAGACCAATTTAAAAATGCCTCGGAGAGGAGGTCTGATTTCTTGGATAGTGCTAGTCCTCCTTTGTTTCATGTACCCTCAATGAATAGCAAAACCCTTAATTTGATTTGTTGTTCTTTGTAGCCTTTCTTATTTTTGCTATTGTTCAGTATGGCATATAAAAGGGGGTTATCAAAACTGAATGATTATGCAGAGGACTCAGGAATATTAGGGAGCAGAAGTAAGAAAGGCTTTTGTTTTCCAACTTGTGTCCTTTCCAGCTCTGTAAAATGTAATTTAGATAAATAGGGCAGCAGGGGAAAGGATTTCAGAATTTCAATAGGAAGAGATCTAAATCTGTGCTATCTTGTAGAGGATCCTTCCAGCCTGAATCAGAAGATAGAAGAGAAGCATGGAAATTTGGTGAAATTAGTAAATCGGACTGTTTGCAGCTGTTGGTTGGACTGTAAGGCATTGTGGTACGTCAGCTTTGCTCAGTGTTCAAATATCTTGTACGCATTAGTTTGCTCTGTTTCCCTTGCCTTTCTTTGTGTGCACGATGAAACTGTTAAATTTGGTTAGAGAATTGGTATGCAAAACCATTCTCAGGTTTACATCTCACCTCATTGTAGGATGAAGCTCTCTGCTGTCTTAAGGCAGCGTGAAAAGGAGAAAAAGTACTTCTAGGAATCCCTCTTAGATACGTTTGGTTTTGAGGCTTGTGTTTTGGTGGTGGGGTTGGGTGAGCTTAGACCTTTGCAATGGAGCTGAAAGGATATGGTGTGGAGGGAAATGGGAATGCCAGGGGCTTTGGGGTGAGCCTGCTGTGCTTCTCTGCTCCTGGTGACCGTACAGGACCAAGCTCTGAATGAGTGCGTGGTTAAAAGCAGCTGATAAAGTGTGTGACGAGTAATGTGTGCTTGGTGCTGTGCTTGCCATGGGATGCCATCTTTGGGAATTCCAAAAAATGCCGTTTCACGATTAGTTCAGTCTTACACTTGACTGAAAGTGGCTGTGTCTGCAGTCCCTGTGGCCCACTGCCATGTGGCAGTGCTGCTCCCGAACCGCTATTAATGTACTTTGTCATTTGGTTGTGCTAGGAATGGTTCTCAGCTGGATCGCTGTCCCCAAGACCGTCGGTACCAGCATGACTGTGATGCAGAATGCAGTCGAGGGGACTGCAGGCCTTGATGGCACAGAGGGTTTGGGTCATCCAAGGCCTTCTGTCAGCCTGCATCCTAAGGAGTAATTTTTGGAGGGACTCTATAAGTCTTCAAAGCTGATGTTGGTTAACGTACTGGAAGGGATGTGAGAAGAAGTTAACTGGTGGGAACTTAGGTGGGAAAAAAAACGTTGCTGCTGATGTCTTGATGCACTGTCAGAAAGTGAGAGATGAACTTAAATAAATCATGTTACATCAGATTAAGGATCTCTGAGCCGTGTTTTCCATCAACTCTGAAAATGTAGCTTTAGGCAGCCTGGTAGCAGCTTTGGCCACAATGAGGGTCCCCCAAAATCAGCCCTCTGTGAGGAGGCAGCAGAGGCAGTGATGTAACTGTCCCTCTCAGCTTTTGGCTCAAATGTGATTTCTCAGGACTTTTTTTTTTTTTCTGTTAGCAATACTCTTAATTAGTTCTGACAACGAGCTGCGGGAGTTGCAGTGAGTGTGGTACAGAAGCAAGGAGAGAGCTGGGCTGCGGGCTCCAGCTCGCCAGGGAGAATGCGTGCCAGGCCCATTCCCATTCCATCAGATAGAAGCCATGAGGCCTGTCTGCTGCATGAAGCACAACCGGAAAGCCAGAGAGAGAGAGAGACTGAAGCTCTGAGCTGCTTGATGCGTCACGTGGAGGGGAAGGACAGCTGGAGCTGACTAATAGTAATTTTTAATGTCTTGGAGGAGCATGAAGAAAGATAAAATTCACTCTTCTAGGTAGGTTATCAAGGAGTGGAGTGTTTTCTGAAGTGCAGCAGGGCTCTGGGTTGGCCGTGAGGCTCAGTACATTGCCATACAGTTGTTCTGAGATGCTGTCTGACCTCAGTCTTGGAGAAAGTAAGTTGGTGGCAGAAAGGAACCTCCTGTGATTGACATGCAGAGCATGCTGGGCCTCCTGGCTCACACTGCCAAAGTGCGAGCGTGTGGCTGGGCTGCCTGCAGCCGTGCGGCTGAAGTGGTTTAGGAGTTGCCCTTAACTGCATCTGATCCACCTTCCTGAGTCCACTGCTTCCTGCAGTGATGGCAGCAATAGCGCACAAAGCAGTGCAGTTGCTGATGCTGTTCCCTCTGTGGTCACCAAGAATTGATCACGGCTGTCATGTGGAAGTAGTCCTGGTTACACCGTAGTGGGGAATTCTGGGGTTCTGGGAAGGCTTTACATCCTAGGCATGCTAGGGGAAGTGCTAACACTTGATAGGTTGTCATCACATGTTCGTCTTAAATGATTTTTGGAGTATTGCTCTCTTGAATAAACACTGTTATTTAATTTCTGGATTTGTAGGAGTTTTTTCATGTGTACTGGCCTGTCTGTCAAATCTCCTACTGTGTTTTGAGGATGCAGGAAAGCGAAGGACTTCATAGAACAATACACTGGCTGCTATAGGTATTAATGACACTGTCATTGGCCACTTTTGAACATCAGCTCTCACTGCAAATTTAGTAGCAGGCAAATGAGCTTCACCAGCCTGGTTACGTGGAGCTGGAGAGGATCTTGCAGAACAGCAGTGTGAATTGGAGCAGTGATCTGTTCAGCACCTGGCTAGGCCTGCAAGTTGTCAGCCTTGCCTGTCCTGTCCTGTCACTTCCAGCAAAACAGAGGAGCTCAGACAAGATAAAGTTAAAACCAAGTGCTGAGGTTGTTCTGGAGAAACTCAAGAATGTTTCTGAAGTTTGGCAGTGATGGAGTATGTCCACGGGCTGTGCTGGCCCAGCTGGGGAATGGCTGCGTGGGGCCCATCCAGCCAGCTGGGTCTCCAGCTCCCGAGGAATGAGTGTGTTTGGTCACTCTGTTTTGAAGGAACATGTTTGTGGGGCATAGCAACTGCCTGCCCCTATGCCATGCAGTGCTTTCATACCAGTGAGAACAATTCCAGTTCCTGATGTTCTTGTTGCTTTGGCTTAAAACTTTTACGTCTTCAAAGAAACGGTTCACTTTAGCTTATTTCTTGCTTTCAGTTAATTGTCCTCCTTCTGAGGCGAAGAGGATTATCATCTTGACCACTTATGCACTCGCGCTCCAAGATCTCCTTCCTCCTCACTCTCAGTTACAAAATTAAGTGTTTCACATCTCATCTCTTAAAGGAGGAGGTTGCACCTTTGAAAGTTGTTGGCAGAGCCTGCTGAAATCTTGTGATGTTTTAGGTCAGCTGTCAGTGACAGTAACCTGATCTATGGCAAATCTCTCCCTCCCTCTCCCCAGGGTGCCTGCTCTGCCATTTGCGTGCCATTAGGGCTGATATGATCCAAATTAAATTCTTCATCTGTTTACATTTATTTTCTGAGTCATGAGAGGTCCTTGGGAGCCATAGGATTAAATGTTGTTTGCCTTCCTCACGTTTTTCTTTTTGTATTTTAATGAACTTTATCTTTTCTTTCTTGCCTGAGTTGGATGCCTTCTTTCCATCTTAGTGTGCTGGTACATGGCCCATCGCAGGAGTAATCTGCAGCTGCACTGTCAGCAGAGGAGATCTCCTTATTTTGATGTCTGCTGCAAAATGGTGGCTCCTGCTCTAAAACGACTCAGTGAGACAATTGCTTAGCTTCCAGTGTATTTTGCTTACATTGTGCGTGAGGTCCATGAATAGGATAGAAAAGCATAAGGTGTTTTTTCAGGGCCAGGCTGGGTCTGGCTTCTTACTGGATCCTTTTTCAGTTTCAGTGATACAGAGGCCAGTTGTGGTGGTGATTGGGAGCAGGATTGTAAAATCCTGGCACTCGCTGCTGGCGAAGCAGCGGGATTGTTGTCACTCTCTGGACTAGACTGCTGTGATTGCTATTTTATATTTTTAATATAAACAGCATCTTTTTGGTGGTGGTGCTGCTGCTATTCCAGGAGCTGTGATCCAGAAGGCATGGAGGGAGGCAGCAAGTGATTGATCTGACTGCTCCTTGAAATACTATCTGCAGAGAAGTTTTGCCATTTGACAGCTCAGTACTTCGTTTTGAAGCCAATTTCTGCAGGAGCGTAGGGCGACGAGAGAGAATTTCATGAATATGAAGCTGACTTTCCTGAGCAGGCTTGCACAGCTGTTGGGTGCTGCCTTGGTCAAGGGGAAAAAGCCCACATGGAAGTAGCGTGAGGCTCTGCTGTGCAGTGGAAAGCTTAATGATGTCCATTAAGGCTGTTTCTGTGTGCAATGAAAACCCCACGGTGACCTTCAAAGCAATGGAAGCACATCCCTAGAAAGGAGAGGGCCTGGTGCAGGTCACTTGTTGGCTATGGCAGCCCAGCCTTGTCCCTTACTTAGGTAAACCCTTTGGCTGCTCCTTGTGAGTGTGTCTTCTTGGCTTCCCTTTCACAGAGTGATTAAGGCTGGAAAAGACCTCTAAGATCACCCGGTACAACCACCAGCCCACCCCACCGTGCCCACTGACCGCGTCCCTCAGTGCCACATCCACACGGCTCTGCAACACCTCCACGGATGGTGGCTGCACCACCTCCCTGGGCAGCCTGTGCCACTGCAGCACCGCTTTTTCTGGGAAGAAGGTTTTTCTAATATCCAACCTTTGTACAAGGCGGGCTTAATTAATCTTTCTGAAGCTTCCTTGCCTGTTATGTGATCATTCAGTGTTGTATGTCTTGTCAATCTGGGAAGGGAAGCGCTGGCGGCTGGCACGGAAGTCCAGTTCTGAGCATGGCCATTTGTTTTGTTTGGAATCTTACATAATGTCAGAGCTCCAAGTGTCTTATATGGGATTTTGATTTCCTTCAAAGCTTGTGTTTCTCCCTGAACTCTTTTCTTAAAGTTTCTTTATGGACACGATTTAAAAAAAAAAAAAAAACAAAACCAAGTTTCTAGCACTGTGCTAGTCAAAATAGCCCCCCTTAACATGAATGACATGCAGATGACAGCTGATTAAATGAAAGCATTTTCTGCTGTGTCCTAAACCTGTTTTCTAGCCAATTTTCTTCATTCCAGTGATGGCAAAGTTCTGTGCATCTGTTAGCATCCTGCAGAGAGCCAAGCAGAGCTGCTAGCGACCGAGAAACACCAGCGTGACTGCACCACTTAAATGAGGGAGAGGAGCTGTGGGGAAGGAGATGGGCTTTCACACTTCTTCGCTCCACCAGGCACGGAGATGCCAGGTTTAGTGATTTTTTTGTTGTTGTGCTCTCCAGGTGTACTACGGGGGCATAAAGCAAATTCCTCCTGCTTGTGATTGCTGCACTCCAGAACCAGCAGCCCCGTGAGAGGTGGAAGCACACCTTGCTGGAAAGTGGAGCACCTTTTTACCTTTTTGTGTTATTCAGTGTGTTTGGACAGTAACGGGAGGTGTGCTCATGAATATTTGAGGTGTTCAGGTGCCTTCTGAGGGTTGGAGAGAGGGGACATGGTTGGGGGAGAGCAGGGAGCGGCCGTTGCCCTGCATGTTTGTGTCCTCTCTCTTATTCTAATAGACTTCTCATCAGGATGGATGTGCTCTGAAATATTTATTGCCCTGTTTAAATATTCATTGCTGCAAAGGCAGCGCAGCCGGATGGCAGAAGCAGAGCCTCAAGGGACAGGGACTGCAGCAGTCCTCGGCATTTCCTTTTGGTAATATGATAAAAATATATATATTAAAAAAAAAATAAAAATACTGGGCATTCCCCCTCTGCCACAGATTGACAGAAGCAGCCAGGCATGCATCTCCGCTGTTTTCTCTCCATGCCGAAGTCTTGCTCCTTGGCTTGGGTGCTTCTCGTGGCTGCCAGATGCTGATGCTCTTCTCCAAGCCCACATCCCGGGGCTTTCTGCATCCTGGTGCTAGGGGCAGGAGTGAGCCGGCTGGCAGGATGGATTCTGGTCCTATATATAGTCTCTTTTCTGCTCTTCTGGAGGTGCAAGCTGGCAGACATGGCTATGGAGGCGGAGGTTGCTGAGGGCCACCAAGGGGTGAACGTCATGGGGATGTGCATAGTGACACACTAATGGAGCTGCAGGTGCTGGCGGGCATGTCATCAAAATGAGAAGCTCTTCTATCAATTCAGCTTTTAAGTCTATCGATTCAGCTTCGGTAATATATAGCAGCTTAAAAGTGCGGCTGCCAGTAAGAAGCAATAGTTTAATCAGAATATTCGTTGCTTTTCTGCTGTTAAACTGAATGCTCAAGGCGTTGCCACGCTGGTGAGGAGCAGGTGGGTCATGTGCAGGAGAAGCCTGAGCTGGTTGCTGGCTGCAGCAGGAATTTGGTAAACACACCTTAGCTGAAAGGCCTGGGGGAAAGAGGCTTTGGAAAGGCTTAGGAGCAAAAGAGTCCTCTTTCCTGAGATACCTGACATGCGCGGCATGTAAATAAACACCTATTATGCTAGCTTACATTGGGACATTCTAGAAGTTAAGCATAAGCAAAGCAGGTTTTGGCAATGATATGTTACATGTGGGCAGAACCTCTTGTTCTGGGATAAAGCAGCTTTCAGGTGCGTTCCAACCGCAGTTAATGTGGCGTATCCGCGGGCTGTGCAGGAAGAATGGTCCCCCGCCTGCCCGCCCCGGCCATATGCTGCAGCCTCCTCCTGCAGTGGGCGTCCTGCTTGGGCTGATCCAAGGCGGGCCGCCTCGGTTTGTGGCTGAACAGAAGGCTATTGTTCAGGCTAACTTCTGGCCGTGACATGGCTGGATCTCGCAGCAGCCAGGGAAGGAAGCGGAGTCACTTCTTCCGAGGCTGGTGGATAGTTTATCACGGCAGCTGGTACACAGAACTGCAGCCATGCTTCTCGGCGGCTCGTTCCTCTCGGAGAGACTGAGCCGTTTGTACTGATAAACGTGCCTGCCTCTCGATCTCACCTGCTTTCCTTTGCGCAGTGATTTCCACCAACTTTTCCTGGCTTTCCAGAATGTGGTCCTACGGATCATCCTTTATGGAGTTTTCTGGCCATTGGAGGCCATTCTGCCTCACCCTGATGCCTCTGCTTTGAATCAGGGAGTGCTCTCAGCAAAAAGGCACGAGGAGAGGGCTGAATTCTTCTCAGTGGCCAACTTCACAACTGCTGCTAGAAAATCAGTAAGCAAAATAAAATGGTGTCTTTTACCATATCTGAATTTATCAGACTCCGCTCCCAGCTATTGGTTTTCTTGATGCCTTTGCTCATTAGATTAAATACTATTAGTGCCCAGTGTTTGGGTTTTGTTGTTTGTTTGTTTGTTTGTTTTCTCCCTAACCATTAATATACTTTCCCCAAATAATCAGTTGGCACTTAATTTTTTTTTTTTAACAATAAGGGAAATAGATTGGGGTTTTCAAGTTTTTCCAGTGTAAAGCCATGTCTGGGGTTGTGGTCACTTTCGTGGCTTTTTCCTGTTCTCGTCCAAAGTTTTTTTTTTTATTCCCTTTTTAAAAATGTGCATGTGGAAGTGTACCCCATTTCTTATCTGTCCAGGGCCATGTGCTAAAGAGATATTGCTCCCATTTCTCATTACTTGTTGGTAATATGTCCAAATGATTTTACCCATGCCTTTCACCAGGCTATTGCTCTGGTGATTTGCTTCTTAGTGACTCCCCTGTTCCTTTCCAGCATCCCTGCTTTCCAGGATACATAAAGGAGCCTTCCTTGAAAATGGAAAACTCATCTTGGAACAAATAAGTAACAGAAGATAGGAGAACGCGTTACTGGAATGGAAAGTTATTGTGGGAAGGAATCTGCGTTTTTAAACTGTCAAATTTCTGTTCTCGAGCATATGCCAAGTCACAGATTTCCTCCCCACTGCACCCCGACAGCAGATTGATTATAATATTGTTGCTTTGTTACCCTGGCACTTGAGTCACAGATGAGTCTCGTTTGCCTTGGCTGGAGCTGTGTGCATCAGAGCCCGTCTGTTCAGCGCTGAATTGTGGCCGTCCCCGCAATGGGCCGGCAGCAGTGACAGGGCTGGGAGATTTAGCTGCCTGCATAAAAGGAGGGGAGGAAAAAAAAAAAGAGAGAACCTCAGGAGGAGCTCTGATACTGTTTCAGCATGCTGTATACGTCTCGTCCTCCACCTTTGCTCCATAGTCACGTCTGAAAGCACGACTTCTTGCTCTGCTTTCTGCCAGCTCTGCAGTTCTTTCCGAGGCATTCAGAGCTTTCCCAATTGATTCCAGATGTGCTCGCCTTCCCTGCATTTTCTCCCTTCCTCCTCCTCAGTTGGCAGCTTTTCTGGGAGGAGCTGGAATCAGGCAGGCAGGAGGGGAGGGCTAGTGCTGGCTGGTGAGACTAGGAGGACAGAAGGGGCCTATGTGATACAAATGGAGATGGCTGACTGGGCTTTGAGGTTTTAATTTTCTCCCTGGTTGTCCATCCTCTAGCTAAGCCAGTTTAGAGCAGCACCGTCACACATCTCCTGCCCCTGAGGGGGAAGATGTGTGCCAGAAGCCATCCTCAAAACCCTTCCTAGAAGAGCGCACCAGGTATTAGAGAGAGATCTGGAGGTCTATTGCAGATAGGTATGTCACTTAGTAAGGGCTTTGAAAAATTCCTCTGACCTAAGTAGATACAAATCTTTCAAAGGGGTTGAATGAGCTTCTTAAGGGTTTAACTTTTCAGGATCAAAGTCTGAATTCCTGAGGCTGCAGGAATGACCCTTCATGCAGTGTGGTTTGGTGATGTGCTTGCAGATACTGGGAGACGGCCCTTCCACAAAGCAAGGCTGTGGGTTGAGTGAGAATGGCTGCCGCTCAGTCCAGCCCAGGTCCCTGATGGGCTCTGGGGAGAAGGATGCTGGTTTTCATAAATGCAACATCACCTGCAGGGCTGCCATCTTCCTCAAAACAAAGCTGCTATCTGACTGCAGGGTTGCCCTGACATCCTGCTAGAGAGCTACTGTGGGGCTTTCTTCCCTATAGACGTTACTGTGTTCTGCAGCACTTATTCCTGAGTGGAACCTGCAAGCTGCCGGTTAGCAGATGGGGCAGGTAGAAAACCAGCACTGTGCTGCATTATAGCCACTGCACGCACAGCCCGCTCCCAGCCGAGCTGATACCGCACTTCTTCCCCACTGTTGCTGCCTTCCAGTGTGGGGATCCACACTCGTGCGAGTGTGATCAGTTTGCTAATCCACTGCAAAGCTGATCACGGTTAGCTCGGATTAAACATACGTGACACATCTGCAGAGCACTGTGTCTTAGCTGTGGGTTCATTTCAATTCTGGTCCAGAAGAAGAAACCTAACCCTCTTGGCCGAACAGTAAAGTAATCCCACTCGTACGGGGATGCTTCCACTGTGCTGGGTGCCTGTTGGATTAGTGTGTGACTGGATGCGGCACATTCGAAGGCTGTGCTTTCATACTGATTTGTTGAAAGCTAGTCATCTTACAGAAATCTCTCTCCCAAGAACGTTGGCAGTGAATACCAAATGAAAAAATATTCATGTAGGGGATTGCAGGGTTGGGAAGAACGCTGCCAGGGCAGATGCTAAAGGACTGGTCTAGAGTGAAAATGTGAGCCTGGCCTTTCATTTGCCTGCTGGCTTTTCTGCTTAGGAAGCATCCATCCTGGTGACCTTTCTCCTTCATCCTCAGCCCCCCCTCTTCCCTATGATGTTCAGAGGTAGTTTCATTTCTAATGTGGAATGGAAACAGATGTTGAGGCCTTGACGGGGTCTCATGAAGCACATTTCTCTTCCTAATCAACCCCAGAGAGTGTGAATTGATTGAAAGCATTTGGTAGGATGCCTTAATTGCCAGTAACATTTCACTTTTTTTAGGGTTGTTTTTTTTTTTTTTTTAAAGGGGAATAATGTAGACTTCAAGAGCAGTAAATTAGGATTAAAATCTGAAAGCCAGTGGGTACAGTTCAGGCTGGCAAGCTAGCATAGCTCTGGCTGTTTAGTGCTAAGAGAAATGGCTGTGTTGGAGTGAGTGAGTGCTTCCTGGGTAGTGCAATAAGATAAGACTATAATTTTCTTTTTTCTTTCCCTATAAAAGTGAGGTTTGAACTTATCTATTAAAAAAAAAGAAAAGTACTTAAATGCATTAAAGAAAAAAGGGAAGAAAGCCAGCTGTTTTCTTTTACAGAACAGTTTTTGGTGGCCTGGAATGATAGTGTATATTGGAAGATAACTTACTCTTCTCTTGCTTTACATATCAAGGAAAAGGAAGGAGAAGATTAGATAATCAGTGCAAGCTTGCTCCAGGAAGTTGGAGGAAACATGCCTTTAAATGGTTAGATGTGTGCCTGTCTGTGTGCAGGCAGCTATTTTAGTGGAAGGTCAGCTCAGTTAGGCTTAAGTTAAGCCAATTGAAAAAGAGCATCCGAAAAATGATTGCTCGAAGTTTAAATTCAAATAAACACGTGAATGTGTGCCTGTCAGCTTTAGACAAAACTCCATCAAACTCTTGCAAAACTGCCTGTAGGTAGAGCGTTATTTCTGGGAGGGCAAAGGAGGAATTGCTGTTGGATGTAAGGGTTGAGATCCCCAGCGTGTTGTAAATCAAATCCCAAACCCTCCATTACTGTGGTCTTCGTCAAGGTGCGTTTTTGATCAGTCTGCATCAAGGGAAGAGGTGCTGATTTTATCCATCTGGGTCAGCAGACAAGCATGCCAGCCCTGTGCCCTGGAGCCACAGCAGTGCCTTTTGTGGTGTGGGTGTTGGGTTAGGGCCGTGCACCCCTGGGCTCCAGCAAAAGTTTTTGCAGAGAGCTACCAGGGGATGGGTCTGTAGTAACTGTACTAGGAGTTGTTTTTTGCTGTCCCTGGGGAGTTGTAATCAGTAAGTAACGCTTGTGGGGAAATCATGTTTGCTTTCTAGGATACTTGTCTATTTTCATTCTTCTCCCCCTGTTTTCTTTTCCTTTCTTTTCACTTCTTTTTAGCTTTGTACATCGTTTCCATCTCTCAGCTTTCCTTCGGTAGAGTTTTTTTTGCCTATATGGTATGTGCTAAAGGACTGATTGATAGAGAACAAAGACCTAAAGTTTTAAAACTCTTAAGAAACTGAACAGGAATGAAATGGCCATGGTATGGAAAGTGGAGTTAAAGAGCTTATATGGTGTTCTCTGGTACCTGAGGAGTTCTCGTGGCTGGGTCAGCGTTCAGCAGGATGGGGGGAGGTAAAAAGCTGTCACTAATCGTCCCATACACATCCCTTATTTTTGAATGTTTTCATGACCCAAAGAGCAAAAGGACAATTTTGAAAGATCATAGCTTCAGTTCCAGGGTCTTTGAGAACCACTGATGTCCACTAGCCCTTCCCTCCCCGCTCTTCCACCCCCTCACTGTTCTGGCTCCTGCTCTCCTCACCCTTTGCCAAGATGTTTCAACGCTCTCAGCTGGGAACAAAACTAACCTGACAATAAAAAGCAAGTCTTTTCTTCTTTTTTTTTTCCCTTTTTTTCTGGGATATGTGCTGAAAGGGCTCACAGACGGTGGAGGCAGTGGGTGCCTGGAGGCTGGGACCTCAGTGCTGGAAGCCTGGGGAGGGTGCGCTCTGCTCCCCCTGCGTCAGCTGTGCGCTGGTCAGAGGGGAATGGTTTGGGTTCCTGTGTCCCGATCAGGGGCAGTGTGGGGTGGGCAATGGCTCCAGGTTGAGCTGTTGCCTCTGCAGATTGGAGCAAGGAGCAGCTTTTGCTATTTACGGAAGGGATTAGGGTTGTGCAGAGAGCAAACAGCCGGAGCCGGGAGCACAGTGGTTGTCACAAACACCTTAATTGCCTGCAGCTAGATGGGAGGCAGCTCCTCCCAGGCTTAATAACACAGGCATGGTGAAGGCAGACCTGTCAACAGTGGGCTGGCCTGTGCTCTATCGCAGTTCTTGGGGGTTTCCAGAGCTGAACAGTACTTTGGAGAGGTTACTTGATGTGTACATGCTGTAGCATTGCCGTGCGCCTTCCTCTGAAGCTCATGGCTCTTCGTAAGGTAGCGGACAACGCAGAGTTTATGGCACTTCACATGGAGTTGTCCATGCAGAAATTGCACCAGGTCAGTTTTACCAGAATCGCCATTTTAATCTGTTCCTCTTTGCTATCTATGCAAATACCGGCATGCCAGTACAGAAGGGATCCACAGTCACCTCACTCTGAGGCTCCTTTCACGTCCCTCTAATTACACTCGTTTCTCCGGCGCACGAAACAAAACCAGCCCCTCACAGAATAAACCGATCTTTGTTAGCTGACAGCTTTATGGAAGTGGGAGGCCTCTGTGCATGTTTGTGTGCTCGCGCTCGGTGCCGTGATCTTGGATCACCACCTGCTGTCTGCTGAAAGAATTCATCCGAAATCGCATTTGCGGAACCACGTTGTGTTGTTGAGGCGTCCCTGGCTTCCTCTCCTCTGCGAGGTACCGCTACGCCTGTTTGCGTCTCGCCTTGGAGCTGCAGAGCTCGTTAATTAAGGTACGTGTGCATCAGCTCTTAAAAACGTGTCCCTGTTTAGGATTTTTCGCTGGCTTGGCTGAATTGTTTTTTCAAACAAAGCATGGGATGAGCTGCAGGTGAAACCACAGCCCAAAGAAGGGAAGCTGATGCTTTGAGGCACAGTTGTAGCTCTGGAGATTTGGGAACCCGGGCTCGTGAACTGCTGGTGCACTGGGCACGGTGTGCTGGTGAGACCAGTGTCAGAGCTCTGTAGGAAGGCAGCTGCTCTGAATCCCTGCCTTCTGTGCGAGTGCTTTCTGTGGGAGCCCGAGAGCTGAGTGAGTATACAACATAGGGGCTTCTGGTTGAACTGTAAGTTACTGCGTCCTACTGAGGCTTTTTCCCTTTCTGAGGGATGTATGTTTGGTTAATTGTTCTGAGTTACGGTTGCGTTGAACAGCCCATCCCTGCTTGGTAGGCATGGGATGGCAGCTAGTGGTGGTATGAACTCAGATCTGCTAACCTGGAGCTGCCAAAATTGTTCCCGCAGCGGGATGTCCCTCAGGCTTCCTTCCCGGAGACCACCATCCATCTCGTGTTGTGGCTGCGAGAAGTGTCTGTCCGAGCCTGGACATTAATTAGGTTCATTTTATGCTATCGCACAAGTTGATAACAGCAGTAATTAGTGGGAACTGCAGCTGAGCTTTCTTTGTCCCGCAGTGGCATCTGTGCGTGCATTTGGGGATGGTGACTACTCTTTGACATATTCATCTCAGTCTGTCGATGTTGAGTCATGATGCTGAGAGGTTCACGAGCTAAATCAGGCAGCGCTGGTAGTGCAGGGAGGCATGTTGTTGAGACAGGATAGACAAAACACTTCCAGCTCGGCTCTCTTGGTTGCATCTCCCTCCCGCATGCCTTCACTGAGGGTTTTCATGAAGCTCTTTGTACCTCTTGGGATGTGGGAAAATCAGCGCTTCTGACTGCAGGACCTTCTGCTAAGGGTTGGAGGTAGGGAAAGGAGTTCAGGTTCTCTGTTGGAACATAAGTGGGATTTTTTGTGCGTGTTCTTGAAATTACAAAGCGTTGGGTAAATGCTGAAATTGGGCAGAGTGACAAAAGAGGTGGGTATCAGTACACCATGAAACCTGCAGGGAACACATTAGGAGTTCCCTTCATAGACACGAGTGGGGCAGGAAGAAAGCACCGAAGGAAATTAAAATGTTAAAAAGTAATTAGCTAGGAAACGTGTAAGTAGTCATATCCAGAGGAAAAATAATTTCAGATACAGGTACTCCTTTGGATGGTGAAAGCTGGGCAAGCATAATAGGAATAGATTTACCGATAACCTGAGGCGTGATTTCTGCATTTTAGTATATGTAATATTATTATAAATATGAGATTAGAAAAAATAAACAACCCTGAAGTTAGAATGGTATTAAAACACTGCATTCTGCATTAAAAATCCCTTATTTAAAAATCTTAGGAAGGTCAGAGAGAAGTAATAAATAAAGTTGTCAGGCTGTTTTGGCTTGCGAGATGTGATTAAGCTTAAAATAAATGTGTTATCAAAACACCACAAGAAATAGGGGGGGGAGAGAGAGAGATAGCATTTTTCATCCTTCAAACACTTGTAGATAATTGAAGAAGGGAGAGAAAATATTTAAAAGGTTGAAAAGCATTTAAACTAGAAGGGGTGCAGTGTTAACTGAGGGAGGGGGGAATGCTGGAAATACTGTGATACAAGGTTTGTGGACTGGCATTTTAAGCAGTCGAGGGGTGAGATGAAATAAAATGCTGGAGTATGTCCTTTAGGGAGCAACCCCACACTGTTGGGAAGAAGGCACATTAAGTTTTGTTGGTGGCTCATTAGCATTCTCTTCCTCCTATCGGGGTGCCATGGGCTTGTCAGTCTGGTTTGTTCTAAGAAGACTGGGAATAGTTTCTGCTGTGGCATCTTCCCAGGGGTTGTTGCAGCAGTTCTTGAAATGAAATTTGGAAAAAAAAAAAAAAGACCAGCAATAAAACCCAACCAAACAAAAACTCAGACAGTTTAGTATTTAGATCCAGTGTTAAATGGTTGATGTTAAGCTATGATTTAAATGAAAGAAACAGGCAGACCTGAGCTGTGTGGAAACAAGCTAGAGATTGGGTATAGCAAAGTGCTGGTAAGGCTCTCAGGTTTTGGGCACGGCTGAGGCTGCCTGCAACTCCCCACTGCTGGGACTGGACAGGTAATAGAGTAAGCACAAATGAGGCAGGATCAGCCCTAATTTGGGGAGCAAACTCAACTCTTCCAGGAAACGTGGCCCTGGGCAGGCAGGCCGAGCACTGGGTAGACCAAGCAGGCTGGGGACTGGGCCGACACCTGAAGGAGCAGTGAGGTTGTGGTTGTAGTCTAGGCTGGGAAGGGAGGGCTGCAGGCAGGGGAATAGAGCGGGAGGTCTGTGTGCTCTCTGCTGAAGATTGCTCGGTAATTTCCCCTCTGCCTCTCCTGTCTGTAGGACAAGCTCCCTCTCCCTTTTCCTGCCTTGCTTTAAGCATGCTGGTGTACCTCTGGGCTTTGTGGGGGAGGACCAGGGGCTGGAACAGCAGCCAAAATTTAAAATCAGGATTAGTCTGTTGACACGCACATAAATCAAACAGCCGTGCTCTCATAAATCTTCTCTGTGGGTTTTGCCACTGTGGCAGTAGGAGCAGTGCAGCAGGCTTGGCTTCCAGGGCTGGGTTTTGATGTTGAGACGCTTGTCCTTCACCCGGGTGGCTTGTGAAGGTCACCCCCAGCTCCCTCCTGTCCCCTCCACGACAGCCCTGTGGTAATGCAGGCTTTGGGTTTGCTGCTGGGGTTTTTTTCAGGAGTAGTAGGATGAGATGTCTTCTGGGGATATAT
Source organism: Perdix hodgsoniae (assembly GCA_035772895.1). NCBI lineage: Eukaryota > Metazoa > Chordata > Aves > Galliformes > Phasianidae > Perdix > Perdix hodgsoniae. Next base: position 3,653,078 of record JAPSGF010000044.1, read on the forward strand.
TTTGCACAGTCAGCTGGCTGTTTCTGGGTTGTGCAGTTGGTGTGCTAAAAGCTGCACCTGTGCTCGGCGCTCATCACTGCCAACGAAGGGGAAGGGGCTGCTGCACAGATGTGTGCTTCTTTCTCTTGCTGTAGTGCAACAGTGTGCCCTTAAACAATGTGTGCCTGTGTGCAGAGCTGTGAAGATGGGGCTGGAGGAGGTGGACCTAGCACCCTGCTCTTCTGTGCTCTTCCATTCCCATTCTCAAGCTCCGGAGCCTGTCTACCCTTTCAAAATAATGCCTTACTGCATGTGAAGCATTTTCATGAGATTTCAGGTGTGTGCGAGTTGCGAACCCCATAGATGGTTCACCACATGCCACCCAGAAGTGAGAAAGTTGCCCAATTGTGATTAAAACCCAGCGTGATGACTCAGCGGAGCAAGGCCCAATAGAGAAGAAAATAGCAGACCGTGGCAGCGAATGGGATATTTACATGAGCCGTGTGGAACATATGTGTGATTGTGGATGATTTCTCAGGCTGATGTTTCCATCCGTCTTCCGCGGTGTGACAAAACTGCTTTCTCCTTTCTCCAGGGTAACCAGGAGCCAGCAGCAACTCCTGATGCAATGGTGCAGCCATTCACCACAATCCCATTTCCGCCACCCCCACAGAACGGGATTCCCACAGAGTACGGGGTGCCACACACTCAGGACTATGCAGGCCAGACCAGCGAGCACAATCTGACGCTCTACGGGAGCACGCAGCCACACGGCGAGCAGAGCACGACCACAGCCAGCACGCAGAATGGATCTCTCGCAGTAAGTGTGGGGCAGCGGAACGGTGCCTCTGGAACAGGCAGCTGTGCAGGAGGTGACTGCCTGTTGCTCAAGCGTGCAGAAAGTCCTAGGTTTGGAAAGGAGAGAATGGCAAAAAGCCAAGGGTTCTGATGATGCATTGCTGCGTTCTCATCTTTCCCCTTCTGCGTGTCTCCCTTGTAAATAAATGCCTGCAACGGTACCTGAGATCGTGGTGCTTTTACCATGGTGGTGCTGTCCAAAGACAGTCTTTCCTAGAAAGATTAGTTACCTTGAGTCAGTTGGTAAATGGTTCACATGAATGTGGTGGAGGCAAGTTCTAGAAGGTTGACAGCAGGAAGGATTTGAGAGAGCACGTGGATTGTAGGTGTAATCCTGGAATACTTCTGCTTTCAGGAAACTAACAGAGTAGAAAAACACTTTTCTTTGACTTTCTGAAAATGGCAGGGAGCTTCAGGGGCAAAGATAGGAGAGGACCTTTCAGCTACTAGGTGTCCATTTACCAAACAGAGATTTTCACCTTCTTACGTTTTTTGCTTTCTTCTTCCCGTGGCCTGGAACTGGCACTGGGCAACATGCTGACAGATTATCCCAGGAAAAGCTTTATCCACCCCTTAAGCCACTTGTTAAGACTTAACTTCCTAATAAAGAGCCTTATGGTGAGAGCCTTCGGTGCTCAGGGGTGGATTTAATCTGTTAATGCTTTCAGTTTTGCTTGTAGTTGGGTGTTTGGCTCATAGAGATTATTTTCCCCCCTGTAAGTACTGAGTGAATTTAGTGCCAGCGATGGGAAGAGCTGATAGTGCCAGCCCGAGTGTGCACGGTTCCCAGCATGGAGCCTTGCTGCTTCTGCAGTGGGCACTGGTTGACAATGCCAGCTATGGCTTTGATAAGGTATCGTTGAGTTTATACTGAGAACGCCACAGCTGGGAGAAGAGGACGGTACAAACCCAGTAAAGCACATCGATAGTGTGTAAAAGGAACTTCAAAGGCCTTCCTTGGCCTAAGGCGAATGCAAACATAGACAAGAAGAGATCAGGCTGGAAATAAAACTTAAGGCCGATGCAGGGTACAGCATGCAGAAATGCAATTTATCATGAAGGCATGTCGTTTGAGCCTGGAGGATCTGGGCTGCCCATCTCCAGCAAACAGCTGGGTCGATGAGAAGAGTGGAAATGGGGAGCGGACTGGAGAGGTGCCTTTTGTCCCGTGTGCATTTGCTCTTCCCGTCTTTGCCCAGAGCTTGAGAACCTTTCTTTTTAATGGAAGCGATGCGAGCCCTGACCTTGGCTGCTGGCTCTTGCCAAACCTCCTGCTCCTCTTCCTTATTAGGAGCCGTCCCCACAGTGCTGCAGGGCCTGGCTCTGCCTCCCATCAGCCAGCGCCGGCTCTGCGCAGCCCGCCGTGTGTGTGCCAACCGGAGATGGGGACGAGCAGCCTGTGTGTGGGAGGGAGCGTTGCTGGGAGACTGCAGGGAGAAGCTGGTGTTGCCAGGAGGGAGCATGACTGGGAGAGGTGATCTGGGAAGCAGGCAGGGTAATGCACGGCGCTGGTTCTTGGGAGCAGGTGGGCACGTCTGGTGCGAGCACTTAACACGGTTAAAGATGCAAGCTGAGCGTGCAAAGTCAGTCTCCATGGCCAGAAGGGAGTAAGGGTGCAGCTGGGACTGCTCGAACCCAGAGCATCCCAGATATTGGCATGTGGGGAGGGGGAAGGCAGCTCGGCCGCAGGCATTCGCACACTTCTTATGCACTGGGTTTTGGATCGCCTTTGTCCCTCTATCTCTCTGTGCAGGAACCCTACTGTATGAATTTATTTTCATTCCGTGGGGTGCCTTGGGATGTAATTGCTTGCAACTTTTCTCCTTCTCAGTACGCTGATTAATGATGTAGGATCTAGGGGGAGGAAGACGGCTCAGCAGTTGCTCAAGCTAAAGCATGCTGTTAAAATACAGCGGAACAGGTTGGTTGTTTCATCTTGAACATCTACAGCTAACGTCAGGCATCTTGTCTATCACACAGACTAGTTATTGCTTGTTTGTCATACATGTCCAGTCTATGTGGAATAGACTGCTATGCTTTAAGGACTTTTCCCTTCATTTTGTTGTCTTGCTCAAATGCCAGTGCTAACTTTAACATAGCAAAAACTCGTTGCGGGTGATACGTGATCCTCCCCTCCCATTATTGGGATTGACAAGCGCAGCTGCTGTCATCTGTGTGAAGGCGATACCCCTGACTGAATAGCTGGCGGGTTTTTTAGCTGCTGACTGCAAGCCTGTGCTCCCATGGGATAGCTCACACATTTCCTTAGGTCAGGCAGATCAGGTCCCTTCTTGCTTTTAAGAACAAGGCTTGTATGGCTGCCCTGTTGGCAGGACAGAGCGAGATGGCAGAAGCTGTGTGGATTTTTGGCTTTTCAGGCTGGTAGTGTTAAGGAGAATTCCAGAAGTAACAGAATATGGGGTGACTTAAAGGTCCCTCATGGAAAGAGAAGTATCATCTGGTTGGTGTTGACTTACGCAGCAGTGTAGTGGGGTCTGTGTCTGGGTCCCTTGTACAGCATGGGGGTGTCTTCCCATAGGAACTTTTCAGGATCTCACGAACAAGTTGGATTGAATGACTTGAGATTAGCTGTGGGATCTGCTGAGTTACAGTGATCCGGAAGGCTGAGGTCAAACAGCAGATGTGAACATAAGTAAAAGAAACCTTGGTAGTCCAAGTCCATGCCTTCCTGTGTGCTCCTCTAGGCTGGGCAAAGCCCCCAAGTGAAGGGGGTTGACTGGTTGGTGTCGTCAGCGGAGGGTGAGCTTGGTTCTGGAGGCCTGAGTGTGGTGGAAAGCATTCAAAGCTCTCAGAGCAGGGGCACGGAAAAGGAATTGACACAATAGGTGTTGTAATACAAACAGCTTAATACTTTGGAACCTTTTTATTTTAGGATCAGGCCTCATCCATGGAGCTTTGTTTCTTGTCTGGCACGTGGGTCTCCTGGTCATCATCTCCGAGCATCTGTCCTTTCTCTTGATACTGTCCGAAAGCACAGCTGAAAGACCTGCCTTAAAAATAGCCCGAGGTAGCAGACCATATTTGGCCTACTTGCTCTGCCTGTTACAGCCTGTCTCTTAAACTGTTGACACTCTGCATTTCACTTTTTATAGTGCTGGGCTGCCTGGCTTCTTCCCCTTCCCCTTTCTTGGTTTACACGAGTTCTCCCTGCTGGAGACACCCAGCGCAGAGAGCCCCAGGGAGCGATGCTAACGAGGCCGTGGCTCCTCTGGCAGCTGAGCTGATCTAAAGATTCACCGCTGTCAGAAAGGAGAGATCTGGCTCCCAGCACAAATTCCCACTCCTGTTTACCGGCTCTGGCATTCCTCACGTGAGCCACTTGAATTCACTGACCCGGCAGAAAAGCTGTCCAATTCTTTCGCTGGGTTAATGAATTAGAGGGGCTCTTGGAGGAATCCAGCACATGCTGTTGTCGCAAGGTAGGTGCATGGAGAGCGTGGCCAGGAGCCGAGAGCAGTTGTCAGCTCTCTGCATCTCCCTGTGCTCTACCCGCAGAGGGAAGATTAATCATCGCTGAGCTACAAAAGCTTGCTTGATAGTAAATGCATTGCACTTAATACTGTGAGCTGATTATTCAGCTCGTTTCTCTTGTTAATGTCAGAGGGAAGAATTTGTGTGTCTATATAAATTACAGAATGCAGCTGGAGCTATGGAAGTCAAGGAGTAAGTTTATGCAAATGACTTTGCACGAAAATGGCAGGTGCTGTCGCCTCGGCACTGCATTGTCGTGAACCAATATAAAGCATTATTTAATTACAGAGCAGCGTGTCTCTCGGCTTTTCAACTTGCCATACTGAGGCATATTTACCTCATCTGCCTCACCATAAAGGGATATAGTCTTCCAGGTTTTGTGAAGACACATCTGTGGTGGGGTAACCCTGTGTACCGCGTTTGGAAGCAAGGTGGGAGGCTGCTGGGTCAGCTGGCTGTGGCGCAGGCATCCACCAAGAGGGAGAATCAGAAGGCAGTGAGGCACTGGCACAGACTACCCAGTGAAGCTGTGGGTGCCCCATGCCTGGAAGTTCAAGGCCAGGTTGGAGGGGGCCCTGGGCAGCCTGAGCTGGGGGCTGGCAGCCCTGCCCACAGCAGAGAGTGGGACTGGGTGGGCTTTGAGGTCCCTTTCAACCCGACCATTCTATGATGATGCTATAAGGATGACTTTCCCTCGGGTATTTTTTACCTAGTCTGAGATGGAGGAAAAATTTCCTCTGTAATTATTTTTCATCACTTCAGTAATTAAAGCGTTTGCTCTTGTTAAGGTATTTCAGGTGAGAGATATGCTTAATGAGGATCCTCGGTTCTCTTTTGATACAGCTGAGCAGGTAGATGTGAGGAGGAGCGGGCTCCCAGTAAGTATGTAGCTGCTGGTTGTTCAGACACCACAGATTGGAAATGGTTGTCTGGAGGTAGCAAACTCCGACATTTAACATCAGAAATTTGCTTTGAGTATGAGGCAGATTATTTTGGTTGTCAGCGCTTCCAGACTTGCGTCTAGTGAGGCAGATTTAAAAATGATTTCAAAGGAGAAGTAGAGAATAAATCAGAAAATATCATTATGTGAGCGTATACAGCCGTGGTAGTGCTGTGTATCTCTCAAAGGTTAGAGGAGATCTAGAAGCAGCGTAGAGAAGGATAATAGTGATGATGAAAAGGGTGTAGCAGGTTCTTTATGAGAAGAAATGAAATCTTCACTTAGGAAAAGAGCTGATAGACGAGTGAAGAGATGTGACACGCGTAGAATGCTGAGTAGTGTTGAGAACTCTACTGCTTTCACTTACTAGGATGCGGGCAGGAAATAACCCGTGCTGTGCATATTTAAAAAAAAGCAAAACAAACCAACAGAAAAACTCACAGCTTTTCTTCATATTTTTGCCTATATAATGAAGAATTTAGCTTTGGAAGTCCTGTTCATAGGATCATAGAATTGCTCAGGTTGGAAAAGGCCCTCAAGATCATCAAGTCCAACCTCAGCCTAACCCTACTATCCTAACCCTAACAGTCCTCCACTAAATCATGTCCCTGAGCACCACATCCAAATGGTTTTTAAACACATCCAGGGATGGTGACTCAACCACCTCCCTGGGGAGCCTATTCCAGTGCTTAACAATCCTTTCTGTAAAGAAGTTTTTCCTGATATCCAACCTAAACCTCCCCTGGCATGTTCACAGGATGCTTTGGAAGCTGAGAGTATGAACGGGTTCATGAAACTCGCAGAAACGTTTCATGGGCAGTGGGTTCATTGCCAGTGATCAGCTATGAAGAAGGCATGACCTATTTCTGCTTGCTGGAGTCTGAGAGACCTCCAGGGTGGGAGGCCAGAGGAGCACCACCAAGTGTTTGCCCCGTTCCTGTGTTCTTACCCAGGTAACAGCCAGAAGCAAATACACCCAAGATTACCTTAGCTAATGGAAATAGTCAAAAGCTCAGCAGAAGTGGTTGGGTATATCCTTAGCCATTTTTTGTAGGCAGTGGGAACTCCTGCCTGCTTCGCTCAGTGCTGCTCAGGTGCAGTGTGATAAGACAGGAGAGGTTTTGCTATCCAGTGCCCGATTCCTTGCTCATTTTTCCACCAAATCATCTTTGTGGGTATCTGTTCGGTGGTGGGCATCTGGTGGTTTGGACCCAGGCATTTCAGTGGAAATTGCAGAGATTTTCCAGTGTTCCCTGCACTCTTCCTGGCAGCAGGCAGGTTGCTTTCTGCCAGCCCCAGTGTGCAGTCCCTGTCTCCACACAAAGTTCCTCAAGGTCTTGATCCCATCAAGATGTTTTTGCTTTTTATGCATCCAAGACTGATCTGGAAGCAGTGGAGTGAGCACAGTCTGTCTCTCAGATGCTGTAAGCCACCCCAAGTCGCCTTTTAAATATAGCTGTTAGTTACAGTTTATATTCTGTAAATATTTTCTTTTGCAGTGATTTATGGTTCATGATGGTGCTCAGCCTTTGGAGTGCCTGTTTCCTGGGGGAAGAAGTCAGGGGATTGTTGTTCACTTTGCTACGACTTGGATCTGAAGCAGTTCTAGTTAAGAAGAAGCAAGTGGGAAGCAGTGTGTGCCCTGTGCTGGCCTGTGGGATGAGGCTCCTTTTTGCTCCTGGTGGGGTGGCCCCTTGTCTGCTGAGACAGATGGATGTACACTCTGGGCTCAGGAGCACCCACTGCTCCCCCTCCCTCCAAGAAATCCTTCAGCATTGGCTTGTTTGCCAGAAGAGCCTGGCTGGGAGGCAGGAAGGCGGCGATACAGCTGTCTCCAAGCCCTGCGAGACGCTCCATTCCCCCTTCACGTGTACATTTCCCTTTACAGCCCCTTCTTGCTTAGGATTTCTTTACTGCCAGTGGGTGCAGGGAGGTGGCACGGGGGCAAGGGGAGCGAGGAGTTGAGCACAGCAAATGCGGTGTGCGTGCTGAGCTGCGGTGCAGCTCTCAGTGACCTTGAACAGCTCAGAGCTTGTGTGTGCAGGCATGAATGACATTATCGCTGCATAAGTAGATGTTACCCAGACTGCAGGGAGGAGGCAGCGGGGATCCAGGGCTGTTTCCAAACATGGGGTCTTTGCCCAACTGCGTGTTCTGAGACC